>CM068370.1:214544287-215144287 GCA_034769895.1 Magicicada septendecula
GAGAGGGAGGGAGAGGGAGAGAGAGAGAGAGAGAGATCCTGTAATATTTAAAATAAGTCTGGAAATAAGTGTTATACTACATACATATCAGAGAGAGTGAGTTATGTCCCAATTATAAATTAATAAGAAGAATTGAGAACTGTAAAAGTAATTTAAAAGGAAAGGAATTAATCTTGTAAAGAATCTTGGTACAATAGGCCAAAGAAATATAACCTATTCTGAATCTGTAACGGAGTTTGTAAAATATTATAATTAAAATAAGTTTAATGAGGAATGCTATTAAAGATTTAATGTAAATTATTCACAGTACCATCATCAAAAGGTAATCTACTACTGATCGGTGTTGTAATCCCAAATTGGAATAAAAACAAACTTGCATGAAGCCTAGTCGTCCAATTCACACACATGAAGTGAAATAATTAACATAATTAAGATACATAACACACGAACTTCTACTAAAACACGAATAATAATACCAAGAATTAATTAACACTTAAATACACAAAGAAGAGGATAAAATAATATATTTTACTAGCAAACAGTGGAACGAATTGTATGAACAAGATTAATACTGTTCGGAGCGACCTCTATGCTGTTGACAAATTGTAAGTGAACTACAACAGTACGAGAATTGAAGCCGGCGCAGTTTGGAAGAGCGGGGATTTAAACGATTAGCATTCATATGGTATATTATTTCAATATTATTTATTAAAATTTTGTTAACTATAGTTATTTGGCACTGACTAAAGAAAATAATTAATTACTTACAATATTAAATAACCTAAATAGAAATATTAGTTGTCTACCCTGAGATAGAGTCTTCATGATCACATATTTAATACAAACAACACATTAAACATTATACGCATACTAAAATAATTAGACAATGCGTAATTATCGCCCAAACAGAAGGGCAATTACCAAACAGACAGATAATTACAGCACAATTTATATATATATATATATATATATATATATATATATTGCAACAGTACAACCATTAACGGTACTGTGCATTGCCAAAATAATTTAAATAAATAATAAAAATAATAAATATAGATTAATAAACATGATTCAGATTGCAAGCTGTATCGTAGTTAAATAGGGAACACACAATTCATGCATGGACACGCATTCCTGGCACACCTGTCGCTAGCATTGTGTACACGTGTATTTTGTTTGTGTGTGTGAAGCCTGTCGTTCCTGAAATCAGTAGCGTAAATATGGGGGGGGGATAGAGGGATAAATCCCCCCAAAGGAAATAAATAAATAAAAATTATTAATTATGATTGACAGAATCCTAGGTAAAGTAGTAATAATTTTGATAAAAATAAACTTAAGACGTTTGAATAAAGCGTTGTTTTTCCCAATCAAACGTCTTAACTTTATTTTTATCAAAATTATTAGTGTACAAGTCCAAAACAATAAAATCGAACTTTGTGTTTTTCAAAATTCCCTCCTTATATAAAAATCCCTCCTTAATAAAAATACTTACAATTACCTTTTTTACCCAAAAGTTACATAATTCCTTCGTTAAGAAATAAATTGCAGCATAAACAACTAATAAACGACCTTGCTTACAAGTCCAAAACAATAACATCAAACTTTGTGTTTTTGAAAATTCCCTCCTTCGAGCAGCAGCCGCAGGGTCGCAGCCGCAGAGGAACCGCACATGTGAAAGCACTCTAAGCCTGCAGTGCCATTCGGTCATTGTACTTGTCATGTGATATTCAGCCAGCGAATACTAGGCAAACGTAACCTCTTTAGTCCAGTGCAGTGGTTGATATTGAGAAGTTCAGCGTCTGCGTTGATACCGTACTGATTTGTGTTTGTGCTTTTATTTTTTCAGAAGTTCGTTTTTGCTTTGTGGAATTATAACACTGTGGTCTAACTATTTCGCTCTAGAACTATGTCAGGTAAACGAAAAGGCCAGTGTTTAATATCTGATCTTTTTAAGAAAAAGACAAAAGAAGACGATTCTTCAAATGTACTAAGTAAACCAAGTGTTTCTAGTCTTCAATCAGAAAGTTTACCTCCATCGGGTCTCGTAAGTAGGCCTACTGTGAGTGAGGTTAAGCCGATCGAATAAGTTTTTTTAATAAGTTTTGTCAACAAAATTAAAGTAATATATAACTTTATAAAGACTTTTTTTCAATCTTGTGTACAAATATTTAACTATCATACTCCTTTACTTACAAACTTATTTTATACAAGATTTTGCTACTCTATAACTTAAACAAACTGTTTAGTGTGTGTGTCAGTAAAATCTAATATCTAGCACAAATCGTTTATGATATTTTCTCTTAAAACTAGCACCAGTAGGCTCTAAAATGTTGATTTGACAGGTCAATTTTTCAAATTTTTCTGGGAGAGGACCCCCCCCCCCCGGTAGTCTCCTACAAATTAGACGGTCCCCCCCCCCAAAGCTAATCCTATTTACGCCACTGCCTGAAATGTAACCAACCCTTTTTAAGTAGGATAGTTTTTATGTTTTATTTTAATTGTAAGAAAAAGAAAAATATGTACGATATGGTAAAACAAAAAACACCAAAGTGTATAGAAATTAAAGGTGAACAAAGGGTTAAAAGACACTGCCAATGTAACGAAAAGTGCAATTACTCTATGTAAAAAGTGAATAGCTCTTTTTGTAATTACAATAAAGAAGTGTAATTTACGTACAGTAAACATGTAAAAATTAGTGATCAATTGAGCATCGAGTGGTGTGAAACAGACTTCGTAATTCGTGAAGATAGGCGAAAATAGTGAATTGAACCAGAGTGGGGGAAAAGACGCTTCGACAAAATCTGACAAGTCAAAAATTGTTCAGACCTGAGATTTTGCATGACCTGGCTATAAATACCAGGTTGCGCTAATAAAGCTTCTTCTTCTCTATTCAACCGTTGCCATATGAGGCTGTCAGTCAGAGACGCTATTTAAATCTACAGTGAGAGTCACAGGACAAATTAAAAGTCCAACCAGAGCAGCAGAGTACATATGAGGAGGTCTATGGACACACCTGCAGCATATGATGTGAGGCGAGACCACTATTAAACAGCACATGCAGTGGAATCCGGGAAGAGGACCAGAGGACCAGGAGGACATGGACTGAGGACCAAAGGAGGACATACAGATGATTAACCACGTCAAACAAAGTGATGAAAAACCATTGTACTTACAGCCATTTGAAAGACACTAATTAAAGTTAGAATGAAAGATGTTGAAACAGTTGATTAAAATAACTAAATTATACATAAATGTATGGGCAGAGTGTAATTTAGAATATTACCTCTTGTATAAAATTTAGTAATTGAGAGTAACATAAATGATAAGAGAAATATTTGATTTTTAAGTTAACGTAATTAATAAAGTCTTTGTTGATAAAGGAGAATGCATATGCAGTAGAAAGTTTTAAAGCAAATTAATATTAAAGAAATTGGAATACAAGTAAATTCATTATTGAAGTAAATTAATCAGCAATTGCAAAAAGATTACCACACAATGTGTAAGCCGAGAGCAAATAAATATTTAATTAATTAAAATTAGATAATAAGATTTATACAGGGTGATTCACGAAGATATGCATAAGCTCATTCTACATGTAAAAATAAGAAAAAAAGTTCATATAAACATATGTCCGAAAACGGTTCGTTAGCGAGTTACGACTAGCGAACCAGTTCGCCCTGATTTCTGGTCCCACGGTAAAATGATGCCATACTGAAATCCGTGGGGTATAACGTTGTGAAGATTTAAATAAAAGAAATAAAAAATAAAATAAAAATTTAAAAAAAATTAAGGTTGCGAGCTCTTAAGCCATTTAAATCTCACTGTATTAATATAAAATACCTGTATGTACTCAGTATGAGAGGAAGCAGTAATTAATTAGTTATAAGATACTCTAATAGAAAGATAAATTGTAAAGAGTTATGAATATCGTATTTAACCCTTTGCTTGTAAGCAGGCGCTGTCCTGTTGATTCCAGACTCGACATGCTTTCCGAGTCTTGTGTGAGTAAGAATAAGATAAAAAAACTAATGTTAATAATAAAAAAATCTGAAGACATAAATAGTCGCTAAAACAACTGATTTAAATTATGTATATTTGTTTAGGGATAGTTTGTATAAATAAAAATGTTAACTTAAATATAGTTAGGAACTATATTCTCGCGCGGAAATTGTCCCACTAACTTTTGCCCAGTACCAGGCGAAGGGAGCGGAATTTCTCTCTCTTGCAATGGTGACTTCGTACAGTATAGACGTAGGAGCTGTGCGCTTAAAATATGTTAACTATATTTTGTCTCACCTTAAGATGGTGTACCAGATGTAGCTGTTTAAAGCATCTGGATGTGTTAATTAATATAGTCATGTAAATAGACAAGAAATTTAAAGTAAAGTAAAAAAAATCGAAACGTAAAAAAGGAGTGTAACACAAGATGACTTCATGCTTCAACAAATAACAACAATTCCAAAGTCATACACGGAGATGTGAACTATCAGAAGCCTCAAACTCTACTGCACGTGACAGAATATGCAGATCAGGACATCCGAGAATCTACAAGATCATCGTAGATATCTACACGACATATTGTTCAACCTGCGAACTTTTGGAGCCCTTTACAGAGGAAGGCCAGACCGAGATGACGACGTAGCTGTTCCTGTTTCCCAAGACGGATACCCCAGGACGAGTCTTCTGCATACCAACTAAAAGGTGACTCGATAGCCTGTCTATCGAGGGTTACTAATATTTGTTACACAACACATCTTGAAAGAGACTTTTCAGAAACTATTAACTTTGTAAAGACTTATAAATTAAATCTAAGAATTTCATGTAACTATTCTAACTTCATACGTTGTAACAATTTATATGCTAATGTAGAGTAATATAATTCAAGCAATAATACCATTCTTCCAATGGTTGAATAAAAGAAAGTCTTGCAAGCTAATATCATGAAATGAGTATAATTAAAAGTCGTAATTACATAAATACAGAAAGTTGACCCGGATCCGAGGTATAGCTACATAAAATCAAGTTTGATCTCAAAGTTTAAAGAAACCTTTCAAATAACTTAATAATTGAATTAGTAATGTCATGGGATCTGTCAGTATATGTTTTTAAATGTTAAATAAAGAGAAGTCTTCTTGTTACACACATATGAGGAGTGCTTAAATCAATTGTATACCTTGCCATTGTTTCCTTACACAGTTAGTAAGTAATTTGTTACATTAATTATTTGTGATCAATTCTGTTACAACGTAGGCAGCCCATCTAATTAACGGAGTTTAATTACGAGGGGTTCCCTGGATTTGTAACGCGGCGAAAAGACGTTACAAAAGTGCGCCACTCTGCTAAATTTTATAAAGGTGTTTTAAGCAAACAAAATTGTGTCATTCAAAAAAATAAAGGAAACAAAGGAAAGAGTTTTAATTGTGTATATAGTGTCACAAACAAAATTGCATTCACTATGCGTGGATAAATTGTATGATCAACAACTAAATATATAATATTGATATATGCACTCAGAAAGTTACTTTAATAAATGTAATGTTCGAAACATATTTAATAGTGTATTGAGTTACGTAGATGGTAGTATGTATAAGTAAAATATCCTTAGCGTCATACAATGCATGTAGCTTTTGCATTCTATAGGCCAGTAGGAACCTGCATAATTCGATATAAGTACTTGCGAATGGTGACCAAGCATAACAATTTTGGTCAACCGAACAATCTGTAACAGGTTTGTTTACGACAATCTATGACCTGTTGTTTCCTGAATCATTCTGCACAGTGTATGTCCAACTATCTAGCTTACATACACTAGTATGTGTTATAAAAAAAATTTGATTAAAAATAACTTTGTTAATAATAATAAAGTAATTAAGTAGAAGTTCGTGATTTAAAACTTGTGAACAAAATAAGTAATTATTTAATTGAGAAAAGTTTATGAATGAACGGAGCCAAAGTGTTGTCTAAGCGGAATAATAATAATAGAATCTAGCGTCTGCGCTCCCCTTCTCTTGTTTAAACCGGTATACAGTAGTTGTGTTATTCAGTCGCATTGTGGAGAACAATAAGAGTAAAACCCCCTTTCTCACTAACACGCTCAACCCTCCTTTGTTAACTAAATATGTAGGCCACCCTCTGACCTACATTCCAGTAAACAGCTGATCGGCTATTTAACCTTGAAAGATATGTGTGTGTGATTTCTGTCTCTCCCTTAGAAGAGAAATTGTTCTTTTCTAATTTGTGTAAATTGATTACTTATGAATTTATTATATGTATATGTAATATATGTGTAATATACTAGTATTACTTTTAAGTACGTGCTAATGAGTTAGAACAAAATGGCCCAATTTAACCCGGATTTGTTATTAAAAGACGAGCTGTCTTACGAAGCCCTTTTGCGTGGACTACCCCATGCTGATGTAACAGTCGCGGAATTACGAAGTTCAATTCGCGAATGTGGATTTGATGCGCCCGTGCAATTAAACAATCTAAGCCAACTCGATTATGAAAGCGAGAAAGAAATTTGTAATGCCAAGTATAGTGAACTATACTTATTGTCTCAAACACTCCAAGACGAGAAATCTCCGGCAAAAATTTTGCGGACTGCCCATAGAATAGAGCATTTAACCAGGCGAATAAAAAATTTGTCGATCTGGCCGAATCTCACAGAAATACCCGTTGATGTACAAAAGCTAGCAGACGAAGCTCTACGCCGCTTACCTTCAATTATCAACGATTTAAGACGAAAATCCGACTCATTCAGGATGGACGAAATAGAGAAATCACACATCTCCCCAGTACAATCCCCCACCACTGGTTTACCTCCGCCTAACTCGGATCGGAACTCACCTATCGTATCGCAAGTGCAAGCGAACCCAGAACAAAAAACTGATACAGATGTAAATGTCCCTCCTCCCGAGCATGTTCAGTTTCGTCCCGGAAATAACGAATTGACCAACACCCCCAATGAATCTAATCGCCCTCATCGAGGAATTACCCCTATGAACTATAACGCAGATCTATACGGAAAAATGACTCACCCTGTGGAGAAGATTTTAACCGAAATCCCTTATACAGATGGTTTAAATGTTTCCAAGTTACTAACATTTATTAGTTATCTTCTTCAGATAAAGGATCTACAGCAGCTGAATGACTGGCAAATTTTACAAGTTCTGTTACCAAAGTGTAAACCCCCGTTGAAAAATCGTGTGCTAGAAGCCCTAACCTCTACTTTCCCAGTAGAAGAGCTACATAGCTCTTTAATAAAATACTTTATTCCCACCGGCATCTATGAAGAAATAAAAAGGAAGACAGTACTCCGAGTACAAGGACATCAGGAGAGATTAGCTCACTACATCTCCGATATTAGGGAGTCCTCTAATACTACGTGTAAGCTGGAATGAAACACAACTGGTGGACACCATTTTAATAGGAGTGTCACCTGAAGAAAGATCTCGACTATCATTGATGAATAGACCCAATACAATTGCTGATCTAGAACAGTGCAGTATCCATTCTTCAAATGTATGGTACTCAGATCAAAATAGAGAAGGAATGAAAACCTCTGGAACTAATAGACATCAATTGCGAGCACTACTGCCTGATGTAACAACCTCGTATGAAAGACAAGTTTCTAGTAGACCTCACCATGTGCGCAAAGCTGGTAAGTTAACTGTAAACCCAGATAAAGCGGAAACCAAGTACCCACCTCGCAGAAAACCCACCTGTTATAATTGTGGCAAATATGGGCACATAAGAAGAGAGTGCAAAAGTAAGCCATTGGAACGGAATAACCCAATTCAAAAAACATGTAAGGCAGGGAGACCCGAAAACCTGTGTCTTCCGCAGCTACTCAAAATTGGGTAAACTAAAAGAAACCAGTAATTATAATAAGAATGAATTATTCTGTAACCAAGTGAAAAACGAAAAAGGTGCGAAAGAAATCGACCCCTATGTGCGAGAATTTCGTGAAAAGTGTAATGCGATTAATAGATGTAAATGGAAAAAAATCTACTACCATTAATACGAGTCGACTTAGGCGTTACATCCCCCATCGCCTTAATTGATTCGGGATCTAGTAGAAGCTTAATCAGCCAAGAATTAGCGGACATGTTAGCTAAACATCATCTAGTAAAACGGAACCAACCTGTGAATATAAAGTGTGCTACCGCTGATAAACGTAAAATAAATATAAACCTGAGCATTACCGTTAAGGTTAAAATAAAAAACCTAAGTTGGATATTTACAATGTTAGTATGTAAAGAATTAGGACCTGATTTAATATTAGGTGCAGATTTTATTAGTAAGACAGGAATGATTCTTGACATCTACGAGCGAGAATTTTATTTCAGATTTGACCGTGCAAGAAAACATAAATTTGATAGTAATGAAGATAAACATTGTTCATCTACTGCACATGTAATACACCAAGATTCAGATTTATCTCACCTAGAACGAAGAGATAGAGTCAAAATAGTAAAACTAATAAAAGAATTTTCCTCGGTTCTTACACCAAAACTAGGACTGACGGACCTAATAGAGTATAAAATTAATCTGAGTGATCAGAAAGTAATACGACTACCCCCGTACAAGTTGTCACCTCCCAAGATGGAAGTCATGCGAAACCATATCAATAAGTTATTGGATCAAGGAGTCATAGAACCCTCTACGTCCCCATATTCTTCACCCTCCTTTTTAGTACCGAAAGGACCAGATAAACACCGACTAGTTGTAGACTACAGGCAATTAAATAAAAGAATAGAATTTGAATCAATCCCTCTTCCAGACATCCATAGTGCGTTCCATTATTTTACTAAAGCAATGGTTTTTACGGTAATTGATCTAAATCAAGCTTTTCACCAAATACCTCTTTCAGAAGAATCCAAACGTCTAACCGCGTTTGCAGTTCCTTTTAACTTGTACCAATTTACTAGGGTACCCTTTGGAATATCTCAAGGAAGTTCCGTATGTAGTAGACTATTGGAGAAGATATTTCACGACATTAAATTTAAATATGTGTACCACTATTTGGACGACATCGTAATATACAGTGAATCAATGGGACAACATCTCAGACATTTGCGTGAAGTGTTATCTCGTTTACTAAAAGCAGGATTAACGGTGAACCCAAATAAGGTAAGTTTTGCTGTCCCTCAGTTTTCTTTCTTAGGACACATAGTGAAAGCGAATGGAAAGGTAAGCATTGACCCCGAACGTACCCGTGCTATTAGAGAATTTGCACCCCCACGAGATGCAAAAGGTATAGCCCGATTTTTAGGTATGGTGAATTATTTCCACAAATATATTCCCCATCTTGCCGAAATAGCAGCACCCCTAAACTCCTTACGAAAGAAGGGAACAAAGTTCGAATGGAGCTCAATACATCAAAACGCGTTTGAGCAACTTAAAGAAAGCATTATATCTCCCCCAGTTTTGCAATTAGCTGATTTCACAAAACCATTCGTCGTGCAAACCGACAGTTCCAGTGTAGCGTTAGGTGCAGTGATATACCAAGAGATAGATACCAATAGATAGATATAATTGGTAGACTACCAATTAGTTATGCATCACGAACACTGAGCGATCAAGAAAGAAAGTATTCTGCATATGAATTGGAATGTTTAGCAATTGTTTTTGCATTCGAAAAGTTTAAACCCTTCCTAGAACATAAAGAATTTCTTTTAGAAACCGACAATCAGGCGTTATCATGGTTATTGAATCACCCTAAACAATTAGGACAAATTGGCAGATGGATATTGAAATTAAACTGCTACAAATTCAGAGTGCAGCATATTAAAGGTACTCAAAATGTAGTCGCCGATACCCTGTCCCGTATGTTCCAGTCACCCACTAAAACTTCCGAAAACGTAGTGAAGCCGGAAATAGCAAGTGCGAACGCCGTAATTACTGAATTCCCCCTTGCCTTTACAAACATTGCCCTATATCAACAACAAGACCCCTTACTGAAGCCTATTATAGAACAACTTACCCAAGGTATTAAATCCGAGAAGTACGTATTGAGTAAGAATGTACTGTGTCTCAAAATAAGAGACGGAAAGGAATTAAGAATAATAGCCCCGGATGTAATTAAGCCCATGCTAATGGAATACTTCCATTCATCTACCATAGGAGCCCATATGGGAATCAATAAGACGATACATCGTATTCGAAAGGAATATCATTGGAACAATATGAACTGCGAAATAGCTACCTTCGTAAAGAAATGTTCATTATGCGCCCTTAGCAAACCCGCCAGAAATACTCAAGTAAGCCAATTGATATCAGAAATCCCAAAGACCCCTTTTTCGAAACTTTATCTAGATTTCTCAGGTCCGTATCCACGATCCAAATCAGGAAATACCATGTTACTGATATGTGTAGATTCGTTCACCAAATTTGTTTGGATGTAACCCATGCGACGAGCATTAGCGTCGACAACAGTTAAAATACTACAGGAAAGATTATTTAAAGATTACGGTACTCCAGTACGTATAGTATCCGATAACGGCCTGCAGTTTAAAGCAAAAGAATTTAGGAATATGTGTTTCAAGTTAGGGATAGACCATATAACCACTACAGAGTATCGACCGCAAGGCAATATTGCTGAAAGGTATCTACGAAACCTCAAATCTGCGCTAATAGCCTATCATGCGAACGATCACACGTCGTGGGACCAAAATCTATCCTGGATTCAATACGCTTTTAATTCAGCTTACCACGAAGGTCACAAGTCGACCCCGTTCGAGTTACTATACAAGTATCGACCAAACCACCCTTTGTCCACAAGATGGAATATACACGATCTGCTGCCTCCGTAAATAACGGATAAGCAGATAAAGCGAATATGGAACAAAGCCCGCTCTAACTTGAGAGCAAGCTTGGAAAAATCCAGAAGATACCACGAGAAAGGTAATCATAGCAACTCAGTCAGGTACCAAGTAGGTGACTTAGTAATGTACAAGACTCACCCCATTAGTAGTGCGATTGATAAGACCACCTCGAAACTATCATCCAGATGGTGTGGCCCTTACCAAATCCAAAAGTACCTAACTCCAGTTACAGTAGCCCTGTGCGAACCTGCAACTCAGAAATATGTGCGGAGAACGCATATTTCGCAACTAAAGTTGTATAAGAAGAAGTGACGGTATAGTATAACAAAAAAAAAAAGGGAATACTAGGCAGTAAAGAAAATTATATTTCTGAATCCACGTAAAAAAAAAAGTAAAACGTAGAGTTTGGAAACGAGGCCTGATCAACCTGAGTTCCAGTTCTGCGAAGCATGCATTAATGAATAATCATTAACTAGATGGGTACTAACACTCATGAACTACATGAGTTATATAGGACTCACGGAAGAAAAGATAGAATTCTAAATAGTAAAGATTTAGAAAGTTACTCTATAGAAGAGAGAGTAAGACAAACAAAAAACCGGTAGTAAAATTAAGTGATAGAGATAAGAAAGAGTTTTGTGTTTTAATTGTGTAAATATTTAGTGTAAATAGTATGTAAAAAAAAAAAAGGTAACAATCAGAATGATCACAGTTGCACACCACTATATAAAAATTATCCCGATTAGCGCTTTCAAGCCTCACAGCCCATCGTCAGATCGGAATAGGCAGAAATTATTTTAAAAACAAACCCTTCACCCCTCTCCCCCACCCTGCTCACACACAACAAGCTATAATATAAATGACCCTTCCCCACCCCCTAAACCCTGTCCCACACCATCTGTACAGTTACATATTTTTCTAGCAAATTCCTTGTGTTTCAGTGTGTGTGTGTGTGTGTGTGTGTGTGTGTGTGTGTGTGTGTGTGTGTGTGTGTGTGTGTGTGTGTGTGTGTGTGTGTGTGTGTGTGTGTGTGCATCCTTTTACTTCCATATTCCTTAAGGAATGGAAGTATGGTGATGGCAAAAAAAATCGTGTTCGAGATTATTGCAGATTCTGATTCTACTACACTCAAAACATGAAAAAATATCGGTATGGAGAACCATACATGACTTCCATATTCTAAGATTTATATTTAAAATCATTTTCAGCCAAACAGCCAGGCTGTGTCTTACCTGCCTTTTTATTGCTGTATTAAATGAAAAATATTATATTACATTAAAATGAAAAAATTATAATTTTATTGCCTGGCAACAAAATTATTTTATTTTTAACAATTACCATTGTTTCAAAAAGTTTAAATAAATTTTCAAGTACTTTACTCTTGTTAAAACGTAAAAGGTTGCAGGTAAACTACCCCTTCCCCTTAACCGATCTTCACCAAAATCGAAAGTCATTGAGACCTCTACAATTCAGGGACGTATGCAAAAAATTATTTGATTCTGTTTGAATTTGCGGCTGTTATCGTTTGCCATAGAAAATACGCTTGATAAAAAAACGTTGCAGGTAAACTACCCCTTCCCCTTAACCGATCTTCACCAAAAACAACAGGTCTTGAGTACTCTACAAATCAGGGCTGTATGCAAAACATTATTTGATTCTGTTTGAATTTGCGGCTGTTATCGTTTGCCATAGAAAATAAAACGTAAAAGGTTGCAGGTAAACTACCCCTTCCCCTTAACCGATCTTCACCAAAAACAATAGGTCTTGAGTACTCTACAAATCAGGACTGTATGCAAAACATTATTTGATTCTGTTTGAATTTGCGGCTGTTATCGTTTGCCATATAAAATACCCTTGTTAAAAAAACGTTGCAGGTAAACTACCCCTTTCCCTCAACCGATCTTCACCAAAAACAATAGGTCTTGAGAAATCTACAATTCAGGGCTGTATGCGAAACATTATTTGATTCTGTTTGAATTTGCGGCTGTTATCGTTTGCCAAAAAAAAAAAAAATTTCCCTTGATAAAAAAAACCGTTGCAGGTAAACTACCCCTTCCCCTCAACCGATCTTCACCAAAAACAATAGGTTGCGAGTACTCTACAAATCAGGGCTGTATGCAAAAAATTATTTGATTCTGTTTGAATTAGCAGGAAGTTGTCGTTTGCCATAGAAAATACGCATGATAAAAAACGTTGCTGGTAAACTACCCCTTCCCCTCAACCGATCTTCACCAAAAACAATAGGTCTTGAGTACTCTACAAATCAGGGCTGTATGCAGAAAATTATTTGATTCTGTTTGAATTTGCGGCTGTTATCGTTTGCCATAGAAAATACCCTTGTTAAAAAAACGTTGCAGGTAACTATCCCTTTTCCTTAACCGATCTTCACCAAAAACAATAGGTCTTGAGAACTCTACAATTCAGGTCTGTATGCGAAACATTATTTGATTCTGTTTGAATTTGCGGCTGTTATCGTTTGCCAAACAAACAAAATTTCCCTTGCTAAAAAAAAACCGTTGCAGGTAAACTACCCCTTTCCCTCAACCGATCTTCACCAAAAACAATAGGTCGCGAGAACTCTGCAAAACCGGGCTGTATGCAAAAAATTATTTGATTCTGTTTGAATTTGCGGCAGTTATCGTTTGCCATAGAAAAAAATCTAGACAGACAGACAGACACACAGACAGACAGACAGACACACAGACACTTTTCGGAAAACGACTTTTTTTCATGTTTTGAGTGTAGTAGAATCAGAATCTGCAATAATCTCGAACACGATTTTTTTTGCCATCACCATACTTCCATTCCTTAAGGAATATGGAAGTAAAAGTCGTTTTCCGAAAAGTGTCTGTGTGTGTGTCTGTGTGTCTGTCTGTCTGTAGATTTTTTTCTATGGCAAACGATAACTGCCGCAAATTCAAACAGAATCAAATAATTTTTTGCATACAGCCCTGATTTGCAGAGTACTCGCGACCTATTGTTTTTGGTGAAGATCGGTTGAGGGAAAGGGGTAGTTTACCTGCAATGTTTTTTTTTAGCAAGGGTAATTTTGTTTGTTTGGCAAACGATAACAGCCGCAAATTCAAACAGAATCAAATAATGTTTCGCATACAGCCCTGAATTGTAGAGTTCTCAAGATCTGCTGATTTTGGTGAAGATCGGTTAAGGGAAAGGGGTAGTTTACCTGTAACGTTTTATGTTTTAACAAGGGTATTTCCTATGGCAAACGATAACAGCCGCAAATTCAAACAGAATCAAAAGATTATTTGCATACAGCCCTAAATTGTAGAGTTCTCAAGACCTATTGTTTTTGGTGAAGTTCGGTTGAGGGAAAGGGGTAGTTTACCTGCAACGTTTTTTAACAAGGGTATTTTCTATGGCAAACGATAACAGCCGCAAATTCAAACAGAATCAAATAATGTTTTGCATACAGCCCTGATTTGTAGAGTACTCAAGACCTATTGTTTTTGGTGAAGATCGGTTAAGGGAAAGGGGTAGTTTACCTGTAACGTTTTATGTTTTAACAAGGGTATTTCCTATGGCAAACGATAACAGCCGCAAATTCAAACAGAATCAAATAATGTTTTGCATACAGCCCTAAATTGTAGAGTTCTCAAGACCTATTGTTTTTGGTGAAGATCGGTTGAGGGAAAGGGGTAGTTTACCTGCAACGTTTTTTTAACAAGGGTATTTTCTATGGCAAACGATAACAGCCGCAAATTCAAACAGAATCAAATAATGTTTTGCATACAGCCCTGATTTGTAGAGTACTCAAGACCTATTGTTTTTGGTGAAGATCGGTTAAGGAGAAGGGGTAGTTTACCTGCAACGTTTTTTTATCAAGCGTATTTTCTATGGCAAACGATAACAGCCGCAAATGCAAACAGAATCAAATAATTTTTTGCATACGTCCCTGAATTGTAGAGGTCTCAATGACTTTCGATTTTGGTGAAGATCAGTTAAGGGGAAGGGGTAGTTTACCTGCAACCTTTTACGTTTTAACAAGAGTAAAGTACTTGAAAATTTATTTAAACTTTTTGAAACAATGGTAATTGTTAAAAATAAAATAATTTTGTTGCCAGGCAATAAAATTATAATTTTTTCATTTTAATGTAATATAATATTTTTCATTTAATACAGCAATAAAAAGGCAGGTAAGACACAGCCTGGCTGTTTGGCTGAAAATGATTTTAAATATAAATCTTAGAATATGGAAGTCACGTATGGTTCTCCATACCGATATTTAAACTTACCCTACTTCCTCTCCACACACATGGGTCAGTCACACACGCTTATTTTAACCATCCAATTAGTACTATGCAAATAATTCTTAATCTTATCTATCTGTCCTCTATCATTTACTTCTTAATCATGTTATAAAATATTTCTTCATTATCAAATTTAATTTTAATATTAATTAAATTGTCTAACCCTTTTTCTCTTTCTTTTAATATTTCTAACTCCTCTCTAAGCTTCCTTTCAACTGTGTTATTTACTACTTTTACAATTTCGTATTCTTCCAAAGGATTAACAAACTTATGGTTGTCTTCTATGAAATGTCTTGCATATAACGAATTGGTTGTTCTATTACCTTCTCCACGTTTGTGGTCAGACAACCTGCATACGAATTTTCGTCCTGTCTCACCTAGGTACACTTTGTTGCAGTCTTTACATTTTAATTTATAAATTCCGCTTTTCTGTAATACTGGAATTTTTTCTATATTCTTATTCCTTATCTTATCAAATACCGTTTCACATTTTTTAATAGCTATATCTACTCCATATTTATTAAAACATTTTATAATTTTTCTAGTATGTGAACCTATGTATGTCAATGACCCTGCATAATTCTTTTGTTCTGGTTCTATTTTAGCTTTTTGTATGTTAACCCTTTTCATAACTTTATCCACTATGTTGGTGTTATAATTATTATTCCTTACAATTCCCTTTATTGTTTTTAACTCCCTAACTTTTGATTCGGTCTCTTTTAAACACTTCTGAGCTCTGTAACAAAATGTATTGATTGCCGCCATTTTATATCTATATGGGTGGTAAGACTCTCTTGGTATAATTATATCAGAATACGACTCTTTCCTAAATATCCCAAACTGTAGTTTCTCATTATCCTTAATTTCTATGTTCAAATCTAAGTAATTTATTTTCTTACCTCCTATCTCTTCTTTAAATTGTAAGTTTTTATCCTTATTATTTACCTCATTTATAAACTCATGCACTTCTTCTATGCTTCCTTCCCAAATTACTAATACATCATCAACGTATCTAGACCATAATTTTATATTGTCTTTATACTTAGTGGAAGTTATTAATTGCTTTTCAAAATCATTCATGTATATTTCAGCAAGAATAGGGGATAATGAAGACCCCATAGGTAAACCTTTTTTCTGTATATAAAACTTGTTATTAAACCTAAAATAGTTCTGATTTACACATTCTTTAATTACTTTCATCAATTGCTTTTTATACCTGTATTCTCCCATATTATTATCGTTTATTAACTTAATAACTTTATTTACTGTGATATTGGTAAACATGTCCTTAACATCCAGTGATATCAATTTTGTATTTATATTAATCCTAATATTTTCTAATTTTTCTATCAATTTTACATTATTCTCTATGTTGTATTTTGTCCCAAATTCATATTTCTCTCTCAGTACTCTGCTAACTTCCTTTGATAATTTATAAATAGGTGCATTAATAAAAGAAACAATCGGTCTAATTGGTTTTCCTTCTTTATGTATCTTAACCTGACTTTTAAAAGTTGGTGCTGTTGGATTACTTTCCAATAAATACTTTTTCTTATTTTCTTCTATAATTGTTATCTGTTTCATCATTTGTTTTATCCTTGACTGGTACTTACTTGTATAATCATACTTTATTTCCTCGTATGGTCCTTCCTTTATAAATTCTTCCGTTTTCTTTATGTATTCGTCCTTTCTCAGTAGTACCATTGTATTTCCTTTGTCCGCCTTCGTAACTATAATATCATTTTTTTTTATTTTATTCTTTAGTTTAGTTACAGTTGATTTGATTTTTTGTTCATTTTTTGAATTATACAAACTTTTCTTAAATATTTTATCTACTACATTCCCTACTTCCCACCTTATTCTTTTTTTATCATTTTCATTTCCTAGTTTTTGTATTATGCTTTCGCATTCAATAATCGTTTTTTCTTGATTTAATTCTGGTGGCGGTGCGTATTTTAAGCCTTTTGCTAACATTTCTTTTTCTTCTGTATTGAAATTCACCTCTGTAAGGTTTATTACTCTTTTTTCATAGTTATTCTTAGAGAGGTGTTCCTTTTTTACTTCGTTCATTCTTATTAATTTATTTAACTTATCTACCATTTTTTTATTTTTCTTTTCCAATTTCTTTTCTACGTACCCCAAACCAAAATTATATAATATTTCTTCTAACTCTACATACGAGTATATTCTTAACAATTCTATGTGTCTGTCATATAATTCCCTATTATATCTATTGATTAAGCCGTAGAGTGACCTTATTTCCAGTTTTATCCACAACTTCTCGCTTTGTTCTTTTACTTTTTTGGCTACACTGTTCTTATTTTTAATTTTAACTTGAGCGTACTTTGGGATGACATTATTATCCAGACATTGTTTATTAAACCATATTTTACTTAAAACCCTCTTCAATTTAACTTTTAACTTAAGATATTTAAAAACTTTACTTACCTTATTGTTGTCGTTTATTACCTCATTGTCATGTATTACCTAATTATAACACCAACATAGTGGATAAAGTTATGAAAAGGGTTAACATACAAAAAGCTAAAATAGAACCAGAACAAAAGAATTATGCAGGGTCATTGACATACATAGGTTCACATACTAGAAAAATTATAAAATGTTTTAATAAATATGGAGTAGATATAGCTATTAAAAAATGTGAAACGGTATTTGATAAGATAAGGAATAAGAATATAGAAAAAATTCCAGTATTACAGAAAAGCGGAATTTATAAATTAAAATGTAAAGACTGCAACAAAGTGTACCTAGGTGAGACAGGACGAAAATTCGTATGCAGGTTGTCTGACCACAAACGTGGAGAAGGTAATAGAACAACCAATTCGTTATATGCAAGACATTTCATAGAAGACAACCATAAGTTTGTTAATCCTTTGGAAGAATACGAAATTGCAAAAGTAGTAAATAACACAGTTGAAAGGAAGCTTAGAGAGGAGTTAGAAATATTAAAAGAAAGAGAAAAAGGGTTAGACAATTTAATTAATATTAAAATTAAATTTGATAATGAAGAAATATTTTATAACATGATTAAGAAGTAAATGATAGAGGACAGATAGATAAGATTAAGAATTATTTGCATAGTACTAATTGGATGGTTAAAATAAGGGTGTGTGACTGACCCATGTGTGTGGAGAGGAAGTAGGGTAAGTTTAAAAGGATGCACACACACACACACACACACACACACACACACACACACACACACACACACACACACACACACACACTGAAACACAAGGAATTTGCTAGAAAAATATGTAACTGTACAGATGGTGTGGGACAGGGTTTAGGGGGTGGGGAAGGGTCATTTATATTATAGCTTGTTGTGTGTGAGCAGGGTGGGGGAGAGGGGTGAAGGGTTTGTTTTTAAAATAATTTCTGCCTATTCCGATCTGACGATGGGCTGTGAGGCTTGAAAGCGCTAATCGGGATAATTTTTATATAGTGGTGTGCAACTGTGATCATTCTGATTGTGATTTCAACCACTAACACAAATTTCTTCATTAAAAAAAAGGTAGTTCATAAGAATATAAAGTGTACTGTGTTGTAACTATAGGTAATAACTATGTGGACAACGTTGTAAAGTGTACAACAACTATGTGAAAGAAATTACACACACTAACCCCATTCAATATCCCAGTGCCCAATAGTGAGTTAGACTCAAAAAGCTTAACCGTAGCGTGCAATTTAAGCGGTGGAGTATGTGACGATTTAAATAAAAGAAATAAAAAATAAAATAAAAATTTAAAAAAAATTAAGGTTGCGAGCTCTTAAGCCATTTAAATCTCACTGTATTAATATAAAATACCTGTATGTACTCAGTATGAGAGGAAGCAGTAATTAATTAGTTATAAGATACTCTAATAGAAAGATAAATTGTAAAGAGTTATGAATATCGTATTTAACCCTTTGCTTGTAAGCAGGCGCTGTCCTCTTGATTCCAGACTCGACATGGTTTCCGAGTCTTGTGTGAGTAAGAATAAGATAAAAAAAACTAATGTTAATAATAAAAAAATCTGAAGACATAAATAGTCGCTAAAACAACTGATTTAAATTATGTATATTTGTTTAGGGATAGTTTGTATAAATAAAAATGTTAACTTAAATATAGTTAGGAACTATATTCTCGCGCGGAAATTGTCCCACTAACTTTTGCCCAGTACCAGGCGAAGGGAGCGGAATTTCTCTCTCTTGCAATGGTGACTTCGTACAGTATAGACGTAGGAGCTGTGCGCTTAAAATATGTTAACTATATTTTGTCTCACCTTAAGATGGTGTACCAGATGTAGCTGTTTAAAGCATCTGGATGTGTTAATTAATATAGTCATGTAAATAGACAAGAAATTTAAAGTAAAGTAAAAAAAATCGAAACGTAAAAAAGGAGTGTAACACAAGATGACTTCATGCTTCAACAAATAACAACAATTCCAAAGTCATACACGGAGATGTGAACTATCAGAAGCCTCAAACTCTACTGCACGTGACAGAATATGCAGATCAGGACATCCGAGAATCTACAAGATCATCGTAGATATCTACACGACATATTGTTCAACCTGCGAACTTTTGGAGCCCTTTACAGAGGAAGGCCAGACCGAGATGACGACATAGCTGTTCCTGTTTCCCAAGACGGATACCCCAGGACGAGTCTTCTGCATACCAACTAAAAGGTGACTCGATAGCCTGTCTATCGAGGGTTACTAATATTTGTTACACAACACATCTTGAAAGAGACTTTTCAGAAACTATTAACTTTGTAAAGACTTATAAATTAAATCTAAGAATTTCATGTAACTATTCTAACTTCATACGTTGTAACAATTTATATGCTAATGTAGAGTAATATAATTCAAGCAATAATACCATTCTTCCAATGGTTGAATAAAAGAAAGTCTTGCAAGCTAATATCATGAAATGAGTATAATTAAAAGTCGTAATTACAGAAATACAGAAAGTTGACCCGGATCCGAGGTATAGCTACATAAAATCAAGTTTGATCTCAAAGTTTAAAGAAACCTTTCAAATAACTTAATAATTGAATTAGTAATGT
Organism: Magicicada septendecula; assembly: GCA_034769895.1. Lineage (NCBI taxonomy): Eukaryota > Metazoa > Arthropoda > Insecta > Hemiptera > Cicadidae > Magicicada > Magicicada septendecula. Next base: position 214,564,456 of record CM068370.1, read on the forward strand.
CATGGGATCTGTCAGTATATGTTTTTAAATGTTAAATAAAGAGAAGTCTTCTTGTTACACACATATGAGGAGTGCTTAAATCAATTGTATACCTTGCCATTGTTTCCTTACACAGTTAGTAAGTAATTTGTTACATTAATTATTTGTGATCAATTCTGTTACAACGTAGGCAGCCCATCTAATTAACGGAGTTTAATTACGAGGGGTTCCCTGGATTTGTAACGCGGCGAAAAGACGTTACAAAAGTGCGCCACTCTGCTAAATTTTATAAAGGTGTTTTAAGCAAACAAAATTGCGTCATTCAAAAAAATAAAGGAAACAAAGGAAAGAGTTTTAATTGTGTATATAGTGTCACAAACAAAATTGCATTCACTATGCGTGGATAAATTGTATGATCAACAACTAAATATATAATATTGATATATGCACTCAGAAAGTTACTTTAATAAATGTAATGTTCGAAACATATTTAATAGTGTATTGAGTTACGTAGATGGTAGTATGTATAAGTAAAATATCCTTAGCGTCATACAATGCATGTAGCTTTTGCATTCTATAGGCCAGTAGGAACCTGCATAATTCGATATAAGTACTTGCGAATGGTGACCAAGCATAACAATTTTGGTCAACCGAACAATCTGTAACAGGTTTGTTTACGACAATCTATGACCTGTTGTTTCCTGAATCATTCTGCACAGTGTATGTCCAACTATCTAGCTTACATACACTAGTATGTGTTATAAAAAAAATTTGATTAAAAATAACTTTGTTAATAATAATAAAGTAATTAAGTAGAAGTTCGTGATTTAAAACTTGTGAACAAAATAAGTAATTATTTAATTGAGAAAAGTTTATGAATGAACGGAGCCAAAGTGTTGTCTAAGCGGAATAATAATAATAGAATCTAGCGTCTGCGCTCCCCTTCTCTTGTTTAAACCGGTATACAGTAGTTGTGTTATTCAGTCGCATTGTGGAGAACAATAAGAGTAAAACCCCCTTTCTCACTAACACGCTCAACCCTCCTTTGTTAACTAAATATGTAGGCCACCCTCTGACCTACATTCCAGTAAACAGCTGATCGGCTATTTAACCTTGAAAGATATGTGTGTGTGATTTCTGTCTCTCCCTTAGAAGAGAAATTGTTCTTTTCTAATTTGTGTAAATTGATTACTTATGAATTTATTATATGTATATGTAATATATGTGTAATATACTAGTATTACTTTTAAGTACGTGCTAATGAGTTAGAACAAAATGGCCCAATTTAACCCGGATTTGTTATTAAAAGACGAGCTGTCTTACGAAGCCCTTTTGCGTGGACTACCCCATGCTGATGTAACAGTCGCGGAATTACGAAGTTCAATTCGCGAATGTGGATTTGATGCGCCCGTGCAATTAAACAATCTAAGCCAACTCGATTATGAAAGCGAGAAAGAAATTTGTAATGCCAAGTATAGTGAACTATACTGATTGTCTCAAACACTCCAAGACGAGAAATCTCCGGCAAAAATTTTGCGGACTGCCCAGAGAATAGAGCATTTAACCAGGCGAATAAAAAATTTGTCGATCTGGCCGAATCTCACAGAAATACCCGATGATGTACAAAAGCTAGCAGACGAAGCTCTACGCCGCTTACCTTCAATTATCAACGATTTAAGACGAAAATCCGACTCATTCAGGATGGACGAAATAGAGAAATCACACATCTCCCCAGTACAATCCCCCACCACTGGTTTACCTCCGCCTAACTCGGATCGGAACTCACCTATCGTATCGCAAGTGCAAGCGAACCCAGAACAAAAAACTGATACAGATGTAAATGTCCCTCCTCCCGAGCATGTTCAGTTTCGTCCCGGAAATAATGAATTGACCAACACCCCCAATGAATCTAATCGCCCTCATCGAGGAATTACCCCTATGAACTATAACGCAGATCTATACGGAAAAATGACTCACCCTGTGGAGAAGATTTTAACCGAAATCCCTTATACAGATGGTTTAAATGTTTCCAAGTTACTAACATTTATTAGTTATCTTCTTCAGATAAAGGATCTACAGCAGCTGAATGACTGGCAAATTTTACAAGTTCTGTTACCAAAGTGTAAACCCCCGTTGAAAAATCGTGTGCTAGAAGCCCTAACCTCTACTTTCCCAGTAGAAGAGCTACATAGCTCTTTAATAAAATACTTTATTCCCACCGGCATCTATGAAGAAATAAAAAGGAAGACAGTACTCCGAGTACAAGGACATCAGGAGAGATTAGCTCACTACATCTCCGATATTAGGGAGTCCTCTAATACTACGTGTAAGCTGGAATGAAACACAACTGGTGGACACCATTTTAATAGGAGTGTCACCTGAAGAAAGATCTCGACTATCATTGATGAATAGACCCAATACAATTGCTGATCTAGAACAGTGCAGTATCCATTCTTCAAATGTATGGTAACATACATTCGAAAGTTTACAATGCCATTCCTGTAAATGGTAACACTTTTCTGGCGCATTTTAGTCTGTTTTGTTTTTAATTAAAGTCAAATTTCTTAAAATTGTCCTTACTTTTAATAGACATTATACATATCACTTTTCTCATAATTAAATTCTCTACAACGTTAGGTAGAGATTTTTATTTGTTTATTAGCAAAATAAAGAAGTTATTTTATCCCAAATCTAAAAATGTGTGTTTTCCATTCCACTTTGTTGTGTTTTACCCAGTTTTTCTTAAAAACTAATTAAGATAGAAGTCTGGGACCTCTTTTATTCAATTTTTCAGATCAAAAACTATAAGAAGCCACCAAATTTACCCTTCACTTTATAGCCCACGGATTTCAGTATGGCGTCATTTTACCGTGGGACCAGAAATCAGGGCGAACTGGTTCGCGAGCTGTAACTCGCTAACGAACCATTTTCGGACCTATGTTTATATGAACTTTTTTTCTTATTTTTACATGTAGAATGAGCTCCTAAAGTTTACGCATATCTTCGTGAATCACCCTGTATATAACCTGTTGTAAATAATTTGTTAGCTATACGTGTGTGAAAGAGTCGTACAAACGATTTAATAATGAGTACTATTTCAATACGCTAAATGAAAGATTTTGTTTAATAAAAAAAAAAATAATGGAACAATTTTAACTTAAATAACGCATCATCTTCTTATTACGATTACACCCATGAATTCAATATATCAATTTGTGTGTTGTTATGTTATATAATTTGGCGCTCCAAAAGCGTGGGGATACACAAATTAAATTACATTATATAATATGTTATGTTATATAAATTGTCGCCCTGAACGTGAGGCCAGACACAACCATTTAACTATTTAAAATTCTTATAGTTAAATGTACGCTCTATAAATATACAAGTGTGGTAAACATATAATATGTATAACGATTAAGATTCGTATGAAATATTCTTATATTTTATTTTGTTGTGTATTACGACACAACTGGCGCTCAACGAACTAATATCATTGTAAAGGTGTAATTGTAATATTAAGAATAATAATAATTAATAATAATATTTTAAATAAATAAAATTAGTAATTCGTTTCTATAACAATAATATTTTAAAACATAATAAGGAATAAATAAATAAATAATATTCAACATGGCAATATCGGGAAGTTAAAGATGGTAGAGGCGCTTCAAGCTATGATGCAAGCCATATTTGGTGAAGTAGAGGATAAACAAACAGAAAAAGTAAAAGAAAATAATAATAGAACACAAATAGAAGAGTTAATAGAATTTTTTAGAAAACAAACAGAAAAATTAAGAGAAGTAAGAAAAGCAAAATTAGAACAAGACATAGAAAATAATACTATGCAGTTGGTACATAAAATTAACGACACAAATACGTGCATAGCGGCAGTCGAAAATGCGATCGAAACAACACTATGTGAACAAACCATAATAATTGAAAGTAAGAGAGAACAGACGTTCATAATTAATGATGATAATTCTAGTGAGATAATTAATACTAGGGAAGAATATAAAGTAGAATATAAGCAATCATACCTTATTGATAGGAATATCCAATTCGCTGTGCAAACTCGCAGTAGTAAAGCAATTACAAAAGTAACCCGTTGGAAACACAACACACGAGACGAGGATACGCACAAAAATTATCGACCGAACGGTAATTATAACTGTAAGGATAAAAACTACAGAGATTATTATAAACGACACACGAAGAAACGAACAGCTGTTTATGTAGGCCGCATACAACAAACTGCTAGTATGGAACGTGTGGAGAGAAGAGAGAGAGAATTGAAGAGAAAATTCGTTTCATCGCATCGAAGAAATAAATTCTCACCCTATGAACAGGTGAGTTACACAGTACAATGGAATGTTAACAATGAGGGGGTAGAACAGAAATTGTTAAATGACAATGGTAAATACGGCCAAAGGTACAATGTATTTCCTGTCTACGATGAACCATTGTTTAGCTTAGAGAAGGGTGTAAATCAAACCGCACTCAACGCCCTAATGTAAATAATTATTTTAAATGAAAATATATTACAGTGTTGAATTATTAATAAGATAAGGAATTGATAATAATATGTGAATAATAATATGTTAATGATAAGAGGTACATAGGTAGAAAATTGCAATCTCCACGGAGATATAATATAAAGAAGGCTTATATAATAACATGAGATTTTAGCAAACGAGCATAAGAAAGAAAATTTATAAATGAGTAGAATCAAGATCAACTACCCGCAATATGAAATACACAACTATTCGCTTCAGACTGGTAAAGCAGGATTGGAAGGTAGTATTATCGAATGAAATGTTGCATTAATTAATAAAAAACCCATACATGAAAGCGTAGAATATGCATCAGCTTTAAAAATGTTATTTATGTCTGTGAGAAGATTTCAACTATTAATAATATTATTATATACACACCACCAAAATCATACCTAACTTACAAATATACATATCAAGATCTCCAATACATTATAAAGAATACAAAATTGGATAAACATAAATATAAATATGCATAAAAACCAAATAAAAGTATATATAATATAATAATAAATAGAAAAGACCGTGATATATACAAATTAAGTGGAATATACAGAATAAAATGTAATAACTGTGACTACATATACATCGGAAGAACACATAGAAATTTCAAACAGAGATTTATGGAACATTTCAGAGCTTTTAATAATAAAAAAACGGGAATCTCCAACATAGCAGATCACCTTATTAGTATGAATCATAGTATAACAAATATAACCAACAATATGGAAATAGTGGAAATAAACAATAATAAAAATGACATTATACAGTTAGAAAAATTATATATATACCTTCATAGAAAATATGACAAATTGATGAATCAACAGACAATATTTGAAAATGATCAATTATATCAATACATATCTGGCTTGGTTTCACCCAATAATGATGGCAGTGGAAAGTTCAAAATGAAGTACAGTAAGAGGTAGTAGACACAGTTAACAACAGTTATACATTTAAAGAAAAACATCATAACAGGAACATTACAGTGTATGAACTGATGATGAAATTTTAATATTTCGAAAAGGCCTTATTCGTTAATTTAAAAATGGAATTTTACTGATTTTGGTGGTGTGTATATAATAATATTATAACAAGTCAGTGGCATAATGTTTGGCAAAATATTAATAATATGTTTAGGAAGGTTAGAACGAGTTAAAGAAATGTTATGATTGTCAGATGGCTGGTCAAGTGAAAACTTCATACCTTAGTGGAAATGCAAGGACACAGAAGAAAGCGAAAGTGGAAGTCTAAGGGCAGAGACTACTTAGGACCCTAGTACTATGATTAAAACATCGAGCGGGTTAAAAACATAATAGTCTGTATATAGACGTGTTTCTAAGGCAGTTCATCTGTATCCGATCATGCGACCCACAACAAAGCTAAAAAATATTCTGTTACGGAAGTGTATTTCAGCACATGGTAAGAATGAAGAAAATTATTAGTAATCAGAAAGGAAATGTAAGAGTGATTAACCACGTCAAACAAGGTGATGAAAAACCATTGTACTAACAGACATTTGAAAGACACTAATTAAAGTTAGAATGAAAGACGTTCAAACAGTTGATTAAAAGAACTAAATTGTATATAAATGTAAAGGCAGAGTGTAATTTAGAATATTATCTCTTGTATAAAATTTAGTAATTGAGAGTAACGTACACGATAAGAGAAATATTTGATTTTTAAGTTAATGTAATTAATAAAGTCTTTGTTGATAAAGGAGAATGCATATGCAGTAGACAGTTTTAAAGCAAATTAATATTAAAGAAATTGGAATACAAGTAAATTCATTATTGAAGTAAATTAATCAGCAATTGCAAAAAGATGACAACACAATGAGTAAGCCGAGAGCAAATAAATATTTAATTAATTAAAATTAGATAATACGATTTATATATAACCTGTTGTATATAATTTGTTAGCTATAAGTGTGTGCGAAAGAGTCGTACAAACGATTTAATAATGAGTACTATTTCAATATGCTAAATGAAAGATTTTGTTTAATAAAAAAATAAATAATGGAACAATTTTAACTTAAATAACGCATCATCTTCTTATTACGATTAAACCCATGAATTCAATATATCAATTTGTGTGTTGTTATGTTATATAATTTGGCGCTCCAAAAGCGTGGGGACACACAAATTAAATTACATTATATAATTTGTTATGTTATATAAATTGTCGCCCTGAACGTGAGGCCAGACACGACCATTTAACTACTGTATTTAAAATTCTTATAGTTAAATGTACGCTCTATAAATACAAGTGTGGTAAACATATAATATGTATAACGATTAAGATTTGTATGATATATTCTTGTATTTTATATATATATATATAAACCAGGAATACACAATTGGAAATTTATATTTTTCTAAAACACAAAAACATAAGGACTGGAATTAAAAAAAACTGCTGGAACAATTTTATACCAAAATTATAAGTAATTCAAATTATTGTAGGCAAAGAAAACTAAAATTAGGGATTCGAGTCCTTTTACTGAAAATATCAGAATATGTTAAAGCACTGTATTACTCACATGTGTACCTTTCATAAAGGTCATTATGTGATGATGTTATACGTTATTATGTGACACAACATACTGAAATACTGATATATAAAACTCTTCACTGATTTAAATATAAGTTACATATTATTATACTGAACCTTGTTGAAATATAGAATGTGCATAATACTTTTTAACACAAAATTCACAATTATTGTTATCCTGTTACCACCTGAATAGCATGTTTTTTGGCAGCATTCATATGATGGTATATATTGTAAATGAATGTAGTATTCATAAAATGTAAATAAATTACACAATACTACATATCAATAAAAAAATAAAAATAAATAAACCTCAACTTGTTTCCAAAGATAACGAACCTATGTATAACCAGTTGTCAGAAAACTGATCCACACAATTATAAATTATAGATTCTATATACAGAAATGCTTGAAGTACTCTGTGGTAATGCTAACCCCTCTTCCCTTAGGTAATAAAAATCACCTATACAGGATTTAAGTTTTATGTTACTTGGAAGAGAGGACAATTTTCTTTAACCGTTATGAATGCTTTGTTGTTCCAATTCTGAATAATTAGTTTTACTGTATGCTATTTTTTTTTTTATTTATAAACCCACCACCAGAGCCACAATACAACAAACCTTTTTAAATCCATTTAAATATTAATTCAACTGCAAGTATAACAAATAGTTTATTAAAATTTTTAACTGCAATGTCAGAATGTGTCAGTGTGCACCCCCAGGCTTATAAACAGAGATTTTAATTTAAAATATTTGATTTATTTTAATAACATAAAGTGTAATGACCAGCTGCCAACTGAACAATCTAAATGCTGTTATATTTTAATAAAGTCTTACACATGTTGATCAAATTCGTTTTCTGATTTTGATGAAAATGTTATAATTTATTAACTAACTGTTACCACTAAAACAATTTGAAACTTCGCAATAAATAGTATTTTCTATTCATAACTGATCACTTGCACTGAACAGCCCAATAACCACTATTCAATTTTAATTCCTGAAAAACATACACAGGCTATACTTATTTACCTAAAATAAAAAACACAAAAACTGGTTGATGTTATTATGACTCACGAGAATAGAGAGAATTAAAGACTAATGTTGCCTAGCAACCGTGTGATATAAAAATACTTGATAGATACTAAACAGAGTACAATGCAAACATAATAAAACAAAATTAATAAATTAATAGCAGATGGTGTATTATTCATGCTTTTAAAACTTGCACACACTTAAAACAGTTTTACGCACCACAAATATTCACTTATGTAATATTTCTGTCCCACACAATCACAAACTGGACACGTGGATTATATCTCAACAATGCCGGCTCTTGCTTTTGTTTCACCCAACAATAAAACTATTTATTTAGAAATTATAATGAACTTTCAAGATTAATTACAAACAATTTCATTCATTCACTGTCTACAAATACACAATTAACTGGTACAATGCTCTCCTTTTGCAGAGTAACTAGAAACTAGTGAATTTATATAAAACCTGAGAGTACATACATTTACAAAAAATAGAATTCTAGTTATAAACATTTACTCCCCCCTAGTTGGCAAACGACCAAAAATTGTGCACTCCTGGACATTGTCCAAAATATTTTCATTCACGGGAATTAAGTGTGTGACACTCTTCCCTAATGTGTGTGTGTGTGTGTGTGTGTGTGTGTGTGTGTGTGTGTGTGTGTGTGTGTGTGTGTGTGCTGCTTTTAGTCTACTACTATGCATTTAATTATATTTTTATTTAAAATAGCTAGACCCAAAATAATTTGTATGAAAGTGTGTGTGTGTGTTGTCAGCTATTTTAGTCACATTCAAAATCTATGCACTACCATCACAAAAAGATTATCATCGCGTCAGTTTGAAGTACCGTACACTCATTCATACCCTAAATTAGAATAGGCTGAATGTTGTACAGTGTCAATTACACCTGAGTCTAATCCCCATTCTTTCAAATATAATCATTTAAATTACTAATCCATAATTTTTTGCAACATCCATTCATGTCTGCCCGCACAATGTAAAACATAACATTAACAGATGACTTGAAGTAATTCACAGTACTCATTGTCTCATCACTTACATCAGTATAAGTATATTCTGCCAATAATGTGTGAGTGTAAAGGTCTTCAGAAACTAGTAGTTTGCCAGTTATATATGATTTAATGTGTAATGGGGCAAAAAGGAGGGTTTGATTTTATTTAAATTTATTCAGATTTTATTTTCCATCAGCGGGCTAGTCCAATGTAAAATACGGCTATTGAAACAAAGAACAGTAGAGTGAACTTTTGAGTGAGGTGTTGTAATGGAATGCAATACTGCGTAGTTAAATTCGATGTTTTGTCACGTACTACTACGCGCAACATGAACATGTGCGCAGAGGTGACGCACATCAGTCCGAAGGGACGCTAACAAAATGGCTAAGATGTAAGATTACTTTCACCACGTGTTTGAAGATGACGGAAGTCCAGTGAAGACTCCGCCCACCTGAGTCTCCTGCCTCGTCGCAGTGCAATATCATCAACACCTGAGGCACATGGACAAAGCCATACAATGTGAGCGTTGACGAACAATTCGTAGCATGCAGGCTGTGCGTTTCCTGCTGAGCAACCGTTGTAGTGGGGATTTTGTTGGTACACTCTGCCACCAGTCACCTAACTGTTTTTAGCCCGGCCGGGTTGACAACGAGACTAATGGATTCAAATTCAATTCTTGTAAAATTTAATAGAAAGCAACAACCGACTTAAATTAGTGAACAGTATCTAAAATAAAATAAGTGAAGTGAGTAAATCTAATAATGTAGTGGACAACCGACAAACATCCGAAGTGCGACATGTGAAGGGAGGAGACACAGACGCACACGTAACGTTGTAAAAATCTTCTTTAAAGTCATAAAAGTAACAGAGATCTCTAAACTAGATAAATGGGGAGCTAAATTGTGCGAATGAGTGAGTGTAGCAAGCTGGGTTCGCCTTACTTAGATTTAATAATTAAAACAAGTAGACTACATTGAAATAAAAGTTTGTAATAATGTTTTATGTTTGTATGTTTTAACAAATACTTTAATAGCAATTGAAAGAGATAGTAATGAACTAATTTGGAGAGAAAAGGTGAATAGTAAAGAATTTCAAAGTAGTATCAAAATGAAATAAAATGAGAGTTCTATTATATAAATGAGAGTAGTGGAAGTTATTGATGCAACCTTGAAATCACGTTGGTATTCACAGTTCATATGAGAAACCTGGACTCGAATTAAGGTACGTGAGATATTTAAATCTTATTTTATGAAATGTATTAAAACATAACATTACAAATGGCGCCCGAAATGGGACGAGTTGTTATAAATTAAATTAAAAAAAAAAAAAAAAAAAAAAAACCACACCTACATGTGAATAACGTGATTTGAAGGTTAAGAAAAAATACATACAAATTATGTAGCAGACGTACGTACATAGCATACATAGAATAGTAAGTCAATGTTAGGTTAAGTATAAGATGTTGTATGTGCAAGTTAAGAATCATTTAACTAAAAATCAGTAAAGTTATAATTTAAAAATGGCAGGTAGTAATAACGAGAATGATATAAATGAAATTGACGTAATTGTAGGCGACGAAGACGAAAATAAAGCGATGTTTGAAAATATGGCAACTGAATCGGCTGACAAAAGTGATTCAGGTATTCAAACAGAGTCACTGTTAATAAGTGACAGTAATGTAGACGAATCGGTAATAATGAGTAAAGCAGAAGCAAAATCTACTCCGGTGATAACTAAAACAAAAGAAAAAGAGTATTCAATGAATGATATATTCAATTTTATGAGAGCAATGTCCGATGATATTAAGCAGAGTGTGAATATTAAGTTAGATAGTCGTTTTGATAGTAATGTTGAAAAATTCGATCGTCGTTTTGACGTTCAAAATAGTAATTTTAATGCCAAATTTGATGAACAAAAGAGTAGTTTTGATGCTAGATTTGATGAACAAAGTGATAAAATTAAAAATAATTTTACTGAAAAATTGAATGAGATCAGAGATGAAATTAAACAACAGAATTTTAATTTTAGTAAGCAAGTAGAGGAAATTAATTTTGTGATGGTATTAAAAAACAGATGGTGCCCGAACAGGGACGCTTGTGTTTTTGTGTCCGGGTTATATACTGTTGATTATAGGTTAATGTGTTAACTGATTTATATTATTCATATTATGTGTTGTAAACAAATGTAATGATAAGTGAATTTATGATTTAATAAGATGTACAGTTTATTTGTTTTTTATGATTGTTAGTAGTTAGTGAAGAAGAATGGTAGATTCATGTAAAAGATTTTTGGGGTTTTGATGAAATTAATGATAATATAAAATTTTGATATTGGATTTAGATTAATTTCTTGGAGTTAACAGAATTTAAATGATTTAAGTGGATTTGTTTAATTGATTTTGAGTTGAAACTGTGACGTCTAATCGATGAAATATTAAGAGAAGTATTTGAAGTTCAAGTATGACATATTTTATAAATTTTAAATCAACAAAGTAGTATATGAATATTATATGCAGCAATAATGAGTATGTGTACGCACCCAGTACTTGCTAAAGGCAACCCAGTATGCATGTAAGGGGGAACATATTGGTTGAGGATCTGGTATGGTATAAGGCCAGTGTTTTGATTTTGGGCGGAATGATAGAAGGTTGGGTGTATTATGGTGAATATCTGTCCGATTTTATGGTGTTGGGATCTCGAACCGAGAAGTCCAGTAATCTCATTCAGGGGCAGCCATAGTCGCCGAGCTAGGGGGATAGTTTACCCATGATGCGTTAAGAATTAACGGGGGGTTGTTGGCGCCATATACTCACCGATCCTCTTAGGGGTTAGCAATGAGAGTTTTTATGTTTTTGGGCACAAAACCTCTCATTGGGGGGGGGGGTCTTGTAATGAGGCAAAAAGGAGGGTTTGATTTTATTTAAATTTATTCAGATTTTATTTTCCATCAGCGGGCTAGTCCAATGTAAAATACGGCTATTGAAACAAAGAACAGTAGAGTGAACTTTTGAGTGAGGTGTTGTAATGGAATGCAATACTGCGTAGTTAAATTCGATGTTTTGTCACGTACTACTACACGCAACATGAACACGTGCGCAGAGGTGACGCACATCAGTCCGAAGGGACGCTAACAAAATGGCTAAGTTGTAAGATTACTTTCACCACGTGTTTGAAGATGACGGAAGTCCAGTGAAGACTCCGCCCACCTGAGTCTCCTGCCTCGTCGCAGTGCAATATCATCAACACCTAAGGCACATGGACAAAGCCACACATTGTGAGCGTTGACGAACAATTCGTAGCATGCAGGCTGTGCGTTTCCTGCTGAGCAACCGTTGTAGTGGGGATTTTGTTGGTACACTCTACCCCCCGTCACCTAACTGTTTTTAGCCCGGCCGGGTTGACAACGAGACTCATGGATCCAAATTCAATTCTTGTAAAATTTAATAGAAAGCAACAACCGACTTAAATTAGTGAACAGTATCTAAAATGAAATAAGTGAAGTGAGTAAATCTAATAATGTAGTGGACAACCGACAAACATCCAAAGTGCGACATGTGAAGGGAGGAGACACAGACGCACACGTAACGTTGTAAAAATCTTCTTTAAAGTCATAAAAGTAACAGAGATCTCTAAACTAGATAAATGGGGAGCTAAATTGTGCGAATGAGTGTGTGTAGCAAGCTGGGTTCGCCTTACTTAGATTTAATAATTAAAACAAGTAGACTACATTGAAATAAAAGTTTGTAATAATGTTTTATGTTTGTATGTTTTAACAAATGCTTTAATAGCAATTGAAAGAGATAGTAATGTTCTAATTTGGAGAGACAAGGCGAATAGTAAAGAATTTTAAAGTAATATCAAAATGAAATAAAATGAGAGTTCTATTATATAAATGAGAGTAGTGGAAGTTATTGATGCAACCTTGAAATCACATTGGTATTCACAGTTCGTGTGAGAAACCTGGACTCAAATTAAGGTAGGTGAGATATTTAAATCTTATTTTATGAAATGTATTAAAACATAACATTACAAATGAATTCAAATACATACTTCACAATAATATCACACAAAAATATAAAAGTAAAAGATGTGTGGAAAATAACAAAAATTCTCATATCATCCAATATGCCCTTTGTCACATTCATGGGTTAATTTTTGTGAACAAAAATTTACATCACATAAACAAATCTGAAGAAGAGTGTCAACGTTTTCTGAAGATAATCATATGTGTACAACTCAAGTAAACCAGAGAATTTCCAATAACGTATCAAAAGTACCAGTAACAAGTCAATTTTCATAGGTTACAGTAAAAGGACTCTACAATCAGTAATCTGCTGTATGCTTAGTTATCAAGTCTACCAAAGCAATGTTTCATTAAGATTTTACAGACGAAGTGGCAAGGAAAGCGAAGTCAAATGTCTCTGAGAGACATGATCGTTTGTCAATAATTGAGAGGGAAATTAGGGAATATTAGGGAAATTTTTCCTAATAAACACATAAATATTAGCTTTTAAAAGTTAAGACTGTTAACCAATAAACAGTTGAATGGGTCAAGTTATGTTCTGCTGGTGGTAGACACTGAATGAAGTGTACCTTTCAGGACAGTAACCTGGCTGAGTTAGCCTCAGTTATACAGTCGGACATAAAACCCATACAAACCATTTTAAGAAGCATATGCAAAACAGGCATTTCAATATCCCTGTTCTGTTTTTTATGTATCAAGTATATGCTCCATATGTTACATACTTAGGTGGATGTTATTCTTTTCCATCACTTTAAATCTATTTTATAGTTATAAAAACTGGCCTTTACCTAATTCCATACTCTAATGTTATTCTATCATTAATTATACTTTTAATACAATCAAACTCTTGAAATATACTTTGAACTCTTTAAAATGTTTTAAATATAAACCAACCTGAACTGATTTAATGTAATTATTTAAATATTACGTGGTTAAGCACTTGTCAGTCTATACATAATCCCCAGTTTGTGAAATCAAAACATGTTCACCATTTTTATAACACTTTTTATGGTAGTTAAATGGCTGTTTATTGCATTCAGAATATCTCCTTTTCTTTGGGAATCTGACACTGATGTTGCTACCACAAAATTCACAAAACAAATTCTAAGCATTAAAAATATCTATGATGATTAATGTGTTTACTTCAATTATTAAACTAACACTAAATGTATTTCACATTTGTACAAGTATATATTGGCATACCATTTATTTAGCAAACACTTAGGGACTTGAGAAAATAAACAAACATTAAAGCTGGAAAATCAAAATATAATTTCCTGAGGAACTGTATTATAGGAATGACGCACATGAAAAAGTTGTGTTCTCCTGCAAGACAAACTACTGACAAAGTGATGACACAGTTGTGGTAGACCACGTGACTTTGTTAAAACATGACCAATCTCAAGAGACAAATTTAGTTTTTATTTAACCACACACGCAGTGTATGGATGTCACCACACTAAATTATGATATGTATAAATCCCACAAAACAACAAGAAATGAAAGAATTAATTTGTCTAATGCTTGCAAGACTGGAATAAACAAAATTAGTCACGTTAGAAATACATCATAGAAGAACGCCTCTTTCAAGAAACACATAGAGCTAGTAAAATAATACTTTTTTTGGTACAGAAACATGCCCTGAAGGGAGCCAATACCATACTACCTCCCCATTCCCATCACTAGCTGTATACATGCACCATACATGAACACAACCAAGAAAAGTCTCACCCATACAGATTTATCTCTGAACAAATTGAACTATGAGTATTACATAATACAATGTGTGGGTATAATATAGCCAGACTTAACATTTGAACATTTTTAATTAACAATAATACACAATAGAAATATATCTCCTTCAATGTACTCCCCTCCCCTACTCCTTTCTATTCAAATTGTCCACTCTGAGAAGCAAATTTTCATGTCATCTCTCATAGCTTCTCCATGAGCTCCACCAGTTATGTCTACACTGCATCTCCAGACTCAAAGTACCACACTTATCACCAAAAATCTCCTTCAGCAAATGTTATGATTCTGTAGCAGATTTTTTAAGTTACACGAACAATTTGCACCATATTATAGTAACATGTTGCTCCATATTAATACTTAACATTATTCCAACAGAGGTCAGGTAAGTGGACCACTTCAAACAAACATTGTTACCAAACTGATGGTTACATGTTCTTAAAAATTTAACAGGATATGGAAGGGACAGTACAGGTTAATGATCCATGCTGCTTGCTGTTGCCAATAGTGTAGGAAAGACAATAAAGTCCGGTTACTTTACAGCCACACCTTGTTTTATATATTTATGTATATAGAAACATATATGTCTAGTAGATTTCCACAGCCCCTTAGTTTTTTGATTGGTGATTGTTCTGCTTTTAAATTTCCCTCTCTATGCTTCAACATCTCGAACTGATGACCTTCCTCAGGGATGAACGCGTCTATGTCCCATTGTGTGTTGTGCATATAGTTTGTTTCATTTCATATAGTCACTCATATAACAATATATTTAGCACCAACAGCTTGGGGGCGTATTTATTATTCGTTTATCACATTATTTAAAAATAATAATACCATGTTATATTACAAATATATATATATAAAATATAAAAAAATAAATAAATAAATATATATATATATATATATATTGTATGAAGACGCTCTTTATATGCTACCCCTGTATCCAGGGTCCATATGATACGGACTGTATCCATCGTCGTATGGTTTGTAATATAATTATTATTTTATTTTAATATATATTATTTGTTTTATAATATACTTACTATGATCGTTACGTCTTGGTAATGTCGAATTTTATAATGTTTACACTATCTGTTGTTCAGTGAATAAATTAAATTGCAATTTCTATGAATTACCCACTGTCGAAAATTGGTTTAAGAGTGGATATGAATTAAATTGGGCGCCATATGGAACCTCGGATTAGCATTCCATAAATTTATTGTTATTAATGAAACCAATAATTTATTTGGTGTTTTGAAATTATTAATTTAATCTAATTATTCTTATTCACTTGTGTGTTAATTCATTTGTTTTGGTTTGAGAATTTAAATAATACGTGGCGCCTCTAGATTTGGGTACCGCCAACATAACCCTTAAGGTTGCTTGAAAATCCAACTTTCTTAAATAAAAAAAACATCAATTATGAAAATAACAAGTCGTATTAGATTCATCTGATTTACAATTCATTTATTATTCCTTCAATTATGTTTCGATGGTTTCTATTTCACTTGCTTAAAGTAAACCTTCTGATTCGATAATAGATTGACCTGGCTTATGATAATTCTAGCTCAGTAGGTTGGCAACTCTACTTCAATTAAACTTTACTATGAATTGTTTGATAATACTCTCAGGCATGAATTCTTTTGATCTCCAATAATATTAACAAAATTAACTGTCATTAATTACTAAGCTTTATAATAATGATTTGTTTAAGACAAACACAAATAATATCTTAAGTCTAATAATAATAAAATGTTCGTATAGGCCGGACAGTGGCTAAGTTGAGGTTATCCTCATGTGAAAGTATTAAATAGTTTCCAACATGAAACTCATTGAATAATAATTAAAAAAATTAAAAATTACTAATGTGTTAGTGTTATTGGGTAGTAAGGTATCGTACATAAGTGTATATAAAGTAGTGTGGTTATAACAAGATTATGATTTATAGTTTGGTTAAATATTTTCGAAGTATTTACACTATACTCCCCTTTTATTATCCACTAGTTATTATTCACTTTCACTTAATGGTTCACTTTATTGCCCTTGTTGTAATCACCACTCACTCACAACACTTTATACTTTTTTGGGGTTATGTTATTGTTTACATGGGACACCTAACCTCCTTGAGTTGATTCGTACTATTAGTTTGAGGTTAAAACTGACGCGGAGAAACCGTTGTTAATACTCTGGATGATCACACATGAATGCCAGCGATGCGCTGAATTATTTGATTGTTCGCGTCTCTTTTTGATGTCGAGACTTGTTCCTTCAGGGTCCACACCCTCCAAACATAAAATTCCAATTGGTCAATAATTACGTCATGGTCAATGATAATTACGTCATTTTCAATGACGGTGTCTGTTTCGCTGTTGTTAGTATTCCATTTCTATATCACAATTTACAAAATTCTTAAGACTAACATACGTTTCTTTGATAAATCACAATTGTTATTATATTATTAGCATTGCATTGCTTGCTCAATGCTGTTCAATTTAAGTCCTCACGTGATATGTTTTCATACATTAATAAGAAAAATAAACAATTTTAACGATTTGCCTATACTAATACATTATTTCAAAATTTATGTTTTTTGTTACAATTTTTGTTTCCTCCCTTGTATACATGATAGAATGCTATTACTAAATGTTTTTAACAGTATTAAACATGATAATAAATCTAACTTGCTATAAAACTCTTAATTTCTATAATAGGCCTAAACTGTGTTGGGTCACTATGACTATTTTTACTTCTGTATAAACAAATGGCATAACTATTATACTCTGTAACAATTGATACTTAATTCCTAATAGACATTATAATCTTTTGATATACATTTGGTTCTTTAAAACATGTTATATATCTTACAATCTCTTTATTTGTCATACTCAGTATAGGTAGGGTCACTTGGTCCAAGTACCTATCTGGTCAATTATCTTCTGTATGATTATTTTACAAGCATTTTTAGATTAATCATGTCTTAATCTAATTACATAATTCTTTTCTTGACATATTGTACATAGGCTATTATAAGTTTTATGCCTTATATGGTCTCTGTCCTTTTATTAAGTAGAAATATGTTGTTGGTTTGACATTGATTTCTTACTAATTATATTATTCTTTATTCAAAAACAATAATATTGGTTGATTTAAGCATTATTGGCCAGTAGTCAGTTCAATTGTCATACTTTATACTACAAATTGTGTTATTTCACATTCTCTCTTACACTCCTGTTATTCTTAAATGTACAATAATAGACTTCCCTTTTAACATACTCTACTACCTTGTTATACAAAATTAACACTTTTACAATCTTCTTACAACATAAAGTTCTTCACTTTACTTGTCTCATGGTATATTATTTACTCTCAGATATTATAGGATCTGTACATTCAGTATATTTTATATTTATATTTAATCAATGTTTATAGTTCCTTGTCATACACTTCTTTCAAGGTTATGTTACCAATTACTAGTCATACTTTGTTAATCATACTTTACATTTTATTTATTGTTTATTCTTGTGTCATTTCACATTTTAATTATCATGGTTTATCAATTTTTCTTTGTAATACCTATAATTATGCTCCTAAATCTCTAGTGTTTTATTACAATTCTATTCTTATGATAGTTTACAAACTCAGTCTTAGATCTGAATCCTAGTTTAATGGTTATTCTTGTTACATGACTGATGTCTCTTATTCTCAAATATAATTTGGTTTATATACTAATCATTTACGGTTTCAACATTGCAATATGATATATTCTCTCACTCTACTAATCTATTGGGTAACTGTTAATGTCAAAGTTATAGTCTTGTCTAGTCCTTTAGATGTCTTTTGTCAAGTTATTTAATACATTGGCTTATAAGGTTACTTGAAAGTTTTCATTCTGTTCATGATTCTGTAACGATTATCCTTTATCTATTCCTGGTTGATAGACTTAGTTAATATAATTCTTCCTTTACTTAATTAATTGTTTCTTTAATCCCAATTCCCTAACTAATTTGATACTTCAGTTGAGTTTATATGCATCATTTTGTGATGCTACAATATATATATATATTGCGACAACACAAATTACTAAATTATTGGCGCATAGGATATGATAGTATGTGTATTTCAAATTACAAGTCTATATTGGAGGGTTTAAGATTATTTATTGTACAAACACAAGTTATAGTTTATATGGTATATTTGAAATGTACAGAATGTAATGTTTGATATAGAGTCTTTCTTTTAAAATGTTAAATAATGTTCATACGCAAGACGTGATACGTTACATAAGAAGACTCCCACGATGATGTTGTTGAAGAGAAGGGCCGGTCTTTGCGGTATAGATGGTTCGTCAAGTGTGGCTTACAAATGACAGACGTTTCACCAGAAACGTTTACAGCTGGGCTGGCGTCCTGTAACAGCTGGGCTGGTGTCCTATAACAGCTGGGCTGGTGTCCTATAACAGCTGGGCTGATGTCCTATAACCGCTGGGCTGATGTCCTGTAACAGCTGGGCAGGTGTCCTATAACAGCTGGGCTGATGTCCTATAATTCCCACGATGAATCCGACACTTCGCACACACAACGGTACTACGGATTTTATTTCTCGCAAAACTTATATAGAGTTTAAGACCAAGTAATATCTCAGGTGACAGTGAGTTTAATCTAATAACGGTATATTGAGCTTATACCTCTCCGGCTTCTTCAAGTGTTCTCGCGAATACGAAGGTCTACCGCGATCAGCAGACCACCCTATGAGGAAATCTTGCACTAGCACGGAAACGTCTTGATGGAACTATTGCGTAACAATTAATGATACTGTTACACTCACTTCTTACACACGTAATATTACAATATTAATATCGTGTGTAAAGATATAAAATCAATTGTTATGCGTCACACACGTTACTATCCCCGAAAAGTCTTAACAGATCCTTGCAAGCGGTAGAGTCTTGTACAAGGATTGTATGTACCGTTCGCGGTAGCAGCAGTGAAGAACTGCTTGTAATTTTTCGCACAATGCGTTAAAACACTGATGTGTGGAAATGTACTACACACACAGTTCTGAGTCTTCCCGTTTCACTAACGACGAATAGTTTTTACAACACCTTGCAAGCGGTAGAATCTTGTACAAGGAGTGCACGTTCCGTTCGCGGTAGATGGCGTAGAAGAACTGCCGTAATTATACGCGTAATGCGTTTAAGCACTACTGTGTGCAGATGTACTACATACACAGTTCTGAGCCTTCCCGTTTCACTAACGACGAATAGTTTTTACAACACCTTGCAAGCGGTAGAATCTTGTACAAGGAGTGCACGTTCCGTTCGCGGTAGATGGCGTAGAAGAACTGCCTGTGTAACGACAGGCTTAAGAAAATTTCCAACCACCAGTCAGCATTCTATTGGTGGATGGAAGTCACATGGTTAGTACAAAGTGACCATGCACTTTTCATGCAGTAGAGTGCATTTACTTTGTAACAGCATGCATAGCGGTAATCAGACTACTCGTATCTCATGCATGACTGCCTACATACTAATAATATACATGAACGTAAACAATAGTCCAACAGGTATAGGGATTGTAGCGATACACATGTCTCAGTTCAGCTAATGTCAAACAACGATAATACTTCACGCACCGCCCGGGAAACGTTTCCCACTCACGCACGCGCGCACATTTCCACTAACACAGTACATGAATAACCATAAATAATAATGCACAGTTATTCTAAACTAAACCCTTAACCTTACTAAATACAATTGATAACAACCCAACTTAACCATCTACCAATATAATATGAATGTCCATTGTCTGTGTAATATATGAACTTGCCCCGCCTATCATGATCCTGTGATTCGTTGCAGGATTAACTCCTTCCCGCATAAAAAAAAAATTTTTTTTTTCTTTAGTTAACTAACAAAAAAATAAAAAAATTTTTTTTTTTTTTTTTATATATACCAAAACAACTTCCTAATCCTGAAATAATAATAATACCCTCGAACTAAAATCAAATAAACATCCCCAATTAATACTAACATTTCCAACTGTCACTTTGACAGAAGCATCAAATCAAAGGACACGTGGTAACCTTCAAACCAAAACAAACCCACATGTTCTTGACACACAGATAACGAAATCTTATGCAGGGTCACAGGGTACACAGACAACATTCCTTATCAAAACTAGATTATTGTTCATTCACAGATCCATCTTACATACAACATTTAAACCTGAATTGACATATTTAAATCACTACACATTCTTACCCCTATATCCTGACATTTATTTCTGAGTTTACGGATCCTTTGTATAATACTTCCTCAATGAGGACGCATGGAATTTACCAATCGCACGGTTGGTATTTGGGTTGGTTAAGATAAAGGTATTTTTCCCCACTTGCTCCGACAGGGTATACGGACCATTATACAGCCTAAAAAACTTCGCGGCTGTGTTGTCCTCCCTTCTTCCAACATTTAATGCTCGTAAAAGCACACTCTCTCCAGTCTTGAACTTGACTAGTTTATGTTCCGCATTAAATTTTTCCGTGCGCTCCTCGGCGCACTTTTTAATGCGTCTTCTAGCCTCGATTTTCTTTATCTCAACTGGTATAGGCATATTATGCGTCGCTATCCTTTCAATGTGTTTACCCCAGACCCGGCCTGGCATTTCTCCGGTTTGGAGTTCATTCGGAGTATACCCAGTAGTAGAATTATAATTTCCATTTATGGCATACTCAAAAAATTCTAGGAATTCCGGCCACTTACTCTGGTTAGTATTACAGTACGTACGGAACAACCGTCCCAACTCCTTGTTGACCCGCTCGGCCAAGTTACCTTGCGGTCTCCGGATCGCAGTCAAGACCGTCTGGACCCCGTGTTTCTCAAGCTCGGAGTGCCACTTGGTGTTCGTAAATTGCTTACCTTGATCTGAGAGTATCTTCCTTACGGGACCATTTTTCGGCATGTATTTATTTAGCATAATGTTTATGACAGCCGACGTAGTAGGTCTACCAATAGCATATAGGCTAACATGTTTGGTAAAGGCATCCGTAACAACTACAAGGTTCTTCACTCCACGTGCCGCCCGAGGAAGTGGACCCAAAAAATCAATGCATACAAGGTCATTTTTATTACGCACAACAATGTTACCCATTTCAACCTGGGTATGTTGGTTCGGATATTTCGCTGTTTGGCAGATGTGGCATGAGCGGAGTATGGCCTTTATTTTCCTGGTCATATTTAGCCACACAAAATACTCCCGCATTGCCAGGTAACATTTATAAGGCCCCGCATGAGCCAGACTCTCATGACACATCCAGGTGAGGTCTTCCACCATGGCGTCCGGTACCATAATTTTCCATCCGCCATTGATAATTTTATACACTACGTCTTTATATATTCTGTACTTAGGGTTTTCTTGTATCCGGATAGCGTCACATATCCGCTTCAATTTTGTGTCCCGCTGTTGTTCCATACCAATATTTCTTAACTTATTTTTGAGACTGTCTTCTAATTTATATTTGACAGCTAGAATTTGAACTTCCTGGTTATTAGACGCATGACGTTCTTCCACCATTGGAGGGTATCGGCTTAACGTGTCAGCTGCTTGGTTCTCGCTTGCCTTACAGTACTTAATGGTAAAGTCGTACTCTTGGATGGCCATGATCCAACGGGATATGCGAGCGTTCGCCAACTTGCAGCGCAACATGAACGATAAGGCCTGGTTGTCCGAAAGGATTTCGAAGTGTTGTCCCACCAGGTAATAACGAAATTTACTAATGCAGTACACAATAGCCAATATTTCTTTCTCCGATGTGAAATAGTTACGTTCGGCCCCTTTTAGTGACCTACTGCTGTGCGCAATTATTTTGTTTTCACCCTTCTCATTCCGTTGGTAGAGTACCCCCCCAATGGCGTAATCCGAAGCATCGCAATTCAGGACATATGTGCCCCTTTTCTCAGGATGGAACACGTGCAGGTTCCTACTATACAAATTTTTAGTCGCGTCGAAAGCATGCTGATGACGCTCCTCCCATCTCCATTTAGTACTCTTACGAAGCAGTTCTAACAACGGCTCAATTGTCCCAGAATATTCTGGCGTAAAACGTCTGAAGTAACCAGTCAATCCGAGGAACGCTCTGATATCCCTGGGTTTTGTGGGTTTCGGGAACTCCATGATCGCACGTATTTTTTCCGGGTCAGTTGTTATACCTTCCGCTGAGATAATATGTCCCAAAAATTTAATTTGCGATTTCCCGAATTCAGACTTTTCAAGATTGAGAGTCAGGTTAGCAGCTTGCAACTTCTGAAATACAATCTTGAGATGTTCAAGATGTTCTTCAAATGATTTGGATATGACCAAAATATCATCAACAAATATGCTGATGAAGTCCTCCACCTCGGGTCCCAGAGCTAACTCCAAACATCTGACCATGGCCGCTAAACTGGTAACCAAACCAAATGGAACTACTCTAAACTGATAGCATTTATTTCGATATAGAAATGCTGTGTATCTTCTCGACTCTTTGGCAAGGGGAATCTGCCAGAATCCACTTTTAAGATCAAGGCGAGACATGTATTTAACACCTTGACATTTTATGAATAGGTTCTCCGCATTCGGAGCACAGTCGTAGCATTTTTTTGTAATAGAATTTAGATTTCTCATGTCGAGACATAATCGAATGTCGTTATTTTTCTTTTTAACAACAACCATAGGATTTAAAAAATTGCTATCAGTTCGTTCAATCACACCATTCTGAAGCATACTCTTAACTTCGGCATCAACCTGTTGTTGATAGTGAAGGGGGATGGGGTACGTCTTCCGTACAAATTTATTTTCATCAGTGACCTGAATACTGTGTTCATAAACATTCGTGACGGTAGGATTTTTTGAAAACACAGATTCGAATTTATCAAGCATACTTTGCAGCTTATCTTGCTCATTGCTCGTTATCTGCCTGCTGTGAGTCCGCATATTATGTGTTATCTTATCGGCAAGTTGAACCGCTGGGCGAGTTATAGTAATAGGTTCACAATCAGACCCCGTCTTATCCCTCCTGCGTCCTAACCTGATATCGTGTTTACTATTATTTATAGTACATTTTAGTATTTTATTTGGAAAATCAATGTTCGCATGCAGTTTATTTAATGTGTCCACTCCCAAAATAACATTATACACGAGTTTCTTGACAATAAGCACAGAGACTTCTATTTCCATTCCCTGAATGGATACTGTTATCATAGCTTGACGGTCAACCCTCTGAGATTCACCCGTCGCTGATTTTATGATTTTGTGGGCTGCTGGCAGAATCGGGATTTTTTAAAAATGTTTCCTGTGCTTCTCTAGGAATCGCTCATCCATTAACGAGATTTCTGCGCCGCTGTCAAATAAAACTTCGCCGACACATCCGTTAATTTTCGCGTTGACAATGAGGTCAGTGTCATTTTCAACACTAATACCTTTCTCATTTTCCTTACTATGGTTATTGCAAATTAAACTATCTCTAATTACGGCAGGATATAGGCCGGACACTACAAATTTTCTCTTATAATTAACATCTTTCACATTTGATTTATTGAACTGCTTTTTATAGTTACACCGGGCTTTTGAAACTTCATTCCTACCTTTACGTGTATTAGTTATTTTGTTGCACGGACTCACGCCGTGCAGCCTTACACGTTTTTTGACTGTTCTATATCGGAATGCTCTTCCGCTACTACTGCTACTTTATTGGCATTAAATTTTTGATTGGTATTCCTATTAGACATCTTAGGTCGTTGTTGTTGTTGCGACTGTGTTTGCTTGGTTTGATTTTGATATTGAAAACTTTTATGCGGTGTTTCATTACTGTTACCATTGATACTCGGGTTGTCGATACCTTCCCATTTTGCAAGTAATGTGAGCAGCTCGTCCCACGACTTAACTCCTTGCGTAAGGACGGCCACCTGTGTCCCGCGTCCAAAGTGGTGCGCAAGTTTACTTACCATGTCAGGTTCGGTTAAGCTAGGCTCAAGATATCTAGCTCTGGATATCAACTGCATCACATATGCATCTTTAGGACCTCTGGTATTGGAATATTTTCCAAACTCCAACTGCGTACGTATCTTCCGCTGGATCTCCTCATTCCAGTATCTAGCTCTGAAATGTCTTACCAGGTCTTCCAACGTGTTGATTTTATCCTGGACGATACTAAACCACTCCGCAGCGGTACCCTTAAGTCGCCGCACTATGAAATTAATTCTATCAGCTTCACTTAAGGTATCACCAATTTGCTCCAGATCCCGCTGGCAAATTTGAATGAAATCCATGGGGTTTTCATTCTCCCGTCCATAAAATCTTTGCTGTGAATTAACGTCATCCAAAGTCTTATATACATACGTAGTACAGTTTAGTGGTGACGAGGTACTTTGCAATCGTGACACTTGCTGTTGCAGCTCTTGAATCCGCACGTCTTGCTCAGCCATTAATTCACTCACCGTGGATCTGTGTTGTATTACCTGCTCCTCCACTCCAGCGAGTTTCGCACCATATTCATTAAGTCGTGACTTATTTACCTCCAAACTCGCCTCTATATCAGCTTTCATAGCTTCCACGGTCTCGCTAATACGCTTTTCTGCCGCTTCTATCATTTGTTTGCTTTGTTTAGATTGCTCCTGCACGGCCGCATATATTCTTTTGTTTTCGTCGTGGATCGATTTACTTCTTTTCTCGGCTTCTGCACTTCTTTTCTCGGCTTCTGCTGAAAGCTTCTGTATACTCATTTTCACCTCCTCTTGACGGGCTTTATTTTCCTCTTTATCCGCTTTCCGCTCTTCTTTACTGGCTTTCATTTCTTCTAATAAGGTCGCTAAAGCATTCTTGATTTCAGCAGAATCCGCCATAATGATTAAAATTTAATTTGAAATTTAGTAAATTTAAATTTATTGATTTATACGCCAAGCAAGTTATTATTATCACAACAAGATTAGAACGTATTGTAACCAGTTTATATGCACACAGGAAAAGCAGTTCAAAATATCAACATGCAAATACCTTATCTAACATACAACAACTAATAATCAACCTCCAATATACTGATAAAATCTGTTCATATATGATATACAAGAGAATATGCACACTTGAAAATTATATCCTCAGCTTTTCATATGAACAACACACATACAATTTTTATGTTAATTATATTTATACGTCGGATTTTTCCAACAAATTTTATATTCATAGACAAATATATAATAGCGTAAAATTTCCGCTATTTTCCGAGCCCTACGTTGCTAAGCGCCAAAATATCTCTATGCGACAACACAAATTACTAAACTATTGGCGCATAGGATATGATAGTATGTGTATTTCAAATTACAAGTCTATATTGGAGGGTTTAAGATTATTTATTGTACAAACACAAGTTATAGTTTATATGGTATATTTGAAATGTACAGAATGTAATGTTTGATATAGAGTCTTTCTTTTAAAATGTTAAATAATGTTCATACGCAAGACGTGATACGTTACATAAGAAGACTCCCACGATGATGTTGTTGAAGAGAAGGGCCGGTCTTTGCGGTATAGATGGTTCGTCAAGTGTGGCTTACAAATGACAGACGTTTCACCAGAAACGTTTACAGCTGGGCTGGCGTCCTGTAACAGCTGGGCTGGTCCTATAACAGCTGGGCTGGTGTCCTATAACAGCTGGGCTGGTGTCCTATAACAGCTGGGCTGATGTCCTATAACCGCTGGGCTGATGTCCTGTAACAGCTGGGCAGGTGTCCTATAACAGCTGGGCTGATGTCCTATAATTCCCACGATGAATCCGACACTTCGCACACACAACGGTACTACGGATTTTATTTCTCGCAAAACTTATATAGAGTTTAAGACCAAGTAATATCTCAGGTGACAGTGAGTTTAATCTAATAACGGTATATTGAGCTTATACCTCTCCGGCTTCTTCAAGTGTTCTCGCGAATACGAAGGTCTACCGCGATCAGCAGACCACCCTATGAGGAAATCTTGCACTAGCACGGAAACGTCTTGATGGAACTATTGCGTAACAATTAATGATACTGTTACACTCACTTCTTACACACGTAATATTACAATATTAATATCGTGTGTAAAGATATAAAATCAATTGTTATGCGTCACACACGTTACTATCCCCGAAAAGTCTTAACAGATCCTTGCAAGCGGTAGAGTCTTATACAAGGATTGTATGTACCGTTCGCGGTAGCAGCAGTGAAGAACTGCTTGTAATTTTTCGCACAATGCGTTAAAACACTGATGTGTGCAAATGTACTACACACACAGTTCTGAGTCTTCCCGTTTCACTAACGACGAATAGTTTTTACAACACCTTGCAAGCGGTAGAATCTTGTACAAGGAGTGCACGTTCCGTTCGCGGTAGATGGCGTAGAAGAACTGCCGTAATTATACGCGTAATGCGTTTAAACACTACTGTGTGCAGATGTACTACATACACAGTTCTGAGCCTTCCCGTTTCACTAACGACGAATAGTTTTTACAACACCTTGCAAGCGGTAGAATCTTGTACAAGGAGTGCACGTTCTGTTCGCGGTAGATGGCGTAGAAGAACTGCCTGTGTAACGACAGGCTTAAGAAAATTTCCAACCACCAGTCAGCATTCTATTGGTGGATGGAAGTCACATGGTTAGTAAAAAGTGACCATGCACTTTTCATGCAGTAGAGTGCATTTACTTTGTAACAGCATGCATAGCGGTAATCAGACTACTCGTATCTCATGCATGACTGCCTACATACTAATAATATACATGAACGTAAACAATAGTCCAACAGGTATAGGGATTGTAGCGATACACATGTCTCAGTTCAGCTAATGTCAAACAACGATAATACTTCACGCACCGCCAGGGAAACGTTTCCCACTCACGCACGCGCGCACATTTCCACTAACACAGTACATGAATAACCATAAATAATAATGCACAGTTATTCTAAACTAAACCCTTAACCTTACTAAATACAATTGATAACAACCCAACTTAACCATCTACCAATATAATATGAATGTCCATTGTCTGTGTAATATATGAACTTGCCCCGCCTATCATGATCCTGTGATTCGTTGCAATATATATTGTAACATTACATAATCAGTGCCTAATACTGAGTAAAATAAAGAAATACCTATTATTATTATTTTGTAAAATAATAATAATAAAAAAGTCAGTAGTTACCCCATTCCCCAAGTCAGAAATGAATGATTAAGTATCATACTATGAAACATTTGTACAATCTTTACACCAAACAATAAAACACTTTAGCAATTAAAAAACAGTGTACTAAGTGTTACCATATAAGTGCAGTGTGTACAAAGTACAACATAGTATGATATATGTAAATTTTAAACAAATATCGGTATGGAGAACCATACATGACTTCCATATTCTAAGATTTATATTTAAAATCATTTTCAAAATGAAATATTACCATAGAAACTACTTCTTTCTACTTACTGCTTCAGCCTTAACCACAGTACTGTGGTCACTAACGTATACCACCTCACGTTATCGCACTCGATTTTCACTGATGATGGAAGTCGACGGCATTGCCGAAACGTCTGCAATTGGACTGTAGAAAACATTGGACTACGGCCAAATATCCCGGGAAGGAATTTTAACAAAAACTACTTCTTTGTTGCCGATAACGTTGTACACATATATATAAAATATATGCATAAAATTAATGGCTTGTATAAGTTAATGATTGATCTCCATTAAGTAGTGCTCAAGTTTCCAAAGTTTTAATATTATGATGTCCGTAATTAAAACATCAGAGCAGGTTTAGTGTGAATGAGGGTACACTGTGGACAAAAATTTTCAACATTTCCTATTGAGCGTTGCTTAGAGTGAAGCTGCGAATCTACAGCGTATGTTTCACAGAACAAACACGCGAAAAAGAAGGAGCGCTCCGAAGTCACTCATGGACCCTCAGCATCTTGCAGAGGGTTCATTCCCTAAAGACGAAAAGTCTGTCTATGAATTGTTCCTCTGTAAACACGTGCAGTTACATTGCCCAGCGATCCACAGGAAGCAAATTGATGTCCATTTTTTCGGCTTGCACGCGTTATGTTGGTGTGGGTTTCGGCACTTTCCATTTAAAAAGCGTGCTAATGTAAGAAAATAAACATGAGTGAGGCCAGAAATAACGTGAATTGTGTGTGTGTGTGTGTGTGTGTGTGTGTCTTACCTGCCTTTTTATTGCTGTAGGCATAATAATAAAATGGAAACGTAAACATTACATAACTGAGATATGCTTACCTGCCACGAACGATATATTATTTTATACATGGAGGAGTTCAGTGACATACACACGTACAGAAGAATTATATATATAAAAATATTAACTCATACATAATTTACATTAAAATGAAAAAATTATATTTATATTTAAATCTTAATATCGCCTGCCAAGCGCGATATATTTTCTCTTATACATGATTTACATTAAAATGAAAAAATTTTAATTTTATTGCCTGGCAACAAAATTATTTTATTTTTAACAATTACCATTGTTTGAAAAGATTTAAATAAATTTTCAAGTACTTTACTCTTGTTAAAACGTAAAAGGTTGCAGGTAAACTACCCCTTCCCCTTAACCGATCTTCACCAAAATCGAAAGTCCTTGAGACCTCTATACAATTCAGGGACGTATGCAAAAAATTATTTGATTCTGTTTGAATTTGCGGCAGTTATCGTTTGCCATAGAAAATACGCTTGATAAAAAAATGTTGCAGGTAAACTACCCCTTCCCCTTAACCGATCTTCACCAAAAACAATAGGTCTTGAGTACTCTACAAATCAGGGCTGTATGCAAAACATTATTTGATTCTGTTTGAATTTGCGGCTGTTATCGTTTGCCATAGAAAATACCCTTGTTAAGACATAAAACGTTACAGGTAAACTACCCCTTTCCCTTAACCGATCTTCACCAAAAACAATAGGTCTTGAGAACTCTACAATTCAGGGCTGTATACGAAACATTATTTAATTCTGTTTGAATTTGCGGCTGTTATCGTTTGCCAAAAAAAAAAATTTCCCTTGATAAAAAAAAACCGTTGCAGGTAAACTACCCCTTTCCCTCAACCGATCTTCACCAAAAACAATAGGTCGCGAGTACTCTACAAATCAGGGCTGTATGCAAAAAATTATTTGATTCTGTTTGAATTTGCGGCAGTTATCATTTGCCATAGAAAAAAAATCTACAGAAACACACAGACACACACACAGACACACAGACACTTTTCGGAAAACGACTTTTTTTCATGTTTTGAGTGTAGTAGAATCAGAATCTGCAATAATCTCGAACACGATTTTTTTTCCCATCACCATACTTCCATTCCTTAAGGAATATGGAAGTAAAAAGACATTAATCACAAATGGTGATGAAGATACAGAACTATAGTAATAAACAATAAGTTTAGTAATAAGTTGTTGTAGTTTTGTTTTGTTAGGCCACAAAGGCAATATCAATGTAAGTAAAAGGTTATTTTGTTTATGTTTGAAGGATCCAGGGTTATATAAGAAATTAATCACTGCTAATTAGAATAAATTGTAAAGAGATGGTGGAAGATAAAATAGTGCCTAGGGCAGTAATACATTTACAGAAGTAAAAGTCAGAAATAAACTAAGTTAAAAAACCACTAAATTATAAAATGCAAGTAT
The DNA here is from genome assembly GCA_034769895.1 of Magicicada septendecula. Classification (NCBI taxonomy): domain Eukaryota; kingdom Metazoa; phylum Arthropoda; class Insecta; order Hemiptera; family Cicadidae; genus Magicicada; species Magicicada septendecula. The sequence continues at coordinate 214,595,050 of CM068370.1, forward strand.
CTAAGTTTATGTAATCATATGAAGAAAAACATTATATAAATTAAATGTAATTAGAGTTAAAATTTATAAAGGAGTATTTTTCCTAAAAAATGGAAGAACTAATAATATCTTAATACTAGCCTATTTACAAAACTGTACCTAGGTTAGCCAATAAAAACTTATCAATTTCTTGGTTACTAAGAGTAACAGAGTTAACAAGATGGGTAATTGTTAAATTGGATTTTCAAGAGTGTAGATGACAGAAATAATGTCCAACAAATTTTCAAAAAATATTACTATTTTGAAACTATTTTGTAGTATTATATACTACAGTTTGAACTAATCACTATTCTAAATTAATGAAACGATTCAGCACAAGAAACTACGTCTGAGACATCCATTGAACCATAATAATTGATGCGGGAATATCGAAGAACATTGAAAAATTATCCAACCATCAGATCGCTTGAAAAATTTGAACTATCACTACGTTGGTGAGAACGCCTACCTTAATAAACTAAAAAATTACACATCACCAAAAAGTAACGAACACTAGAAACAGTACAACATCATTCAAGTTATAAGAAAACTTAGTGTGAACATTTTAAACGTTATTTAACCCAAAACGGTAAACACGTGGTTTCATTAAAACTAAATAGCAGCCATGTTTCTTGTTTTTCCATCGGTATGAATACGAGTAGTCTGCGCTCTGGCGTTTAAAAAACGAACTTATTGAATCAGACTTTAAGAAAAAATATTAATTATTGTAAAGTATGATACTATTATCCAAGCATTTCTGACTTTCTTATAGCTCAAAGAATCCCCAAATAACCCTCAGATAAATAATTTATTAATTTGACTAATAACTATAATTGAATATATCTGCTGTGTTATAAAAAAAAACTTATATCAAAAACTGTTGTAATTTCGATAATAGTCGATCTGGAAATCGATGAACTGGATGTAATAGTTTCCAGAAAATAAACCAATTTCAATCAATAAATACCTTTCTTTTAGGGAATTGACTTTGTATTATTTTTTGTAGATAGCAGATTTGTTACAGGAAACAGGTGAATAGCAGAGAAGAGTAAGAAAGTTAGCTCATAAATCTTAGCCTATGAAGTACAACAGCCAACATAACCTGTATCTGGTTATCAAATTGAAAACAGCTGATGCAACGCGCGTTTAAATAAAACGATCAAACAGTACACCAAGAGAGGAACTCTCTCTCTCCCTCCATAACAACTGAATTGTAATACCTGCAAGGAGATATAAAAAACAACAAAGGATCCTGTGGTTTATTTTTTTTTTTTACTAAAGAGTTACACAATAAATAAAAATAACACAGACAGAGTATCAAAAAGACGTAACACTGAGAGACATAATTATTACTGAAAACTTGTAGACGTTACAAATGACGATCCCAAAGTGGGGAGATAATTACGGATCAAATTAGTTAGACGTTACAAATGACGTACAAACGTGGGGCTTAAGACACCTACAGAAAGAATATCATAACAGATAGACGTAATTTATTTAAGTCGTTACAATATATATATATATACATACATTGTAAGGGTACATATCTTCAACATACATTTATGAAGCAACATGATAAGAATAGTATATTAAATGATTAACACTATGAATTAAAAGGGATGAGTCAGAGATAAAGGAATGGGTAGTTAACATAATTATGCGATCAAACCAATAAATGTAATAATAAAAGTAACCTCTGATAAGAGAAATGTAGCAAGCAAAGAAACAAAACTTGAAAAAACAATGGTACAATGCGATTTAACCAAAATAACCCAATAGATATGGTAAGTGAGTAGGTAGAACAATCCCCAACACCAGTAATAGGACAAATAAAGACAAATAAAATAATCAAAGGTAGACAAACAATACCAGAACACAAATAATAAAGCAAAAAATAGTAACAAGTATTATATAGAGTATGTAAACAAAAAGTACACTACCAATAGTAATTAAGGGAAAACATTTGTTAATAGAATGTATGTATTATTAATAACCCTATAGTGAGAGAAAAAGTAGAACATAAAATATAGAAAAAAAATGACTATAAAACTGTGTTTTAAAGCCCGATCCAAGAGTGAGAGATAGGTAGGAAGTGGTAACCATAACCAGTGAAGTGGTGGTAATATTAAAACAAACAACTTATAATTTTAAGAAAATAAGTGAATTGTGTTAAAGTGTAAGAAACAGCGTAGGTGTGAGGTAAGAAAATATAAAAACATATTCTATTACCAAAAGAATGAATAGAAAGTTTATCTATATAGAATATAGAGTATCAATACAATACTCACAAGAGTGTTATGTTATTAAGTAAATGACAAGTAATTTGTTTGTTTGATGTTTAAGGGAGTGTAAACCCAGAAGGCAGAAGTTTACAATAATATGTTTGTATTTATATATTATAACTCTACTTCTATGCGTTATTGTTATGTGGTGTTGTGTGTGAGTACCTACCTGCTGTCTGATCTTGCAGATTCTTCCGACTAGGGCGTGTGGATTTTGGATTTGAAGTTCGCAAGCTAGTAATCTCAAATTTATTACAACAACACACAAAATAGGTTACTTTAAAGGGGGAGAGTTTTGTGAGACTGGTAGGCTTTATCGTACAACAATAAAACACTGTTATATGGGGTAATAAAACGTTGTTTATTACACCAACAACACACAAGAATAGAATGGTTATTATATTATGAATTTCTTACAGTCTAAACCATGAATCAATGTTTTTCGATTGGTCAATAGTTGAAAGAAACTGAACTCGTTCTTTGGCGAGTTAATTGCAATTTAAATTTTAATTTATTAATTGATTTAATCTAATTAAATTTCTTTAATTAAATTGAATTTAAATGTTCATGAAACAAAATATAAAACTCTGAAATTAATTAGAATAATTAATTAAAATAAATTAGACGTGACAGTCTAGTTCACGTTATTTCATTTCTAGTGATTCGACTTCTGATATACTGCAGTATGATCTAAGATTAGATTGTCAGTTAAGATTTGTATAGCGCTTTTATACTACTTCTATTTCTTAACTATAACTTACTAATGGCTTAAACTGCTATACAGATTATCACAACGAATTTACTTTTTAATTACTAGAGTCTTTGCTTTTTGTTTGGCACCTGAATTATTTGAGTTACAATGTTTTAATTGAAAAATAGAAAATTTGATCTGAAAAATAAATAAGTGGATTTTGCTTTCCTGTTACTGAAGAGGATGTCGTCCCGATTTGTCCCTCGTCGATTCGAGTCCTTGGTTAGAGAAAGTAATCTGCTTAGAACTGCTGGATTCGGTCGTGGAGTTCAAAATTCGGCAACACTCTGCTTCCTTGCTGTTTGTGAATATTTTAACGTCTGCTGCTGTCCGCTGGAACTGCTTCCTGTCCCTCGTCGATTCGCATGTTGCACGTCAGCGTGTGTGTGTGTGCTTCGTTCGGGTGGTCGCTCTGCTCGTCAGCTGTTCACCAATGATTTAGACGGCCTCTCTGCTGTATTCTTGAAGTCTGGTCTTGGAGTCTGGTGGATCTCTTGCGTGCTTATGACTAACTGGTAGTACACAATAAGCTTGGTTGATGTACTGAAGAGTATCTCGCCTTTACGCAGCAATTACAAGCTATACAGATGATCTGTACTTAGTGTGTTCGTAATTGCGTGTGTGTTGACCACGTAGAGTCTTCTTGTTGATCTTCACCACTTTGGTTACTAGACGATCGAAGGACTACGTCTTAACTTCGTGAGTACTGACAGGAGAGTGAGGTTTCAACCAGAAAACACCGCACTAGTCGGGGCTCGCGTGAAATGATTTCATTGGCTGGCACACTCTCCCTACCACATAAAATTTTGAATTCCCTTGGTCCGTGAGAATGAAGTTAGGTTCCCACAGACGGAGAATTTATATTATTATCTAATATTCCTATTATAATTATCCGGCGGAACCAATTTCCCGCTCCGGATATCCTGTGCTTATTTAATTTTGCAATAACTTGGTTGCAAACCAAGTTGTGTGAAATCTAAAATATACAATCTGTCAGAAATTATTATCTTTATAACATACTAAAATCTCATTACTGTAACTCTATTTTTACAGAAGTTATTCAATTATTTTAATTAACTCTTTCATTTGTTAATTATATCGCGTAAAATTTGCACACGTCATTATTAATATTTCGGTAAACATTTTGGCTATGTTGGATTTCGCCTTTCTTGATTAGTTTCCGAGATATTAATAATTAACAGTTTGGGTGTGGTCGCTTCCTTGTACAGCGAACTGATTACATAATGACCACGTGTGCGTTGCTTTAGAAAGCATTATTTTCAATGCGCTACATTCAAATGGAGTTTTGACTGGTACATTTTAATTAAATATGCTTTCAGTATGCGGTAAACATATAACCCCAAATAGTTAATATTTGGTGCTGTTATATATTCCCACACCCGCTTTAAAAAAAAAATGAATGTAATAATTAGTTTTTTTTTTTTTTTTAATCATTACACACATATTCTGTAATCACTATACTTATTACCTATACATTGTATTACTTATTCAAAAGAAAAACATACATGTGTGTTAGTATTATTTCATTACATACAACTTAATTCTACATACTCTTGTTAATAATATTACATTTGAAATTATCTGCGTATTAATGTTTTTATAACGGCTAGTATCTTTGTTTGTAAACAGTAGCACGCGTGCAAAGGAATTTGCTGACAGTATTTACAACCGTTATCGCCTGGCGCGCGTCTAATTGCTTGACCTAGTTTTCAAATGTCGGTCAGCAGGTTATCGCGTGACGTAACTATTTCCTGCTGTGTGCTCGTTCAGTTGTACACGCTCGTTGTTTATCGCGATAGAAAAATCTTATTATTATTAATACACAAGCTATCTACAATTATTATTAATAATTTTATAAATCACAAGTTATTTATTTTAAATTTAATTATTATAATACTATTACATTATCTTTTAACTGTAATATTTCGTAACCCTTTTTACGAACGGTTCGACAGTACTTCGTTAACCATCGGTCATTTTCGTCACCGGATTCATCGTCTACGTCTTCCCACGCTGCCTGTGTGGGAACGTCGTCGTCACTTTCCTGCTCTACCGGACGTACATTTGTCGGTGCCCATTGTTGCATTGTGTTGATGGCCAACCACGTTTCCTTCGCTTCCGGTTGAAATACTTTGTCAACTGGCGTACAAATTTCTGTATAAAAATCACTTTTCTTAAATCTAACATTTTTCTTATTTTTACCTACTTTATTGCGATACGTTTTAGCATGATTTATGGCGCTTCCCCCCTGGAGGCGCCCGTTTCCAAGTTTTTTGGAAACTTACGATTCTTTCTCCTCTCGTTGGGGTCTTTATTACTTGGAGTATCGCTGTCTTGCTCTATTGTATCCGTTCTAGCTATCTCAACCGTTTGCATAGCTCTAATCGGGGCCCCGTCGTTACCCTTATATTGCCCTTTCGATCTAGCAATATTTTGTTTGCCTTTGTATTCAAAGGTCTTATCTGGGGGTTTTGACGATGTTTGGGGTGGAGTAGAACTAGTACTCGGTCTCTGATCAGATTGCTGGTATTGTTCTCGCGTATTCTGCCCTTCATTATTTCGGCGAAAATCGGGATTATAACGCCACCCACCAAAATCAAAAACCGTCTCACTTTGGGACACTAGAATGAGGAGTTCGTCTATCGTGCGAATACCCTGCGTAAATACAGCTACTCTAATGTTATGATTAAAATGGTAGGCAAGCTTCGTGACTATGTCAATCTCCGCAAATGCTGGGGTTAAATGCTTCGCGCGTTCGACCTGCTGGATTATATAATTTTCGGCGGTAATACCCATTTTCTTATCAAACCTGCCATATTCCAGTTCATTGCGCAGAAGTCTCTGGGTATGCGAGTTCCAGTACCGGCTTTCAAATTTTTGCTTGAACTCCGCGTATGTGGACACTCTATCGCGTAAAATGTTATACCACTTACGCACCGAATCACGCATCGCATTAACCACCCACTGTATTTTGTCTTGATCTTCTAGTCGGGAACCTACACCAGCCATTTCACTCTCACACGCTAATAAAAATTCAATGGGGTTTTCGTTATTTTCCCCCGTAAAATACACGCGATTTTTCTCGTCGACAGGACCTTGTACCAAAATATTTGGAGCAGATCTCCTTCGTACCTCCTGTCGTACTTTCAAAATCTCGTCGTTTAACGTTTGTAAAACACTCTCTTTATTAGAGTCAATGTTAGATCGCGTCTCTACAATTGAAGCGTCTAATTTATCTACTCGTCGTTGCGTTTCAGTCACGTCCGCGTGAATCTTTACCTCTAGGGATTTGACCTTCCTAGAAACGTCTAGGGTTTGCTTCTCGCAACGGCTTATGTGATCCTTGAACCGGCCCTCCATACGTGTTACTTGTTCAATAAACGATTTTTGCATAGTGGTCTCAAAAACCTTAAACCGTTCATTGATTTTAGTATCGACCGTATTTACTCTTTCAGCGATTTCCGCGACTTTCACAGTTAGCTCTTTATTACTCTCACCGATTTCAACGACTCTTTCACCGATTTTTGCATTGCTTTCCGCGATTTCGTCTATTTTCGCAGTTAATTCTTTACTACTTTCTTTATTACTTTGCTTAATCTCGGCGTTTATGTCAGCGTTGCTTTGATCTAATTTTTCGGTTAGACTAACTTTTTGTGCTTCGATTTGGGACTTTATTTCTGCGTTGCTAAGTTCAAATTTCGCGTCTATTTTCTCAAATCTCGAGTTCATATTTTCGTTCATTTGTTGTATTTGTTTAAGTATTTTCTCCATATCCATTTTAAATACACAACAATTTCAAATATAAAACAATTTAAAATACACAGAACAGTTTCAAATACACACAATAACTTTACTGCTGTACGAACACCAGTCACAAAACTCTTTGGGGATTGTTTAGTTGGACGCCAGCTGTTTTATGAATTAAAACAGCAAAGTTTGTTTTAAAGTGAAAATTAAATTTAAATTTAATGAATTTAATTTTGTCGAGCCCCACGAGATTGGAGCGCCATTTATAACTTTACTACAAATGTGGCGTTTCAATCTCGTTGTGATTTAATTAATTTAATTCAATCGCGCCCCACGTTCCGGGCAACATTTATAACTCTTGTTCGGAACGTGAATTCAATTTGGTGTACGTTTGTCGGGCCCCACGTTGGCCGACATTTATAACTCTACTTCTATGCGTTATTGTTATGTGGTGTTGTGTGTGAGTATCTACCTGCTGTCTGATCTTGCAGATTCTTCCGACTAGGGCGTGTGGATTTTGGATTTGAAGTTCGCAAGCTAGTAATCTCAAATTTATTACAACAACACACAAAATAGGTTACTTTAAAGGGGGAGAGTTTTGTGAGACTGGTAGGCTTTATCGTACAACAATAAAACACTGTTATATGGGGTAATAAAACGTTGTTTATTACACCAACAACACACAAGAATAGAATGGTTATTATATTATGAATTTCTTACAGTCTAAACCATGAATCAATGTTTTTCGATTGGTCAATAGTTGAAAGAAACTGAACTCGTTCTTTGGCGAGTTAATTGCAATTTAAATTTTAATTTATTAATTGATTTAATCTAATTAAATTTCTTTAATTAAATTGAATTTAAATGTTCATGAAACAAACTATAAAACTCTGAAATTAATTAGAATAATTAATTAAAATAAATTAGACGTGACAGTCTAGTTCACGTTATTTCATTTCTAGTGATTGGACTTCTGATATACTGCAGTATGATCTAAGATTAGATTGTCAGTTAAGATTTGTATAGTGCTTTTATACTACTTCTATTTCTTAACTATAACTTACTAATGGCTTAAACTGCTATACAGATTATCACAACGAATTTACTTTTTAATTACTAGAGTCTTTGCTTTTTGTTTGGCACCTGAATTATTTGAGTTACAATGTTTTAATTGAAAAATAGAAAATTTGATCTGAAAAATAAATAAGTGGATTTTGCTTTCCTGTTACTGAAGAGGATGTCGTCCCGATTTGTCCCTCGTCGATTCGAGTCCTTGGTTAGAGAAAGTAATCTGCTTAGAACTGCTGGATTCGGTTGTGGAGTTCAAAATTCGGCAACACTCTGCTTCCTTGCTGTTTGTGAATATTTTAACGTCTGCTGCTGTCCGCTGGAACTGCTTCCTGTCCCTCGTCGATTCGCATGTTGCACGTCAGCGTGTGTGTGTGTGTGCTTCGTTCGGGTGGTCGCTCTGCTCGTCAGCTGTTCACCAATGATTTAGACGGCCTCTCTGCTGTATTCTTGAAGTCTGGTGGATCTCTTGCGTGCTTATGACTAACTGGTAGTACACAATAAGCTTGGTTGATGTACTGAAGAGTATCTCGCCTTTACGCAGCAATTACAAGCTATACAGATGATCTGTACTTAGTGTGTTCGTAATTGCGTGTGTGTTGACCACGTAGAGTCTTCTTGTTGATCTTCACCACTTTGGTTACTAGACGATCGAAGGACTACGTCTTAACTTCGTGAGTACTGACAGGAGAGTGAGGTTTCAACCAGAAAACACCGCACTAGTCGGGGCTCGCGTGAAATGATTTCATTGGCTGGCACACTCTCCCTACCACATAAAATTTTGAATTCCCTTGGTCCGTGAGAATGAAGTTAGGTTCCCACAGACGGAGAATTTATATTATTATCTAATATTCCTATTATAATTATCCGGCGGAACCAATTTCCCGCTCCGGATATCCTGTGCTTATTTAATTTTGCAATAACTTGGTTGCAAACCAAGTTGTGTGAAATCTAAAATATACAATCTGTCAGAAATTATTATCTTTATAACATACTAAAATCTCATTACTGTAACTCTATTTTTACAGAAGTTATTCAATTATTTTAATTAACTCTTTCATTTGTTAATTATATCGCGTAAAATTTGCACACGTCATTATTAATATTTCGGTAAACATTTTGGCTATGTTGGATTTCGCCTTTCTTGATTAGTTTCCGAGATATTAATAATTAACAGTTTGGGTGTGGTCGCTTCCTTGTACAGCGAACTGATTACATAATGACCACGTGTGCGTTGCTTTAGAAAGCATTATTTTCAATGCGCTACATTCAAATGGAGTTTTGACTGGTACATTTTAATTAAATATGCTTTCAGTATGCGGTAAACATATAACCCCAAATAGTTAATATTTGGTGCTGTTATAATATATAAGTAAGGAAGGTATAAGGAGATGAATAGTATGAACATTTTAATTAATGACATACAAGATAATAATTGTATTTTAATAAGAAGGAGTTATTTTTATGTTATGAAGAGTATGAACATTTTGAATAATGACATGTCATATAGTAATTGTGTTTAAAAAAAAGGAGTTATTTTTATGTTATGAAGAGTATGAACATTTTGAGTAATGACATGCAATATAATAATTATGTTTAATGATAAGAAACATGGCTGAACCATATACAGACAATCAAGTTATTTATATGTTATGTTTTGTTAATAGATTTAAGTTAAATAGATATGTGAGAAATGGGAGTAGGAGTAAAACTAATAATGACATAAAAAATAACAAACAACAAATTAATAAATATAATATAAATAGAAAGTAAAATATCAGATAGGAAATAATTTGGTAAAAGTATAACGACATGAATAAATTGTAAAAACAGTTCAATGTATTTCAAAAGCCAATAAGAACGAATGCAAACAAGCAAACCATATGTGCTTAGTAAATAATGTTTCAATAGAGCAAATTAAGAAATTCTATGATGTTACAGTTTAGGCCTATAAATGACATAGCTGTATAAGTTCAGAAAACCAATAATAAACAATTGAATACTATAATTGAATGATAGGACCAAATAAATTATGTAATTACAATTAAATAACCAGAATAACATGTCAAAATTGTGATAAATGATAAAATAAGTGAAATATGTATTAAAATAGAATTATCAGTTTTGTACAAAAACATTAGTACAGGGCCTAGACCAGCCTTATGAGATGTCAAATTAATCATTGAAAGAAAATAGGAACATATATGTTAATATTTCGAATTTTGGAAAGATCCCCAAGGAAAAATAACATTTATAAAATATTTATTCATTTTGAACAAAAAACCAGGATTTATAACAATAGTTTCAAATGTACTTAACCAATCAGATTCAAGCCGGTTACCATAGAAACAGAACGTTATTATAGTTTTGACCGTTAGGTAACAAAATTCCATTATTAACAATTCAGAGTATAGACGCTTCACTGATGCGGACCTTTTAAAAAAGCAAATAAGTAAGAATATAAAAAAGGAATGAACCAAAGTGAATACCCGAAGTAAACAAGAGTTCCAGCTACACCAGGAGGAAGAATAAATGAAGTTATAAATTTAATAAATAACAAAAAATTGTAATAAAAGAAACAGACGCCAACGAAGATGACAACCCTATCCTTGAGATTAGATGCATGCATTAACAACAGCGAAGAAACCATTGATAAACGATAACACTAACACCGTGATTGTGTTAAGTATAAATTAAATTATAATTAATTAAAAAAACTAAAACTGATCCACTTTTCTCACAATAGAAAACTCTCACTATGAACTTGGAACTCCTATTTCTTTCAAAGTTTAAATAAAAAGTATTTATGAACACCTGAAGTAACCATAAGATAACCTATGTATAAAACGATAACACTGACACACACTTTTAACACCACAGAGTTGAATTTAAGGTAAACCTCTTCCATATTTAATTACCACAATTGTAAGGTGGTGTACTTTATTTAAATATCTTGTTCTAAACTTTTTTTCGTACTCAAAAGAATTCATGGGCAGTTTAATTTGTATAAATAAGAACATACAGCGACCATCATGTCGTCAAACTAACTTGTGCTGCCACCCTGCTCTCTGCTGAGTAAAAAATTAATTTATTGCCGAGGCTAAAAGTTATTATAATAAATTCAATTGTACAATAATTATTGAAAAATTAGTGAGCTACCAAGTTAAATAAATAAGTATGAATCGTTACTAGCTGTCCTATAATTATTTCAAATGTATTATGTATGTTGTGTTCTGTAGCAGTGAATAGAATTATCTGACCAAATTTTGTTGGCAACACGTCTCCCCAGACAAGCGAAATTCGAGTTCCCGCCAGTCTGCGAGTAATTCGAATCATTCATCACAGTACAATAAACCAACTGATATTGAAACTTTTGTTTTTTTTCTGGAAAACAATTTGGCGCCTATCGGGAAGAAAAAATCAGTGAGTAAGGACAGGTAAGGACTAACAGACGACAACAAGATTCGGGACGGCTTACTAGCGCGATCGCGATCATCATAATCAGTGACAGTTAAACCATACTACACCAAGCGTTTAAACAAAGTAACGCATCCAAGGTGTGACTTATTAATACGTGCCCACAGGGAGATTAATAGCGTTGATAACAATATATATATATATATATATATATATATATATATATATAACGAATCGAATAATAATTCTGTTCGTTTACAAAATAAAAAATTGTGTTATTTATAATTTTGAAAAAATTTAAAGTTTTGTTTTAATTGTTTAATAGTTTAGGAAATAATTCTTGTAATTGTGTGGTGTTAAAATTTTAAGTTCCTTTGAGTCAATTTTGTTAATAATATCGCTTATTGTTCACTGTAATTAAATTCAGCGTTAACAGGATTGTCTAAGTCGCTGATCGATTACCGGTATTTCTTCTTCTTCGTATGCACTACTTCCACTTAAGTAATGGCCGCCTTTCTTGTAGTCCTGTTGTTCACTAATACTCTATTTATTAACTTTATAAATAAATTTAAAACCAAATTGTAGAATTTCTAAATTTTATTGACAAATGTTTAAAATTATCGATTTAAAATCGATTATCATATAATGCTCGACTCGTTCACAGGGCGCTCGATTGTTGGTACATATGTCATTTAATATTAATTTTTCAGGTTCTTTGAACGGTTATAGTTAATAGTCAGAGAAGGGGTAATGTCAGAAAGTATAACATTTACAATTAAAAAGCTTAATAGTTAAAAATTACAATGTTATTTGATAATATATAATGTTTATAAAATGAAAACTTTATACCAATGAAGAGTTGACGAATATCATGTGCGCTTTGCATGCTGGGAGTCACAATGGCCGCTTCGTAGCTGCTGAAGTAAAACAGGAATCGTCTGGATGAAATTTTCTTCTAACAAAGCTGCCTTTTTCAATGCTTCCTCGTCTCCGCAGTAGTGATTAATATTTCTGGTGTTATTGTAGTATCTCTCATTCAATGTTCTGTTATTCACTAGAGTAAAATGTGTGTGATTTTGTTAAGTTACTGGTGTCGTAACGTTCATTTCAGTTATTAGGAATTATTAGTGTTAGAGGTTCAAATTGTTAATTAACTAGTTTCGGTTGTGTATTCACTTGATTCAATGTTTGTAGTGGTTAATTTTCACTGGATTTAAAGTTTAAAATTGTTTTGTTGAAATTCTAAAAATTTTACTGTAGGCTAGGTTCAATTTTTACACGCCATTAATGGTTTCGATATAGGTTGTTACGTAGCTCCTCACTCAACCATACACTACGAACGTTAATAAAGAACTGTCTTACTTCCTTCGTTTTCTTAAATATCTTAGCCAATTTAATATTAGAAATGTATTGTTTCAATTTTTAATCGCTTCCGATACATGTAGAAAAAGTACATTATATCACAGAATATATTTTGCTTATTAATTAATTTCATGAAATAATAAATACATAATCGGTTTCTTTAATTCCTTCTGCTTAATTTGATACCCAATAATCTATTTTTACAAAGTTTTTTATCAAAAATGCTATATTTCTTTCATTTTGGAAAAGTAGGCTCAACCTTTTATTTCCTTTTCTTCTCCAAATATTAGCCATTTTATATGTTATAATTATGATTATAATAAATCTCAGATTGACATAAATGTTTATCTTTCCTTAATTTCTTGCAATTTTATCAATTGATTATCTTTTTAAATATAATTCATGAATCTATGACTCCCCACTCTGAAATTTTAGTTATTACATTTGCAATTTTTTCAATAATTTTATATATCTTTTTACACTATCCTTTTAAAGTATAGTTTTAGTCATAGTATTTGGTGACTGATTCACCTTATATAAATTCCATCAGTTTAACTGGTTTATTTAACTTAATCAACAATTATAATGTTGTTGGAGTTTCCTATTTGGCCTATATTTTTCTGGTTTTACATATAATGTTTTTGAATAATACTGTGTTTATACCCCTTCTGACTTTCTTATTTTAATACAATATTAATTAAAATCTCCTTAATTAACTAACAGAATATGTAGTATCGTATTCATATACTCATAATACCTAAACAATATTTGAAATTAACAATATGGTCTTCAAATTCAGACATTTTAGTTTTAACTACTACTAGTAACATATAATAAACATTTTATAAAAAGAGTATGGTATCCATACTTAGACATTTTAGTCTGGATTAATACTGTTAGACATATTAAACATTTTTATTATAACAAAATCTTATATTCTACTCCCACATTGAATTATGGAGTTCATGGGCTTTAACATAAACATAACAAGCCCTTTATTTTTTATTTATTTCTTAAACTTATTTTGGTTGCAGTCTTATCTGTTTTTATTTTGGTATTTAAAGATTTATCCCCTGTCACTTTATTTATTCACCACCTGCTCTCACTTTATCCTTTACTTTTTAATGAAGGTTTTTAGATAAAAAGTGGCACCTTCTTAGAAACATTAGTAATTGTTTTCATAAGAATATTTTATAGAATTTTATTTCTGTAGTCATTGAAAACCTTAAAGTTGTTTAATGGTACACATGTACTTAGTTGAAGTATTAGTCACACTTCTACTTGAAGTTTATATAATACACTGAAATAACTTGCACTTGTTCACTTATATTTTTGGATCTTATCTCTAATTGATTTTTACAATATTCCAGTACCAAAATCTTAGTTATAAGGGATCATGAAGATTTGTTTATTCCGTTATACAATAACTTTAGTGGGTGCACTTCTACTTACAACACTAAACACTTTTGTTTACAACTATTTTACATTAATATCAGGTTTTGGGTGTTATACTTTCTTTTGTGACATTTAATCTCTTTCGGGGTTTGTTATATTCTTCTTAATAGGTTTCCCTTGGGTATATCTTGTAGTCCTCCCATCCTACAATTTTGTTTCTTCAAAATTCTTCTTTCTTGGTTTCTTCAAGGTAACACTGTTTTCTCATGTCCGTTGGTTTGTTCGGGATATCTTCCTTACCTACTCCTATCCTAATTTTATTTTAGTTTTTTGGGGTTTATTTTTCTTTAGACATTTTTGTTGCATTGTGGTTCTTTATTTTTACTTTTTCCATTTATGGTGGTATTTTATTTTGATATTTATTTGTTTTCATTTGGATTTTTCTTGATATTTAATGTAATTGATATTTAATTATGATCATATTGTAATCTTTATTAAATGGATTATCTGTCATGCTACAGATTGGTCTCCTCCAGAAGTGATTAGTTCAGACCATACTTGGTTTGTCTGAAATAATTGCTTATGATACTTATTATATATTATAATTCTTGACTTCCTTTCTATTTCTATTTTTGCTTCTTCATATTCGTATGATTTTATTTTCATTTTTTCTTAACTTGGTGTTTTATCCCTGGGATATTTATTCCCTAACATTCCCTAACACGTGAGCTGGGGCAGTTCAGAGAGGCACTGTAGGCTACATACTCTGCTGGCCATGCTACACTTCTCATTGAGTCCAGAGGCAAATCATCTCTGCTCAAAAACATAATAATACTGCTGGACTTATCTACAGACAGTTATTAATAAAAATTATATAAGAATAGTCTATTTTACGACTATTAAAAAATATCTTTGGATACCTCACTTCGTATTTGCTCAGATCTGTTAATATTTCTATCTCAGTTATTTTTCTTCTCATTTATTCTTCTGACTTGTTAGCACTACTGTTATCTTATTTCTTATTATGGTTGGAAGCTTTTTTGTTAATATAATTATCATTAGTTACAACGTATAAAGCTTTTTGTGTTAATTCTCTATTCTTCTTTTGTTGTTATCACAATCTGCTTCTGGTCATTGGTAGCATATATTTTATGATATTTTTGTTTGTTTCTTAGTTCTCATTTGTTCCACTAGTTTCATGTTCTAGCACTTTCTTCTAATTGTCTTTATTATACTCGACATTTGTTTTATGATCATAGTCATTTTATTGATTTATTTATATTTATATTTATTTTTTATTTTTCAAAAAATTACTTCGCTCTTGTTTCTTATCCAAATGAATTCTTTAATTATCATTTTTATGTGGTCATTGTTTCTCTTTGTATTGCGTAAAGTTTTTATTATTTTTATTTCAACACAAGTTTATTCATTTAATTGTATCAGTGGTTCTTGCTTACTTTTCTTTCTCTTTAAAATCATTTCATAAATTGTTTGTGGTAAGTTGCTCTTGTTATATTTTATAATTTGTTTGTTTTATTTAACTTCCAAATTCTTTTCTTTAATTCCATAATTAGTTCATAAATTATTGTTGGTAAGATGATCTTACTATGTTTTAAAATTTTGGTGACTTTTATTCTAAATTCCAAATTCTTTTTCCTTTATTTTCCTTAAATAGTTTTCATAAATAATTGTTTGTAAGGTGATCTTACGATATATTTGAATTTTGTTGATTATTCCAAAATTCTTTTTCTTTAACTTCAAAATTGTCTTCATAAGTACTGGGTTGTAAGATGTGCTTGCTATGTTTTTGAATTTCATTGTTTATACTATTGAGGCTAGTGTCGTCCTCCTCCAATAGTTCGTGTCTAATATTTTTTAAGTAATTGCAACCAATGATCGTTATATTATTTGTGTTAGTTGTTCTTTGCAACTCGTTTTGATACCCAGGAGATAGGAGCAGTAAAGGGTCATGATAATTTATCACTGCCTCCTCCCGTTTAAATTCTAGATTTCATTATGGGTACTGTTCGTACCAATCGATGCATCAGTCGGGAGAACTTGAGTGGGTCGTCCCTGCCGCTCCGTGCGATGTTCCAACAGTTTTTCTCGGTTTGGTTGTCGTTCTGGATCATCTAGACTGGTACTTCGTCTAGGCTGATTATACCTCGGATCATCACGTTCTCTACTTCTCCGCCGATCCTCATACTCATGGAAGCTGTTACGCCGCTGATGGTAGTATCTTCGCTGGCGACCGTCTTCAGCTCGTATGAAGTTTACCCTTGGTCGGGAAAACCTATTGTTACCATTGTTATTGTTTGGTGGGTACCCTCGATTACTGTTATAATACCTTTCTGTGTTATTATGGTTGGGGTTTCTCTGACTACTAATATTGGGATTTTGGTAATACTGATTTCTATTACCTTGGTAACCGTTATTAGTTCTATTGGTATTTTGGTTACCCGGAACGTTGTTATTATTATTATTATTATTGTTGTTGTTGTTGGTGTTATAATTGGAATTGGCACGGTTTCCTTGGTAGCTATTGCTGTTATTGTTATTACCGTTATTGGTGTACTGATGGTTCCTTGGTTCCGGCCGATCATTCCTCCTTCGGCTTTGTCTATAGTATTCTTCATTTTCATAGTTTTCCAGCAGTTCCATCATCGCCTGTATTGTTTTTATTTGGCTGCCTCTCCTTGCTCGGATTACTTCTTCATCGTAATGGTACGATAATTTATTGACGAGGCATTCTTCTGGTATGGCTGGTTCTAAATGCTTCGCCAGACATACCTTTCCGAGGAAGTATGCAGTCATCGAGTTACCCATCTGTGGTTTGTATCGCCCGTGACAGATGTTGTCACGTATTAAGTTCTGGGTAGTCTCTGGCTAGTACTTTGCCTTAAACAAGTTTTTGAAATGCTGGTAATCATCGATCTCGCTCCGGTTTGCCATCCACCAATTGTCCGTCATCTCACGGAATGATTCGTCCAATAGCTCCCGGTTGTTGATCCATCTGTTGCCCCTGTGTTTGGCAATGTACTCCTCTATTCGGGCCAAGAACTCCATCGGCTTCCTTTTATATTGGTGAAAGTTTAGCCATTCCCGATTCTCATTTATGGGGATATTCGTGAAGTTAGTTGGTCTGTTTCTTAACACTTCCATCTCTTCCTGGCTCTGCCGCACTTGACCAGTGATATTCTTCCTTACTTAATTCCTCCTGTGCTTCCTTTCGGTTTTCTTCCATTTTTTTCTTATGGTGTTCTTCGATCTTGGTAATTTTGGTATTTACTACTTCCTTGACTTCCTGTACTTCCCCCTCAGTCTGGCGACATCTTTCGTCAACTTCCCTGATTTGTTGGTTTATTATTATGGTTTCTTCTTCCAATTTTTTATTTTTAGATTTCTTATTGTCGTTGATTTTCCTGCTCAACTCTTCCTTCGCCAACTCTATTCTCTAGTCTACCTTGTTCATGTTTTCCTGGTTGACCTCCCTTAATTCTTCTCTTAATAGTTATCCTCTCTCAATTCTTACAACTTTTCCCCCAGCTTCTCTTCCATTTTCTTGTTATTTTTCCTTAATTCTTCCTTCAGTTGTAGGTTGTCGCTTTCCATCTTCCTACTATTCTCCCTTAACTCTTCCCTTAACTGTTGGTTGTCATCTTCCATCTTCCTACTTGTTTCCTCAATTCTCTTATTGGTGTTTTCAATTTTACTACCCAATTCTTCCTTTGTGGATTGGTTGTCCTTCCTCAATTCTTCTTTTGTGGAGTTGATTTCTTCCTTTGTGGATTGGTTGTCCTTCCTCAAATCTTCTAACTTCTTACTATTCTCTACCATCTTGGCTTCTATGTTCTTATTTATTCCTTCCATCTTCTTACTTAAGGATTGGATGTCTTCCTTTCTTTCTTTACTCGATTCTTCTTTTGTAGCATCCATCTTCTTATTTATTTCACTCAATTCTTCCTTCAAGGACTGGTTGTCTTTCTTCCTTTCCTTACTATTTTCTTCTTTTGTGGAGTCCATTTTCTTGCTCATTTCCATCATCATTCTCATTATGGTTTTTTGGAAATTGAACTCCTCTGTTTGCGTTGGTACCTCGGGTTGTTTCGGTTCCGCTGGGGGTAATAACGTTTCCACATCTTCCACGGGTGTTGCTTCCTTGTCCCCCACATCGATTTCCTTTTCGGCCTCCGCCGCCCTTTTCTTTGAAGTTGCACGATGTTGCATTTTGCTTCTTTCTCCAACTGTATAACCACTGCCAAGCTTGAACTAGTAATTGGGCAAGTTATATTAGCCTATCAATCACTAATTGAAGCCCCTTAGTTGGACGCCAATTTGTAACGAAACAAATAAAATTCTGTTGTTTGTTCACAAAAAAAAAAATAATAATTGTTATTTAAATTTTGAAAAAAAATTTAAGTTTTGTTTTAATTGTTTAATAGTTTAGGAAATAATTCTTGTAATTGTGTGGTGTTAAAATTTTAAGTTCCTTTGAGTCAATTTTGTTAATAATATCGCTTATTGTTCACTGTAATTAAATTCAGCGTTAACAGGATTGTCTAAGTCACTGATCGATTAGCGGTATTTCTTCTTCTTCGTATGCACTACTTCCACTTAAGTAATGGCCGCCTTTCTTGTAGTCCTGTTGTTCACTAATACTCTATTTATTAACTTTATAAATAAATTTAAAACCAAATTGTAGAATTTCTAAATTTTATTGACAAATGTTTAAAATTATCGATTTAAAATCGATTATCATATAATGCTCGACTCGTTCACAGGGCGATCGATTGTTGGTACATATGTTATTTAATATTAATTTTTCAGGTTCTTTGAACGGTTACAGTTAATAGTCAGAGAAGGGGTAATGTCAGAAAGTATAACATTTACAATTAAAAAGCTTAATAGTTAAAAATTACAATGTTATTTGATAATATATAATGTTTATAAAATGAAAACTTTATACCAATGAAGAGTTGACGAATATCATGTGCGCTTTGCATGCTGGGAGTCACAATGGCCGCTTCGTAGCTGCTGAAGTAAGACAGGAATCGTCTGGATGAAATTTTCTTCTAACAAAGCTGCCTTTTTCAATGCTTCCTCGTCTCCACAGTAGTGATTAATATTTCTGGTATTATTGTAGTATCTCTAGTTCAATGTTCTGTTATTCACTCGAGTAAAATGTGTGTGATTTTGTTAAGTTACTAGTTAAAACATGTTTTGTTAAAACATTACTAGTTAAAATAAATTATTGAAATATTGAATTTTATGGTAACACTTACCTTTCGTAAACTTCCAGGGTCTCGTCTGATGTACTTATTAGCAGAGAGAAATAGGTAAACGCAATGACCAATACATCTTGATATGGGAAATTACCACTGTTTTATTATATCTAACTTCAACATCTAAATAGTATCAAACAATTTATTTTACGTTACATAGACAGTAATCACTGTACTATTCATTGAAATTTAATAGGTAATCCCCACTGTGTATGTTTAACTTTACTCACATTGTACAGGAAACCAAATTTGTTAAAATACTTAACGCTAAAGCTTATACCCTAACCATGTTAATGAACTAATAAGGCCGCCCAGCCTGCTCTCACGCACACAAACATTCTTAAAAAATTTTGCTTTCTTCAAAAAAAATAGAGCTCTATATTCTAATATTGACATCATAGATTTTGTGGTACAGTTACGTTTGGAAGAGTCGTCATTATTGGCCACGTGTTGCTCCCTGCATTTTTTACCACTTTATGTCCGGAAACTGTCACTGCTTTACTTTTTAAAAGATTTCAATTAAGTTCCGTATTCTATTAATCACATTTTTTACTGGTTAAGTTTTGTTAAATGCACATTTACAAGCAAAATAATTTTCTTGACACACGTGTACACACTAGAGCCGGCTGGCTCGCAGGTTTGCTGAACGACAAAGACGCTTTCCAAAGCGTCGGTCCTCACCACTTCCGTCCGCCGATTGCTGATTGGTTAATTTCACTCACGTGACCAGTGGATTATTCACGTGGTGGTTACCTCTGGCAATGATTTTGAGTTTGAGATTATAGACATCAGCACACGAGCACGCACTCCCAGCCGCATTCCAATGTTGTTATCGTTTGTACCAAGCACGGACTGGTACGGAATTGTATACAGGGTGTCCAAACAAGTATTAGTGGTCTCGGTGGCCGTAAAGGGTGTCCAAACAGATCGGTCTCAATATTGTTATTAAACGAAATAAAAAATATATCCCTCAAAATTGCCCCGTTACACTGGTGTCGTAAAGTTCGTTTCAGTTATTAGGAATTATTAGTGTTAGAGGTTCAAATTGTTAATTAACTAGTTTCGGTTGTGTATTCACTTGATTCAATGTTTGTAGTGGTTAATTTTCACTGAATTTAAAGTTTAAAATTGTTTTGTTGAAATTCTAAAAATTTTACTGTAGGCTAGGTTCAATTTTTACATGCCATTAAGGGTTTCGATATAGGTTGTTATGTAGCTACTCACTCAACCATACACTACGAACGTTAATAAAGAACTGTCTTACTTCCTTCGTTTTCTTAAATATCTTAGCCAATTTAATATTAGAAATGTATTGTTTCAATTTTTAATCGCTTCCGATACATGTAGAAAAAGTACATTATATCACAGAATATATTTTGCTTATTAATTAATTTCATGAAATAATAAATACATAATCGGTTTCTTTAATTCCTTCTGCTTAATTTGATACCCAATAATCTATTTTTACAAAGTTTTTTATCAAAAATGCTATATTTCTTTCATTTTGGAAAAGTAGGCTCAACCTTTTATTTCCTGTTCTTCTCCAAATATTAGCCATTTTATATGTTATAATTATGATTATAATAAATCTCAGATTGACATAAATGTTTATCTTTCCTTAATTTCTTGCAATTTTATCAATTGATTATCTTTTTAAATATAATTCATGAATCTATGACTCCCCACTCTGAAATTTTAGTTATTACATTTGCAATTTTTTCAATAATTTTATATATCTTTTACACTATCCTTTTAAAGTATAGTTTTAGTCATAGTATTTGGTGACTGATTCACCTTATATAAATTCCATCAGTTTAACTGGTTTATTTAACTTAATCAACAATTATAATGTTGTTGGAGTTTCCTATTTGGCCTATATTTTTCTGGTTTTACATATAATGTTTTTGAATAATACTGTGTTTATACCCCTTCTGACTTTCTTATTTTAATACAAGATTAATTAAAATCTCCTTAATTAACTAACAGAATATGTAGTATCGTATTCATATACTCATAATACCTAAACAATATTTGAAATTAACAATATGGTCTTCAAATTCAGACATTTTAGTTTTAACTACTACTAGTAACATATAATAAACATTTTATAAAAAGAGTATGGTATCCATACTTAGACATTTTAGTCTGGATTAATACTGTTAGACATATTAAACATTTTTATAATAACAAAATCTTATATTGTACTCCCACATTGAATTATGGAGTTCATGGGTTTTAACATAAACATAACAAGCCCTTTATTTTTTATTTATTTCTTAAACTTATTTTGGTTGCAGTCTTATCTGTTTTTATTTTGGTATTTAAAGATTTATCCCCTGTCACTTTATTTATTCACCACCTGCTCTCACTTTATCCTTTACTTTTTAATGAAGGTTTTTAGATAAAAAGTGGCACCTTCTTAGAAACATTAGTAATTGTTTTCATAAGAATATTTTATAGAATTTTATTTCTGTAGTCATTGAAAACCTTAAAGTTGTTTAATGGTACACATGTACTTAGTTGAAGTATTAGTCACACTTCTACTTGAAGTTTATATAATACACTGAAATAACTTGCACTTGTTCACTTATAATTTTGGATCTTATCTCTAATTGATTTTTACAATATTCCAATACCAAAATCTTAGTTATAAGGGATCATGAAGATATGTTTATTCCGTTATACAGTAACTTTAGTGGGTGCACTTCTACTTACAACACTAAACACTTTTGTTTACAACTATTTTACATTAATATCAGGTTTTGGGTGTTATACTTTCTTTTGTGACATTTAATCTCTTTCGGGATTTGTTATATTCTTCTTAATAGGTTTCCCTTGGGTATATCTTGTAGTCCTCCCATCCTACAATTTTGTTTCTTCAAAATTCTTCTTTCTTGGTTTCTTCAAGGTAACATTGTTTTCTCATGTCCGTTGGTTTGTTCGGGGTATCTTCCTTACCTACTCCTATCCTAATTTTATTTTAGTTTTTTGGGGTTTATTTTTCTTTATACATTTTTGTTGCATTGTGGTTCTTTATTTTTACTTTTTCCATTTATGGTGGTATTTTATTTTGATAATTATTTGTTTTCATTTGGATTTTTCTTGATATTTAATGTAATTGATATTTAATTATGATCATATTGTAATCTTTATTAAATGGATTATCTGTCATGCTACAATATATATATATATATTCCAACGATACATTTACCATAAGTCTATGTATCAACCCCTGACTGAGGTAGGATAACATACGAACGCACATATGAGGTATATAAGATGTAAATAATAAAAATAATATAATAATTAAGTGTTAGATATAAGAGATAATAAAAGAAATAAACGTAGTATTTAATTTTAAATAAATAAATATTGTAAGTGAGCCTGTATAGGGAATTAAAACCATCGTTGCTTTTTAAATCATAGCGAAGGGGAGAAACCAACACGCGCCGACCGGCAAAGGTGACGTCATAATGACAGGCAGCCGCTTGTGTATCAGTCTGTGTGTGTGTGTGCTAGTGTACGTGTGTAAATGAGACACAGGTTGAATTATGCAAACGAGGGTGGAAGATTTTACACAGTTTTTTAAATACTGAACGAAAACCAGAAGTCAGACGAATCAGCGACATATGTAAAAACATAACTAGCGCCTGGCGCTATCATTGAAGACTAATTGGTCAATGATCGTAGGAACTGTTCAGACACCGTGTGAAATTCTGCCATAACTGCCATAATTTACACACCTTAACATTCATAATTTGCATAAACAAAGTTTGATAATATACCTAACGATTGGTGAAATAATATTTATAAAAAAGTGTGCGCTTCATAGAAAGACGCGTAGGTTGAAATTAGCAATTAAATCGATGCGCGAACCTGTTCAATTTTGTCATAACAGTTTCCAACAGGAATGGAACGACGGCAGCAGTATAAAACCCCAGCAAGCGACACACTCTTTCTCAGATAAAACTCAGATGAACTCAGAATAGTACGTGAAATCCACGCATCTCGCAACCGCGAATTTTACAAAGTCAAGTAATGTTTTTAAACAGTATTACATCACTTAATGTGCGATGTAACCGGCACTACGTCGGTGCAAGTATTAATGGAACACGAGTTATTTTAAAAGACGATAATATCGAATCTACGAGAAGTTGTAACAACGATGAACTTTAAGAAGTAGCATAGAACTTTGAGACCTCTACGAAGGACAAGATAAGAAGAGGAGAGGAACCAGAGCAGAATACGACAGGACGCAGGGACAGCCACATGCAGCTACATCCAGCCGTACATCATCATGACCAGAGGTCCACGTCAGAACTCAGCATCCAGTAGACAGTGAGAGGAATTTCAATGACGCAGAGACAGAGAAGGTGATACCGAAGAGGATCAACAAACTCGAGAGTCCAGATGACGGTAATGACAAAGTTAAATGGTTGCAGAAAAATGCAGGTGAAGTCAGACATTTATTTAATATTATAAATGACCCTGAGGTCTATCGAAAGAAGCTCTAGATTCCATATACAAGTTTACAAATATCGGTATGGAGAACCATACATGACTTCCATGTTCTAAGATTTATATTTAAAATCATATCCGAAATGAAATATTTCCATAGAAACCACGTCTTTCTACTTATTGCTTCAGCATTAACCACAGTACTGTGGTCACTAACGTATACCACCTCACGTTTTCGCACTCGATTTTCACCGATGATGGCAGTCGAGGGCACTGCCGAAAAGTCTGGTTTTGCAGAAAACATTGTACTACGGCTAAAGAGCCCGGGAAGCAATTTTAACAAAAAAACTACTTCTTTGTTGCCAATAACGTAGTACACATATAAAAAATTCTCCCCTCCACCTTCAACTATAATTTTTAATAATAGAAAATTACCCCCACCCCGTTCACATAACCTCTTCATTTATAGATATTTTATCTACGTTTCTACAGTGGATTACTATGAGCTTCTTATCAGGATACTTTATTTATAAAAATTAAGTACTTTACTCTTGTTAAATCATAAAATGTTTCTGGTAAACTACCCCTTTCATTTCGGTTGATGTACCGATCTTCTCCAAAATCAATAGACATTCCGTCCTCTACAATTCAGGGATGCATGCAAAAAAATATTTGATTCTGTTTGAATGTGCAGCAGTTATCGTTCGTCATGGAAACATTTCTCTTGTTACAACATAAAATGTTGCAGGTAAACTACCCCTTTCCCTTAACCGATCTTCACCAAAATCAATAGACTTTGAGCTCTCTGCAACTCAGGAAAGGGTGCAAAAAATTATTTGATTCTCTTTGAATTTTTGGCAGTTATCGTTCGTCATAAAAAAATTACCCTTTTTATAACATAAAACGTTGCTGATAAACTACCCCTTCCCTTAACCGATCTTCAACAAAATCAACAGACCTTGAGTTCTCTTTAGTCCAAAAAGGTATGCAAAAACCTTAGTTGATTCTGTTTGAATTTACGGCAGTTATCGTTCGTCATATAAAAAAATTACCCTTGTTAAAACATAAAATGTTGCTGGTAAACTACCCCTTTTCCTTAACCGATCTTCACCAACACCAATAGGTATTGAGAACTCTACAATACAGGGCTGTATGCAAAACATCATTTGATTCTGTTTGAATTTGTGGCTGTTATCGTTTACCATAGAAAAAAATTACCCTTGATAAAAAACTGTTGCAGGTAAATTACCCCTTTCCCTTAACCGATCTTCACCAAAAACGACAGGTCTTGAGTACTCTATAATTCAGGCCTGTATGCACACAATTATTTGATTCTGTTTGAATTTGCGGCTCTTATCGTTTGCCATAGAAAACACCCTTGATAAAACATTAAACGTTGCTGGTAAACTACCCTATTCCATTAACCGATCTTCACCAAAAACAATAGGTCTTGAGAACTCTACAATTCAGGGCTGTATGCAAAACATTATTTGATTCTCTTTGAATTTACGGCAGTTATCGTTCGTCATAGAAAAAATACCCTTGTTAAAACATAAAACGTTGCTGGTAAACTACCCCTTTCCCTTAACCGATCTTCAACAAAATCAACAGACCTTGAGTTCTGTATAATTCAAAAAGGTATGCAGAAGAGTAGTTGATTCTGTTTTAATGTACGACAGTTATCGTTCGTCATAAAAAAAATTACCCTTGATAAAACATAAAATGTTGCAGGTAAACTACCCTATTCCCTTAACCAATCTTCACCAAAACCAACAGGTCTTGAGAACTCTACATTTCAGGGCTGTATGCAAAATATTATATGATTATGTTTGAATTTGCGGCTGTTATCGTTTGCCATATAAAATACCCTTGATAAAACAAAAAACGTGGCAGGTAAACTACCCCTTTCCCTTAAACGATCTTCACCAAAAACGATAGGTCTTTAGTACTGAACAAATCAGGGATGTATGCAAAAACTTATTTGATTCTGTTTGAATTTGTGACTCTTATCGTTTGCCATAGAAAATACCCTTGTTAAAACATAAAACGTTGCAGGTAAACTACCCTTTCCCTTAACCGATCTCTACCAAAATCAACAGATCTTGAGAACTCTACAATTCAGGGCTGTATGCGAAACATTATTTGATTCTGTTTGAATTTGCGGCTGTTATCGTTTGCCAAACAAACAAAATTACCCTTGATAAAAAAACCATTGCAGGTAAACTACCCCTTTCCCTCAACCGATCTTCACCAAAACAATAGGTCGTGAGTACTCTACAAATCAGGGCTGCATGCAAAAAATTATTTGATTCTGTTTGAATTTGCGGCTGTTATCGTTTGCCATAGAAAAAAAAATCTACAGACACACAGACACTTTTCGAAAAACGACTTTTTTCATGTTTTGAGTGTAGTACAATCAGAATCTGCAATAATCTCGAACACGATTTTTTTTGCCATCACCATACTTCCATTTCCTTAAGGAACATGGAAGTAAAAACATTAGTATATTTTAATTTTCAGAATGAGTAATAAATAAGTTAAAAGAATAATTGAACAGAGCATATAAGTTAAATTTATTAATCTCATAAATAAATGGTCAATATAGAACCATAATGTATTATATTTTATATTTTATTAGAGAATTAAATTCTAGTATGAGAGTTATTTAAATTGATGATTTTTAATTAATTGAGACATTAATAAGATAATTAATACAAGTAATAAAATGTTCTCTATCAGTATTTTTAATAATTGTTTAATTAATTAATTGTTTTATTATGTGGTATATAATAAAAACCACACTTGCAAAGACAAGATAAATAGTCAATTTCAGACGTGTGAATCACGTATTATAATAAAATATGTGTTATGTATTATATGTCCGTGTAAATATTTCAGGTCATATATGTTTTATATGTGTGTATAATATGTCTTAGAATATAAGAGATAAGATTTTTAAACATGTTATAATATTATATTCGTATCGAATATAAGGGTTCAAAGAGTAATTAACCCACACAAAATAATAATTAATATGATAATTTGAATTTTTTAAATAATAAATCAAATGAATATGATTTTATTAACACAGTCGTACTAATTCCCCTCTGTACTCTTTACTTGTATTAAAATTAAGTAACGATATTCACGTGCTTATCCACACTCAACTAACAACCAAAGCCTGCGACCCAGCCGGGGAACATCAAGGTAAATACTGCAGAAGAAGAGTATACCTTTGAGACGTATGATATCGGTATCAGAGAGTGATGATAATGAGGTTAATTACAAGTCTGAGAGTGAGAGGGAAATGGGTTGTAAAGGGGTAGAAACAGATGTTGATCAGATAGAGAGAGAGTATGAAGATAGTGTACAAGTAGAGGGATGGCAGAGGGTAAATTTTTTTTGAGGTGTTGTGGGGGGTGAAGAAAAGTCTTCACAAAGGTATTGGGTAGAAAAGTGTTCTACTAATAATTGTTTTTTGAATTTTTTTGTTGTTCCTGGAGAAAGCAGGAAATGTTTTAATGTAGCAGTACCATCTGCATGGAGTGAGAGAGAAAATGTGATATGGTGTTGTGATGAGAGAAAGAGAGAGATAGAGATTTTTGAAATAAATAGAGGTTATGAAAGGTTAGTGCAGGTGTTAGATATTGAGAGAGATGAAAAAAGTGAATTACATTGTGAAATAGAGATAGATGAGTATTTTGATGATACCTTTATAAATAATAATAACTTACCTGATGTTTTAATAAATATAGTAAATGAATACAATGAGAAAATAAATTACTTTATGTTGAACAAAAATACTTACGGAGACAGAATTGAAATCACAAATGTAGACAGGTTTTATGAATTAATAGATAATAATGGTGTAAAATATTATGTCGATAATGGTCATTATAATAATAATAATGATAAATGGAAGGTCGATAAAAATGATTTATGTTTTAAATATGTTAGATATCTATACGACGATGGAGGGTAGATTAAAAGATCAATGTATGGACATTTTAAATATTTTAATTTATGGTTCTGAAATTGCTAATTTAGGAAATGAGGGTGGAAAACAGAAAAATAATGACAAAGATTTGTAAATAAATTTTAGTGAAATTAATTGTGTTTGTATTGTAACAAGTATGTAATGTAAACAGTATGTGTGTAGTAGAAATTGATTTAAGAATAATAATAATAATAATAAAATTTTGGTAGACCAGATAAATAACAAGAATAATTATGAAAGTAATTAATGAATTGTAATTGTTTTGATAATAATTGAAATATGTTGTGTTCTTGAATAATTGATAGAATTAAAGTAATTTGAAATGTTTAAATAATTTTGATTGATTTAAAATGTTATATAATTGAATTCTGATGATGAATTTAAATTATTCTATGAGATTTAAATTTGATAGTAATTAATAAATAAATAAATGTTAAATCGTGTTTAGTTTGTGGAATAACATGGTTGTTAAAATGTTTCAGAAGGTACATTGAGTTATTGGTGTTTGGTGTTTGTATTTTGTGTTTATGACAGTATGTGAGTGATGTACTGTAAGTATGAATTTTATGATGCAATTTAAATAAAGTAAAATGTTCAATGTCTAAATAGCAAATGTTAAATGAAATGTTATGTAAAAGGAAGGTTGATAACAAAGAAAAATTTTGGAAAAGTTAATGGTATAGTAAATGATAAATCATTGATGATTAATTAATAGAAGTTAAATTGAAAGTAAAATATGTTTATAATTTTATATGCAAACGTAAGGACGTAAGTTGTGTAATTTCTGATCAACCTTAAATATGAATTGTTTGTTTTAATGGAATATTCGCAATGTTAATTATGAGTGTATTGTATGTATTATGTTAAGAATGAAAATTTAATTAATATACCCAAACATATAAGAGTTGACCTTCTGTGAACTGTAGTAGCAGTGTCAGTGTGAGCCTTATATGTCTTTTGGTAGTTTCCCCACATTTCGGGCAGTCACGGTTTCACCAGGCCCTGGCCGTGGAATTATGTAAGTAGTTACAAAATTGGTGAATGTTGAAATTGAACCGGGGGGTAAAACAGGGGAAACTACATAAGTAGCTTACTGCACGCGTTGAAGCAGTCGAACAGCGAGTTCAACAGTCACTTAATGAACAAGCTGTAAAGATTGATAGTAAATTCAAAGAACAGCGTGAATATACAACACGTGAAACTAAAGAACACATTCGACAACTGGCTGAACAGTGGAATGAAAAATTTAAAATTACGAAGCAGGAGCAAGACCTCAGACACAAAGACTTGAATGAGCGCATCCTGGACAACACCAACAGAACAAAGGAACTCACTGTGAGGACCGAAACCGTAGAAATAGCTGTGGAGGAGGTCACTAGAAAAACTACGGACCACTCCATGGAAATTAACAATATGAAAGATGGACTACAAGAGGAGGTAGAAAAACTATGAGCGGAAGTCAAGAGACGACCAAGTGCTATAATGATGTGTGCTGCAAAGGTAGACGATCGAGAGAAGATCAGTTTTAAAGGTAATAAATGGGAGAACCCCATAGAATTTTTACAAAAGTGTGAACGAGAAATGGCAACAATAGGAAGCAACCTTAAGCGACAGAGACCGTATAGATTTTGTAAGTCGGCATTTCCAGGAAACAGCATCCAAATGGTATACGATTGTTCGGGACCAAACAGAAACTTATGAACAATTCAAGGCATCCTTCGAAAATCGATACTGGAATATACATACCTAGAGAGACGTACGAGACCAGCTGGAGTATGGGCGGTATTACGTCAACAGCAAACGTTCCATGGAAGACTACATAATACAACTCATCGAACGGTGTAACCATCTTAGACCAAGTTTCACGGAGCACGAATTAGTATTAAAACTAAGTTATCATTCTGACAGACACATCAGACTTGCCGTATATACCCAAGGAGTTAAAACCATTGAGAAACTTCTTATCCTTGTAACGCAATCATCACAATTTGTAAGTAAAGAGTACGAAAGGAGAGACAACCGGCCGCAGCAGCAGCAGTACTCTACACAAAATCCAATACACCACAAATCACCGCAGTTCAAGAAGAAAGAAGATAAGTGGAAAGAATATAAACAACCCTTTGAAAAAAGTAACCCGACTCCAAATAAAGGAGCGTACGCACATCCAGGTACGTCGAAAAAATACGTAAAACCGTACAATGCAAATGTACATAACATTATTACAAATAATAATCATAATAATAACAAAAATAATTATGAAAATAAGATTGTGCTACAGCCAACACGCCCGTCAACTTCCAAAGAGGGAGGGGGTGATCGTAGCGTGGCAATCGACAAGAAAGCTGTATGACTGCAGAAGGGTAACCAAGCGCTAGCTCGGACAGATTTCAGAAACTACCTGTACACACACAAAATGCCAGCACGGACAGGCTTGATAAACGACCTGCACACACATGATTTGCGTGACGCCCTAAACAATACACAACAGGAAAGAATGTTGTCAAATACCTATTGTCCTACAGAAGGGGGAACAATAAGTAATATAAATAAGTGGACAATGTTAGGATATTAAACATTACATATCAAACAGATGATAGAGTTAAATATTTGTTAAACAATATAGCAAATGAACAAAATAAAGATTTTCAAATAAGTCACATGAAGTTATCACCACTATCTAGTAGATATACAATAAAAAATAGTATATTGTACAAACTCGTCAATTATGATTGGAAAATAGTCCTATCCCCAGAGATGCTAAAAACACTAACTATACCATGTCATCAAAGTTTAGCACATGCGTCTGCTTTAAAATGTCATTTAGCTTTGAAGGAAGACTTCATTTTGAATAATATGTTTAGAAGAATAAAAGCAATCTTAAAAGGATACTACGAATGTCAAACAGCATGACATCCGAATCTTCACACATACGTAGATATGCAAAATATCAAGACACAGGAAAAGGGAAATGACCCTGAGGTCTATCGAAAGAAGCTCTAGATTCCATATACAAGTTTACAAAAACATCAGTAAATTTTAATTTTCAGAATGAGTAATAAATAAGTTAAAAGAATAATTGAACAGAGCATATAAGTTAAATTTATTAATCTCATAAATAAATGGTCAATATAGAACCATATTGTATTATATTTTATATTTTATTAGAGAATTAAATTCTAGTATGAGAGTTATTTAAATTGATGATTTTTAATTAATTGAGACATTAATAAGATAATTAATACAAGTAATAAAATGTTCTCTATTAGTATTTTTAATAATTGTTTAATTAATTAATTGTTTTATTATGTGGTACATAATAAAAACCACACTTGCAAAGACAAGATAAATAGTCAATTTCAGATGTGTGAATCACGTATTATATTAAAATATGTGTTATGTATTACAGTAGAACTTGGCTAATTCGAAGCTGAAGGGACCAGTAAAAAATTCGAATTATCCAAAAATTCGAATTAAGAAAACTTTCAATAAGGGTAGAAAAATCAAATCAAAAACCAAAGTTCAGTAAAGCAATATGTTATTTTATTAAACAATTTCCTTATACATATGTATTACAAAAGTATAAACACGTTTCAGTACAAAATATAGCATTTACAGTTTTTTAAGAAAGCTAGAAACTTTTGATTGCATTTTGCAGTTAATACACTGAGTTTGTAGTAAACTCTTCAAGTTTATTAAGTGCTTGGAAAATAGCGTCACTTACCTTCTGCTGTCCTTCAACAAATCGTCTCAAGTCTTGAATGTAATTTGATGCCTGTGAAGCCGTTGGAATCGGTATCTCTGGAAGTTCTAGCTGGTCCCCTTCTTCATCTGAAGATGTACCATCATTTCTTTTGTTCATAACATCAGCCACGATCTCTGCATCTGTCTGTTCACCACACACAGCCAAGTCATCATCCATGTTTACAAACTCTTCGTAACGAATGCCTGCGTCATGTCCAACATCCTCCCAGTTATCCGTAGTGGGTACGACTTCTCTAGCAGCTTTATTCTCCTCTTCACCTTCAATGTGGCAGAAACCACCTTTACGAAAACAATTAGCAATTGTTTTTTGCGTAACTTGGTCCCAAGCACTGTTGCACATGCGGGCAGCTTGAAGGATGTTAATCTTGATATTTTCGTGCTCATCTAAATAAGCACCTGACGGAATGTTTTGGACCACAAGCCATCTGTAAAAATGCTTAAAATTTTTTATTACACCTTGGTCCATACGTTGAACTACTGAAGTCATGTTTGGAGGGAAAAACACAACCTTTACATTTTCCATCACAGGAATAGTGTTGTGCGCTGTACAGTTGTCAATAAACAAGACGATTCTTCTGTTTTGATTCCGAAATTTCCTGTTGATTTTCAAAAGCCATCTTTCGAAAATTTCACCTATCATCCAAGCTTTATTGTTTGATTCGTATTCAACTGGTTTCGTTTTTACATTTTTGAAACAACGTGGGTTGGCTGACTTCCCTATCATTAGCAAAGACAGTTTTTCCGAGCCATCCATGTTTGCTCCGAATAAAAGTGTTATGCGCTCCTTGCTGTGTTTGCCGCCACTACAACTTTCTCCTTTAAAAGCAAGTGTTTTGTCGGGGGTGCATTTGAAGAATAAGCCCGTCTTGTCTACGTTAAAAATGTCTTTAGCATCTCTATCAGAAATCATTTGCAACAAATCGTCTTTCCATGAATTTGCAGCTTCAACGTCAACAGATCCACTTTCCCCACAAACAGTTTTGAAAGACATGCCATTCCTTTCTTTAAAACCATTGAGCCAACCGGTGCTGGCCTTAAAATCATTTTTCCCTAAGCTAGATGCGAATTCCTCAGCTTTGGCTCTGACGGGGGGCCCACTGACTGGAATTTTTTTGTCCCTTGCTTGCTTAAACCACTTCACTACACATTCATCCACGTCAGGATTTTCTGGTCCTCGCGCTCTTTTCCTATCTTTGTCGCTGGCTTTACACACACTATTCAAAATCTTCTCTTTATTTTTTAGATACGTTGGCAGCGTATTTGGCGGTATCCCGAATTCCTTGGCAATTTCAGATTTCTTTTTTTTTCCCTTTTCCACTTACCGTATAACGGCAACTTTTTCGGCAAATGTCAATGATTTGTATTGGGTCCGTGTTGGTTTTGAAAGGGCCATGATGAACACACAACACAATAAAACTGCACAATAAGCGTCACTAAAACACACCAGTCTGTATATACAGTACTGTATAAAGAAAGGAACGGTCTCTCACTACAGGACACAGCTCGCACAGTAGAAACTCAAAAAGACTTAACACTTCCATGAATGCAGGCAGACTGAACTGAAAGCAACAGTGAGGGTGGCTGACCGACGAGGCGTGGAACAAGGGACAATGGCGGACGGTACCGTTACACGAGCCAGTCATGTTTCATCGCCAGATACTGACGGCAATTCCACGAATTTGACACAAAGGACAAGCGTCTGTTCACAAAGAGCGATGCCTGCTTGTCTGTTTCCAGTCGTGTCGCTATTGTTACGTGGTCTAGCCCATACAGCAGGCGATTTTTTGTAGTTTGAGCAAAATTTTTATTTCGAATTAACCAAAAAAAGTTCGAATTACAGATGATGTTTTTGCATGGTTTTACATAGGATATTCAAGGGACCACGGTAAAAGTTCGAATTATCCACGAATTCGAATTATGCACGTTCGAATTAGCCAAGTTCTACTGTATATGTCCGTGTAAATATTTCAGGTCATATATGTTTTATATGTGTGTATAATATGTCTTAGAATATAAGAGATAAGATTTTTAAACCGTTATAATATTATATTCGTATCGAATATAAGGGTTCAAAGAGTAATTAACCCACACAAAATAATAAATAATATGATAATTTGAATTTTTTAAATAATAAATCAAATGAATATGATTTTATTAACACAGTCGTACTAATTCCCCTCTGTACACTTTACTTGTATTAAAATTAAGTAACGATATTCACGTGCTTATCCACACTCAACTAACGACCAAAGCCTGCGACCCAGCCAGGGAACATCAAGGTAAATACTGCAGAAGAAGAGTATACCTTCGAGATGTGGGTAAGTGCGCACAAATGAGTAAGAGCATATGTGTAAAAGTAAGTGTCCTTCTGGTATTTCAAATTGGTTTTATTGTGTGTGATTGTGGTGCATGTGTTAGTTTTTTGTGTATTTTCAATGTTGAGTGCTTTGAATATTGTGTCATGTTTTGTATTGATTTGTATTTGTTCAGGTATTAGTTTGTTTTCTGTTTTATGTTTGTATATTTGTAAATTTTCCCAAATGTTCATTATGGTGCCTTTGTGTGGTATATGTTTTATTAGTGTTACATTGGTTATGTCTGGGAATTCATGTCCTGTGTTTATTGCATGTGTGGCTAAATTGGATTTATATATCTCTGGTTTTTTGTATGCATTTAGGTATTCAAAATAACGTTTTTTCAGCTATTTTTTTGTTTGCCCTATGTAACATTTATTGCAATCTTGGCATTCAATTTTGTATATGCCGTTAGTTGTTGTATTATCTTTGTTGTGTGAGCTATTTAGATTTTGTAATTTATTTTTATTAGTTTTGTATGCTATTTTTATATCTGTGTTTTTAAATAGTTTTGTTAGTTTTGTCATTTTATTATTTATATATGTGAATGTGGCCCATTTTTTGTTGTTGTTATTATTTATGTGTTGTTCAGTTTGATTAATTCTTAATTGTTCAGTTTTTATTTTGTATTTGATTTTATTTTCTATTTTGATCATAGTATTTTTTTTGTATCCATTTTCATAACCAATTTGGTATGTTATATTTCTTTCTTTGTCAGTTTCCTGTTTGTTTAGGGGAATTTTGTACATTCTGTTAAATAGCGAATAAAATGCTGCCATTTTATGTTGTGGTGGGTGGTCAGAATGTGGTATAATGATGTTAGTGGAAGTTGGTTTTCTCTCCCTCTCTCCTATGGCGCTACAGCCCAAGTCGGGCCCTGGCCTCCACCAATCTCCGCCTCCAATCCACTCTATCCACTGCAACCCTCCTCCAGTTTCTTATCCCCATGTCTCTCGCGTCCTCTGCAACACCATCTTCCCACCTCTTCCTCGGTCTACCTCTAGGTCTCGTTCCCTCCCATGTACCCAGCAAAGCCCTCTTAGGGGTAGGTGGGACTCGATAGCTGTAGTGAAAGCAACCTACCTAGAGGAGAAAACCTCGATCACAATCCTGGCCCTCCAGGTTGGAGGTTGGGCTATGGGCTAACAACCCATTCCCGGAAAACCGGATGTTACGAAACTACCAAATAAGCCTCGGAAAGGACGGTATTATCGGAAACGACTCAGGCAACGGAATATGGACTTGTCTTTTGGAACGTGGAATGTTAGGACTTTGTACAGGCCGGGGGCACAAAGGGAACTATTTGAAGAGCTAAAAAGATATAAAATTGGTGTAGCAGCAGTGCAGGAAACAAGATGGCTGGGAAATGGAGTAAGAGATACTAAAACTCATACGGTATTATACAGCGGAAGAGAGAAGGGGAAAAGAGAACTGGGAGTGGCATTTGTAGTTGACAGAAACTTAAAACACCTCATAGTAGACTTCCATCCAGTCAACGAGAGAATATGTAGAATAAGATTGGCTACTAAATTCTTCAATCTGTCAATCATAAACGTACACTGCACGACTGATGAGAAGGATGAGGACATAAAAGCAGAATTTTACCAATTGCTGGAAAAAATATATGACACCACCCCTAAGAATGACATTAAACTAATCATGGGGGACATGAATGCGAAAATTGGGAAAGAAAATGCATACCTTGGCACCATAGGTAGGCACAGTTTGCACAATGAATCCAACAGAAATGGGGAACTGCTTATCGACTTCGCTACAAGCAGGAATATGGTTATCAGCTCAACTCAGTTCCCACACCGGGATATCCATAAGGGAACGTGGGTAGCCCCAGATGGGAAAACAGTCAACCAGATAGATCATGTGATCATAGATAAAAGAGCAGCCACAAGTATCATTGATGTCAAAACCCGGAGAGGAGCGTCAGTTGGTTCTGATCATTATATGGTGCAGATGAAGTTTAGATGCACGGTGGCTGTATATAGGAAGGACAGACTCAGAAGACAGGAAAAGGTTAACACAGTGAGTTTAAAGCACCCAGAAAGGGTACAGGAATATGCTGGGAAAGTGAGGAATAGATTGAACGAGTCAGTCGCAGGAACGGTGGAAGAGAAATGGCAGAGCCTTAAGTGCACACTCCTGGAAACCGCCAGAGAGGTACTAGGAATAGAGAAGAGACAGAGGCGGGAGGACTGGTTTGATGAGGAATGCAGGGAGAGTGTTGCACGGAGGAATGAGGCTCACAGGAAGTATTCTCAGTGTAGGACTAGAGAAAGGAGGCAAGAATATGAAGAGAATAGAAGACTGGCAAATAAGGTATGTAGAAAAAAGAAAAGAACTTTTGAAAACGGGCTGCTTCTCAAAATGGAGCAGGACTTTGCAGATGGAAGAATAAGGAATGCTTATAAATATCTTAAGCATCTCAGGGAAGGTTATAAACCATCTACAACACTATGTAGAGACAGAGAGAATAGAATTGTCAGTGATCCAGAGAAAATTAAAACTATCTGGCGAGAGTACTTCGATGGCCTTCTTGGTGGTATGCTACAGGGAGGAGAAATTGTTGCTCACACTCCGCGGAACGCAAACATTGGGGGGATGGAATCTGACCCACCATCAATTCAGGAAATAGAAGAAGCTATTAGTGCCCTCAGGAACAACAAGGCACCAGGTACAGACTTGATTCCTGCAGAACTGCTTAAAGCTGGAGGTGCTGATGTGGCGGTCGCGTTGCACTCCTTAATCGTGGACATATGGCAAACGGAACGAATCCCCATGGAATGGAATAAGTGCATTATATGCCCCATTTATAAAAAAGGCGACAAACTTCAATGTAGAAATTACAGAGGCATTTCGTTGCTGTGCACCTCCTACAAGTTGGTTTTCTATATATTGCATATTGTATGTGGTTGTTGTATCTTGTGATTGTTATGTCTAAATAGTTGATTTTGTTATGTTTTTCTTTTTCTTCTGTGAATTGTATTTTGGGATGTATGTTATTGATTGGTTTCAGTATGTTCTCTGCATTTGTGTTTTTGTTATTTGATACATATAGCCCATCATCTACATATCTTATCCATATGCCATTTGGGTCATGTGATTTTATGATATTTTGTATTTTGGTGTCTATGTGTTGTAGGAATATTTCTGCTATTATGCTTGATAATGGTGATCCCATTGCTAAACCTTCTTTCTGTTGATAAATTTTGCTATTAAATTCAAAGTAATTTTGTTTT
Organism: Magicicada septendecula; assembly: GCA_034769895.1. NCBI lineage: Eukaryota > Metazoa > Arthropoda > Insecta > Hemiptera > Cicadidae > Magicicada > Magicicada septendecula. The sequence continues at coordinate 214,632,215 of CM068370.1, forward strand.
AGTATTAGTTGGAGGCTATTTTTTATTTCGGTTATATATTGTTTGTTTTCATTTTGTTCTTTAAGTTTGTTTATTATTATGTCAATTGTTTCTTCTACTGGGATGTTGGTGTACATGTTTGTTATGTCATATGATGTGAAAAATGTATTTTCATTTATATTTATTATTTTTAGTTTGTCTATTAATTCGTATGTATTTTTTATGTTATGATGGTTATTTGTTAGATGGTTACTTTTTAGTTTTTGTGCTATTATTTTTGCTATTTTGTATGTAGGAGCTTTTTTGAAATTGATTAATGGATGTATTGGGTTGTTTAATTTGTGTATTTTTATTAGGCTATTCATTTTAGGTGGTTCTGGATTATTATTTATATATATGTCTGTGTTTTTATTGTTGAAAATGTTTTTAGTTGTTTTTATTAGTTTTACTGTTTGTTTAAGATAGTTTTCTGTTGGGTTTTTATCTAGTTGTACGCATTTATTATTGTTGATGAAGTCTTCGGTTTTTTTGATGTAGTCTGCTTTATCAATGATTACTGTTGCTTGACTTTTGTCTGCTTTAGTTATTATTAAATTATTGTTCTTTACTTTATTTTTAATTTCTTTTATTGTTTTTCTTTTGTTTATCTTTGTTTTTCATTTCGCTAGTGATTATTTTTTTAATTATATGTGTTGCTTCTGTTCTTTTTTCTTCTTGTATATTGTCTTTTATTAGATTAATGGCAAATTCTGTTTCTACTATTAAATTTTCTAGATTTTTGTTTGCATTTTGAGTTATGTTAGTTTTTGACATATTGTTTAAATATTCTGTTTCTTTTTTGTTAAATTCTGTATTGCTAAGGTTAATGGTTCGAGGGTAAAATGTGTGTTTATTTTTGTTTTTTTTGTTCTTGACTTTTGTTTTGTTGTTTTAACGTGTTAAGTTTTTTGTTGATTGTATAAGTCTTTTTGTTTTTTCAAATCTTATTTTATTTTCTATGTTATTGTATTTATTATTCCAAGTGATTGGATGTAATAAACTTGTTAGCTCTAAGTGTAGTTTGTATATGTCTAGTGTTATGCTATTTTTCTTACTGTATAATTGATTAATTTCGTTTTGTATCCATAGCCTTTGTGCTTGTTTTATAGTTTTTTGTGCAGTCATATTTTTGTTGTTTGTGTTTATGTTGATGTATTTAGGTGTTAATTTATGTTTTTGGCATTGTCTATTGAAGTAATAATAAACAAACTTAAAGAACAAAATGAAAACAAACAATATATAACCGAAATAAAAAATAGCCTCCAACTAATACTAAAACAAAATTACTTTGAATTTAATAGCAAAATTTATCAACAGAAAGAAGGTTTAGCAATGGGATCACCATTATCAAGCATAATAGCAGAAATATTCCTACAACACATAGACACCAAAATACAAAATATCATAAAATCACATGACCCAAATGGCATATGGGTAAGATATGTAGATGATGGGCTATATGTATCAAATAACAAAAACACAAATACAGAGAACATACTGAAACCAATCAATAACATACATCCCAAAATACAATTCACAGAAGAAAAAGAAAAACATAACAAAATCAACTATTTAGACATAACAATCACAAGATACAACAACCACATACAATATGCAATATATAGAAAACCAACTTCCACTAACATCATTATACCTAACCATTCTGACCACCCACCACAACATAAAATGGCAGCATTTTATTCGCTATTTAACAGAATGTACAAAATTCCCCTAAACAAACAGGAAACTGACAAAGAAAGAAATATAATATACCAAATTGGTTATGAAAATGGATACAAAAAAAATACTATGATCAAAATAGAAAATAAAATCAAATACAAAATAAAAACTGAACAATTAAGAATTAATCAAACTGAACAACACATAAATAATAACAACAACAAAAAATGGGCCACATTCACATATATAAATAAGAAAATGACAAAACTATTTAAAAACACAGATATAAAAATAGCATACAAAACTAATAAAAATAAATTACAAAATCTAAATAGCTCACACAACAAAGATAATACAACACCTAACGGCATATACAAAATTGAATGCCAAGATTGCAATAAATGTTACATAGGACAAACAAAAAAACAGCTGAAAAAACATTATTTTGAACACCTAAATGCATACAAAAAACCAGAAATACATAAATCCAATTTAGCCACACATGCAATAAACACAGGACATGAATTACCAGACATAACCAACGTAACACTAATAAAACATATACCACACAAAGGCACCATAATGAACATTTGGGAAAATTTACAAATATACAAACATAAAACAGAAAACAAACTAATACCTGAACAAATACAAATCAATACAAAACATGACACAATATTCAAAGCACTCAACATTGAAAATACACAAAAAACTAACATATACACCACAATCACACACAATAAAACCAATTTGAAATACCAGAAACCAACAGGAAGCCACAATAATAATAGTCAACCAACAACACATATGTACTTCACCAGACAAAAAAACCGGAGTACCCGAAACATGTTCCTAATAAGGAAAAAAAGGTATATCTTGAAGTAAATTTATTTATAAATATTAAATGTATTATATACATCAAGAAACGGACTGTAGCAGAAAGTGATTGAATATATATATTGCGACAGTACAAATAAGTGATGTACTGAGCATGGAATATAAAAATTTAAATTTACTTAATAAACTGTAAATAATTAATAATATATTAGAAATAAGCATGTTAGGGATTGCAAGCTTGGCTCAGACAAAAATATGAACAGGTGTTTCGACCTGAATCGACGTGCACACACACACAAATGTAACTGAAAGTGTGTACACCAGTATTTTGCTAGTGTGTGTGAACGCAGGTCTCTGCAGGCGAGTTTGCCACCCCAAGATGAATAATTGCACAATTACTGTTTTTCCGTAATTATTCATAAACTAGAATTAAGAATTAAAATCCAAAAGCACCATAAAATGTAAATAAATTTACTAAATACTGTGTACGAAAACCACGCGAAAGTGACACACCGTACGAGTGTAATAGTGAAATAACTGTGTACAAATCGAAACGGTTAAGTTGCAATGTCCAAAATTACAGTGAACATGTGTTATAAAATTACTTATAAGATAAGTATAAGAGTATACTTACAGGACTCTGCAATTCGCAGAAATATAAAAAATAGCGAATTTGACAAAGAGTGGGGGAACTGACGCCAGAGACAGTTTCTAACATGTCGATTTTGTATCACTGCAGGGTGTCGACCAAGACATGGGTATAAATAGGACACGCAAGCTACAGTGGTTCCCTTTCTTGAATCATCCACGGTGCAGTGGGAGCTTATGCCCGTCAGCACGGCATATTTAATTTTTTTGTAAACAGTTTAAATTTGCCAGTTACGTACAAATATGTAACTAAGCTGTAAAGACAATCATTTTAATTCATGACAGCACTACATAAGAAGATCCATTAACGTCAGAGACAGCACGAGGAGAGATCCAGAGAATGATTCAACGCTGGACAAGAGGAGAGTTCCAGAGAATGATTCGACACTAGACAAGAGAAGAGTTCCATAGAGAGATACGACGCTGGACAAGAGGAGAGTTCCATAGAGAGATACGACGCTGGACAAGAGGAGAGTTCCAGAGAGAGAGAGAGAGACAGCCGACGCTGGACAAGAGGAGAAGAGAGACAGCCGACGCTGGAGGCGAGACGAGGACGAATACCGATGGAACAAAAATGATCGAGTATGATTGACGACAATAAGGTGATAGACAACTTATTCATATCTTAATCATACAAAGAATTCAAAGACAGTTAAAGACATTAATATTTTATTTAAAAATAAGAGCAATGTTTCTTGTATAGTAGAGTTAAAATCATAGATGTTTTAGAAATACGATTAACGTAACAAGAGCTCAAATTAATATGATATAAAATGATTGCAAAGCATTTAAATGAAAACAATTAGTATTTGAGAAAACAGTACTGAGAAACAATAACTATTAATATTTTGAGTACGTTACAATATAAAAAAAAAAAGATTTAAAAATTGATTTTGAAACATATTAATAGACAGAGTAGTCTGAAAATGAGATTCTTCTTTTATATAATAATTAGTAGCATAGAATATTTAGTCAGTAAGGATGTATATATCTTAAGCCTTACGGCATAATAACAAATAATAACTAATGTTTTAAAATCGAAGTCAGTGCCTTGTGCACATATTTTTTTATAGTATCAAATAAATTTTAATTACCGTTTCAAGTTACATAGAGTTCTTATTGCAGATACACCTGACACCCAATTTAAATGTTATATTGTTTAAAGAATTTGTCAATCTTGAACGTGAGATCGTTCACGCCTATTTATGTGTATGTAACGTTGCATAAATTTGGTGCTCCAAGATCGTGGGGCTCCACAAATTTAAATTAAATTAAATTTGCAATTTATTACGTTGCAAAGAATGGCTCCCAAAGAACGTGGGGCTATTCAAACACAAATAGAAGTGTATTTGTATTTGAAATTAAATTTTAACAAAATTTGTATCGGGATCAAAGAATGTCGCCCTGCACGTGGGGCACGACATGCCTAAATTTATGTACAAAAATTTGTGACATAAATTGTAGCTCATGAATGTATGACCCGATCCCCATCATTTAACTATTAAAATTTTTTTATGTAGCTAAATGGTTGCTCTAAAAAATATAAAGAGTGTGTTAAATGAAAAATGTATAATATGTAATTATTATTTATATTAAACAGTAACTGAATGTATGTTAAATTGTTGTGTAATCACACAGCTGGCGCCCACAAATAATATTGTTGTCTATGTAACAGGTGTAACTGTAATGAGTATTAATAATAACTATTAATAAAAATACAGAAATAAATAAATAAGTAGGGAACGGTTATCAATAATAATTTTTAAAGAATTACTACTAAATAAATATTTTAATAATACTTCAACATGACAACTCCAGGAAATTTAGACGTCGAAGCATTCCAGATGATGATGCGTGCCTGGGTCGATGAATTAAGCACAAAACAGACAGAAAATTTAAATAAACAGACAGAAAATTTAAATGCTAGAATAGACGAATTAAAAGAATCTAATAAGAAACAATTAGAAGAACAAACTGAAAATTTTAGACAGGACACCATAAAAATTACAGAGAGTTTAGAAGAGTTAAAAATTGATAATAATGAAATAAAACAAAGTATAATTGACAGTAATGCGCAGTTAACTGAAAAAAATTGTTAATACAAACAGACGTATTGACACGATCGCAGAAAATGTCTGTGGAATAATTAATAAACAAACGGAGCTAATATGTGAAAAGATAGTATGTGAAGAATTCATACAAATTGAAAATACATGTGTAATTACTAACGATAATTATAAAAAAGTAATTAACATTAAGGAGGAGAAGCAAATAAAGGTTAATACAACACACCTTATTAATAGCGATATTCCAAGTGTGAGGCACACACACACAATAGTAAATCACACAAGATGACACATTTGAAACACATAAGACACCACACTTACGGAGATAAATATCACTGTAGGCCTAACAAGAAACGTAGTAAGTTATCTAGACAAAACACTACGCAAAATTGTGGTAAATATGATGTTAGATATACGCACGATAATTATAATAACGATAATTATAACTGTAAGTATGAAAACTACAGAGGTTATCATAAACGACGTATGAAAAAACCGTCGACAACTGTTCAGGTAGGTTCACTCAACCAAACTAGGGACGAGAGAATTGAAAAAGAGCGAAGCATTTGTAACGAGAGAAAGAGGGTAGATTTTAAGTGGCCGACAGGCAAGATGAAAACATTGCTCAATGAACAGGTGACTTATACGATCAAAACAAACATTCACAAGGTAAGTACGCACACAAACGTCGCAGCTATGCAACGGAAAGGTAACGAGGGGATAATACAATGGAACGCGGACGTTGTTTACACGAGGGTGAACACAATGAATTTCCTGTGTACAACAACAAATTGTTATAATGAGGGGTGTCAGTTCTAACGACGCACCGAACTCAGAACTCAATACCCTAAAATAAATAATTATTTTTAAATGAGAAAAATAATATTATTATTAATTATTAATAATAATATAAGAGGGTTAATTAATAAATGTATTAGTGATGGTAAGGAATGCTATTGTAGAGAAATATTTAAGAAAGTAATGGTAAAAGATGTTATTGTTGTTGTTAATATGAAGAAATGGTAAGGAATGTTATTATTGATATGTTATAAATATGAAGAAATGATTAAGATGAGCAATAATTGCCATAATTGTTAGAACGACTGATCAAGCGAACACTTATTGAAGATACAAGGACACAGAAGAAAGCGAGAGTGAAAAGTCATAAGGGCAGAGACTACTTAGGATTAAGGACTTCGAGAAAAATATCGTTGTTTTCCAAGACAGTTCCTCTGTAACCAATCATGCGACATACTACAAGCTAAAAGAGTATTCTGTTACGGAAGTGTATTTCAAGAAAGTAGTAACGATCAGAAAGGTAATGTTAAAGAAATGTAATAAAAGGTAATGAATGTTAATGTATTGTATAAGTAATGTATTAGATAAAGTAATGTCATGTTAAGAAAAGAGCTAAGGAAGATTAGAAGCGAAGGTAAGAATGTATGAATTAAGATAATGTAAAATTAAGGACCGAATGTACAGACATAAGTAGGACAGAACACTTTCATCGTATATGATGAGATACAGAAGAAAGAAATTGGTAAATTCCACGCAATGTCATTTAGGAAGTTCTACACATGAAAACAGAGGTCAATGAAACCAGTCAAATCAGCTGTTTGTAAAGCCACCCTACTACAAGGTCGCGAGCAGTGAGTGTACGAAGACGGGAGGTAGGACATTTGTATACACTCCAATTAAGGGTGAAATGACGAATATTATTCTTTATTATGTGTTACATTTTTTTGCAGATAATAATAATAAATAAATAAATAAATAATTATAATAAATAAATTTATTAAATTTTTTTTGTTACCAAGCAGAGGAATAATACGACAGTACAAATAAGTGATGTACTGAGCATGGAATATAAAAATTTAAATTTACTTAATAAACTGTAAATAATTAATAATATATTAGAAATAAGCATGTTAGGGATTGCAAGCTTGGCTCAGACAAAAATATGAACAGGTGTTTCGACCTGAATCGACGTGCACACACACACAAATGTAACTGGAAGTGTGTACACCAGTATTTTGCTAGTGTGTGTGAACGCAGGTCTCTGCAGGCGAGTTTGCCACCCCAAGATGAATAATTGCACAATTACTGTTTTTCCGTAATTATTCATAAACTAGAATTAAGAATTAAAATCCAAAAGCACCATAAAATGTAAATAAATTTACTAAATACTGTGTATGAAAACCACGCGAAAGTGACACACCGTACGAGTGTAATAGTGAAATAACTGTGTACAAATCGAAAGGGTTAAGTTGCAATGTCCAAAATTACAGTGAACATGTGTTATAAAATTAGTTATAAGATAAGTATAAGCGTATACTTACAGGACTCTGCAATTCGCAGAAATATAAAAATAGCGAATTTGACAAAGAGTGGGGGAACTGACGCCAGAGACAGTTTCTAACATGTCGATTTTGTATCACTGCAGGGTGTCGACCAAGACATGGGTATAAATAGGACACGCAAGCTACAGTGGTTCCCTTTCTTGAATCATCCACGGTGCAGTGGGAGCTTATGCCCGTCAGCATGGCATATTTAATTTTTTTGTAAACAGTTTAAATTTGCCAGTTACGTACAAATATGTAACTAAGCTGTAAAGACAATCATTTTAATTAATAACAGCACTACTTAAGAAGATCCATTAACGTCAGAGACAGCACGAGGAGAGATCCAGAGAATCATTCGACGCTGGACAAGAGGAGAGTTCCAGAGAATGATTCGACACTAGACAAGAGAAGAGTTCCATAGAGAGATACGACGCTGGACAAGAGGAGAGTTCCAGAGAGAGAGAGAGAGAGACAGCCGACGCTGGACAAGAGGAGAGTTCCATAGAGAGATACGACGCTGGACAAGAGGAGAGTTCCAGAGAGAGAGAGAGAGACAGCCGACGCTGGACAAGAGGAGAAGAGAGACAGCCGACGCTGGAGGCGAGACGAGGACGAATACCGATGGAACAAAAATGATCGAGTATGATTGACGACAATAAGGTGATAGACAACTTATTCATATCTTAATCATACAAAGAATTCAAAGACAGTTAAAGACATTAATATTTTATTTAAAAATAAGAGCAATGTTTCTTGTATAGTAGAGTTAAAATCATAGATGTTTTAGAAATACGATTAACGTAACAAGAGCTCAAATTAATATGATATAAAATGATTGCAAAGCATTTAAATGAAAACAATTAGTATTTGAGAAAACAGTACTGAGAAACAATAACTATTAATATTTTGAGTACGTTACAATATAAAAAAAAAAAGATTTAAAAATTGATTTTGAAACATATTAATAGACAGAGTAGTCTGAAAATGAGATTCTTCTTTTATATAATAATTAGTAGCATAGAATATTTAGTCAGTAAGGATGTATATATCTTAAGCCTTACGGCATAATAACAAATAATAACTAATGTTTTAAAATCGAAGTCAGTGCCATGTGCACATATTTTTTTATAGTATCAAATAAATTTTAATTACCGTTTCAAGTTACATAGAGTTCTTATTGCAGATACACCTGACACCCAATTTAAATGTTATATTGTTTAAAGAATTTGTCAATCTTGAACGTGAGATCGTTCACGCCTATTTATGTGTATGTAACGTTGCATAAATTTGGTGCTCCAAGATCGTGGGGCTCCACAAATTTAAATTAAATTAAATTTGCAATTTATTACATTGCTATATATATATATATATATTACAACATTACAAATATTATAAAAAAGTACACAAATACAATACCATGTACTCAACACAACTATGAAGTGTATCACACCAGCCAGGTCGCAGGATTTTTTTTTGCGTCAAGTATATGTAGTTGCACAATAAAAAAATAATTTTCAAAGAGGAGTGAGACGTTGATGACATGAAATAATTAATTAAAACCGTTTCAAAATAATCATTCTATGATTTATTAATATTAATAGAAAATATGCACATATTAAAATTTAGAATTATAAAAATAAAAAAATATTCTCTTTTATAAGTTTACAAAAATACAATTTAACCTTCTATGCTGTTCATGACATATAAAAATAACAACCATATAATCCTACTAGCTAAACAGACATGTTAAACAAATTATCTAAACACTTTTTATTTCAGTGTATCTGACTTTGACTCAAATTTTAAATAATAATAGCAACCCATTTACAAACAAAAATAATATTAAATATCAAGAATAAAACTAATTGTTGCTATAAACAAAATTTAAAAAAATACATTTACTTCCAACCTATAATTTATTTCTACTAACCACCCAAATTTTAACACAACAGAAGATTAGTATTTTTAAATTTTCTTGTTAAATTAAATTATTTTCTTTAACTACCATTTAAATTTTATGTACAGTGATTATATTTAAAACTTTAAGTCTTTACTGTTCGTATATATGTTTCTTTTTAAGAGTTCTTTCACAAACAAAAAAATATAATTGTTTATTCATCATCTGTGTACTGCCGATGTTACCGTTGCGTGTGTGTGTGTGTGTGTGTGTGTGTGTGTGTGTGTGTGTGTGTGTGTGTGTGTCCTGAATCTTGAGAATTTGATGATGATGATTATGCTGATGCTGTTTTCCCTGTCTCTACGGTTTGTTATTTGTGATGGTCCAGAGTTCCTCCATAAGTCTTGGTATGTGTGGTAAAGATGTTCGATCAGTCGGCAGACCAGCAGCGTGACATTGTGTGAAGATATTTTGAGTCTGAGATCGCCCCAAAATTGCCGGTGGTATTTATATTGGATGGCGATCTGACAAGTCCAGGACTGTTTTCAACCTGTTAGATATTGTCACTTAGTGCAAAGCGTCCTTTTAATTACAAATCACTTTTTGGTTCATTTTCGCGATTTTGTAAACATACTCGTAGCACGAGCGATATCATCGTTTGCGTAATTTATTCTGGTCACTCACATATAACACACTTATTAATTACTATTTAATTATACTAGTAATTAACATTAAATTACTTAGCATCTTTATTATTGCACATTTCTGCAATAATTTTTTCATCACAATATTCGTTAAAAATTCCTTAATGTAATTGTGTCTTTATAATTGGGGGAAGTCTTTGTTCACACGTTTAAAACGTATTAATTAGTTTATTTTTATCCGGTTAAAACCTCATTACAGACAAACCACTAATTCGTACGCATCACCCCATCTTTGCATGTCCGAACTGGCTTCACTCACACAAACACACAAGCGCTGTATTCACTCGCGGGGGCAGGTGTACGCTTTCTGACAATTCTTAGCCTGCATAATATTGTTAAAAACTGTTCATCATATATTTTCTATGCTAAATATTTACAAACATACCGCCTTGGGCAAATATGCAAATATATGTATTGTTGCAATGTATATATACAAAAACCCAACTGTACTGTAAACTGTAACACACTTTGTATGATATGTAGATATAGAGAGAAAGTCCTATTAATTTGGATCAGAATAAATGCATCACATCAATCATTTTAATCAATCAAATTCTCAGATCTCAGATCAAAGAAGGGGATTTTGTAATGTCCATACTAATGGATCAATTTCTAATCAAATCCCCACCCATATTTTAATAAGCATTGCTTACTGTAACACACTCAACCAGTTAAAGATTACAAAATTGTATTAATTAAGCATTAGTCAGACTCAACACAAGGTCACTGGTATTCTCCTCTACTTTACAGCAATTTTTCTGTACATGTAAATTCCTATGTTATGGCAATCAACTATACAAAGAGAGATAAGCCACGCCACATTATTTTGCATACATTATTCACAACACTTGTTTTCAGTTTTTTAAAAAGTTAACATGGAATAAGCAATAAACTACTAATAAGTTACTTTGATGTCTCTCATAGGTTTAAACATTATTATTTGCCTCCAGAAGCGGTTAAGACTATAAAACAGGTTAATTACCTTCTGTCACGGTTCTTAAAATCCGAATACAGGATTACTCGAGTTTGACAAAAGTAGTATTGAAACAAAATTATTTTACTTTTGATAATATATATTATTTACAGCAAGATGGATTAGCAATGGGATCCCCACTATTAAGTATCCTGGCAGAAATTTATTTAAACCACATCGAAACTAACGAAATTTTATCACCTAACAACAAACATTATAACAAAATCTTATTTTATCGTCGTTATGTGGATGACATGATAGTGATCTATAATGGTAATTGCAGACAAATAGAGCTGCTTAATAAATATTTGAATACTATAACAAACAGTTTGCAATTTACATTAGAAATGGAAAAGAATAATAAAATAAATTTCTTAGATTTGACTTTAACAGATAACAAAATTAACTTTAATATTTATAGAAAACCGACAACTACAGATCATGCTATTCATGATCTTGCATGCTATTCATGATTCATGCTATTCAGGGTCTTATCACCCTTTTTTACACAAAATGGCATTTTTTAATAGCATGATACATAGATTGCTGTCATTGGCCCTCTCCACAGAAGAGTATAAAAACGAAGTTGACATTATTAAACACATAGCGACAGCCAATGGATATAAAAGTAACATAATAGATAAAATAATAAATAAGAAACAAAACAGACCAATAAATATTGACGTGCCTAAAGAAAAAGTAAAATATATTGCAATAGAGTATGGCGAAATGTTACATCATACCTTAAAAAACCAATTGAAAAAGCAAAATATTGTATTGGCCTCAAAAGCAAATAATAAGCTCGAGAACAAACTCAAGTTCAAAAACAAAAATAAATCTTTCGATGAATATGACGGTACCGGTGTATACAGGCTTAATTGTTCAGATTGTTCACAATTCTACATAGGTCAAACGGGTCGTTCGTTCAAATTGCGTTATAAAGAACACATCCCAAGCTCTAAGTCAAATATAGGAAGATCTACATTTGCTGAACATTTAAGTTTACAAGATCATAACATAAAAAGTATTAGGGAGAGTTTGGACATATAACATAAATGTAAGAAATCACGTAAACTTGACACTCTCGAATGGTTTGAGATATATAAAGCCACTAAAGAGAATTACGATCGCATCCTAAATGAAAAATCAATACATAAAAATAATATTTTATTCAATAGAGTCAATGATATAGAACAAGAAATTAGCTGTCAGATCGATAAAGTTAACCAAACGTCAAGTCGGTATCGATTAGTTTTACTATGTAACGCGTTCCTGTGCAGGTTCGCGGCGACTACGTGTATTGTGTTTTGTTCTGTTTTATTTTATTTTATTTTTACCGTGTGTTAAATTATTTAATATTTTTGTACTATGTACATGTTGTTTTTATTATTTGATGAGATGTGTAAACATCGACAAATGTATTTTTAACTATATTCATGAGGAACTGATGATGACACATTAGTTGTCGAAACTCGAGTAATCCTGTATTCGGATTTTAAGAAGCGTGACAGAAGGTAATTAACCTGTTTTATACTCTCATAGATGTTAAATAGCCTATTCCAACTTCCATTTACCAAGGAAGCCAGATTTTATTAAAAGTTAAATAATATGGACTGCAAGTAGTGAAGCAGGTTTCAAAACAACACTGTACTGAAACAGTACCAGAACTCTAGAAAGTATGAATAGATTTACAAGCACATACAATTGCATTTTATATAAACAAACAAAATTTTATATAAGGGCACAGTACATTGTTATCATTTACTTAATGAAAGTCAAAAGTTTGTAAAAGGTCTCAAGGGTAATACAGATTGACATAGACTGCGCAGCATTTAAACCCTGATAATTAAGTTAACAGTACAAAAACAAATTCCATTTCCACATCCTCAAAACATGATCTCTGAGAAATGCAAAGTGTGTAATGGACACACCTTGTGTAGCAGATAGAAGAGGGGCGTGAAAAATAAACTACAGGATTTTGAAACTGAAACATAAGTGCTTCAGTATGGTAAATCAAACAGGCGATCTCCCAGTTTGGGGATTGAACAGAAGTCTAGTTATCTGCCAACAGAAAAACGTTATGCTTTACAATGAACCTCAGAATTGTGGCCATGGTCAACAATTATGGTGATATAAGTTAAGAATAAGGGAGTATAACCAATAACAGAAATAGCAATACAGTTAAGGACAGAGAGATCATGTAATATATGTCTCCAGAAAGAACACCATAGAAAGCTAACATGTATCAGCCTCTACGAAGGCGAATGGTTGAGAGATTAAGAATGAAGATACTCCATAATAAGCAAATATGTCTAATCCTGGAAAGGTAGAAGAATTTATTTATTTACTATGAGGGATGTCCAGAAAGTAAGTTCTGATGGGCTAATAAGGAAACTGCTAACTGGCACATACACTTTACACTACTTTTTGACATAGTTTCCACCAATTTATTGTCGAGATGCTTATCAAAGTGGGCACCAAGTGTTGTATGGCTTCATCACAGGAGGATGCTCCATATGATCCAAACCACAAGTTAACGACTTGTTGATCTCACTGTCATCTTGGAACCATCAGCCAGCAAGTAAGGATTTCAAATGTGGAAACACATAATTGCCTGGTGTGATGTATTGACTGTAAGGAGGATAAGCAACTGTTCCCAGCTGAAGATCCTGACAAGGTGTTTGCTGTGGCTGAAGTATGGAAGTATGTGGATGGGTGCTGTGATAAATCAACACAATACCCAATGCCCCGGGTATTCATACCACATTGTTTACTTTCTATATAAAATCCCACACAAGTACAAATAGAATTTTGTCTTTGTTGGTGATGAAGTTTCTACACTCCTTTGACTGCCACTTCGATTCAGGGGTTTCATGTGACTCAACCCATGTCTTGTCCCCCAGTAACTATACTGCTTAAGAAGTTTTCAACTTCCTCACTGTAGTGTGTAAGAAAGGTCCATTAACTGCCTTGCCCTTTCATTTTGTATTGTTCGGTAAGCACCTTTGGCTTCTAGTGTGTAGACAATTTTGAATAGCTGAGTTTCTCAGACACAATTTCAGGAAGAAATGAATATTAAATTTATGAGAAATGCAGGGAACTACAATGATGAACTGTCTTTTCTCTATAATCTTCTCTTCAACTGCACACACTAAACCATCATTCACCAAAGACTGTCACCTGCTCTGGTTCATCACTGAGCACACTTTCACTTTCTTCATTAAAAAGTTGCACCCACTGAGTCACTCGTTGTATGTTCTCCACTAATCTGACAAATTTTTGATGCTAATAATAAAGGTGAACTTTTTTAATGTTCCTCACATTCAAGAAATTGACAATAGACCACCCTTCACATGTCGTGTTCACCTTAATTTTCTTAAACATTGCAGGTCTTACAACAAACTGAGAGAAATTGAAATATATGGCAGTAGGAATTGATGAGTATGAAATTAGGTGATAAAACTCTAAAATAAGACTTGTAAATATTTAGGCATTACACTTACCTAGCAAGGGAACAGCACGATAATGGAAATAATAAACAAGGGTAGAAGAGTAATAACAGAGTTGAATTCCATCTTGTAGTGTAAAACAATAAGGAATCAAACAAAGAAATGAATGTACATAAGTATCATTCAAAGTTTAATACTTTCATTGAGGATTGTTCAATAGAAACATGTTTGATCTGCGGAGCCATGACTTCATCGCCATTGCAACGGAATTCATTTGTTTGTATTGTCTGTTTAAGTACTAGTGACGTGTCTGTCAAAAACATTTGCAGTTTGCTCTTTCCTAAGCGTTGTGACTGGGTTGAAAAATGGCATCTATGATAAAAAATCCATCTAAAGATCATTTGGGTGCTGTTATTCAGTTTTTGGTGGCGAGGGGCGTCAGCCAATTGAAATTTATACAAGAATGAAAGCTGTATATGGTGACTATAATTATTCTCATACGTCAGTGTTTGAATGGTGCAATAAATTTTGACAAGGAACAGAATCCACTAAAGATTTGGCCAGTCCCGGACCTGCACGTGTTGCAGCATCAGATGAAAATGTGAGACAGCTGGAAACTGCTTTACGCGCAAATAGGCACATCAAAATTGGAGAACTTTCTCAAATGTTGAGCATCAGCATGGGAACTGTTCATTTCATCATTCATAGTCTTGGCTATCACAAAGTTTTTGCTCAGTGGAGTCCACGACTGCTTACTGATGAGAAGAAAAATTTGGGTTTGGCCTTATCATTACAGCATTTGATGCGCTATCAACAACAAGGTAATGCACCAAATTGTTGCCGGTGATGAATCTTGGTGTTATCACTACAAACCAGAATCCAAATGTCAGAGAATGCAGTGGAAGCATGTACAATCACCGAAGGTGAAAAAATGTCGGTCCCAAACGTTGGCAGGAAAGTAATGGTGACCGTATTTTTTGATTATCAGGGTGTGGTGCTCTTAGATTTTAAAGAACTGTAATGGTACATTAAATCAGTATAGGGATTTGGGGGCACAGGGAAATATAATTTTATTTTTATTTCAAATGTAATCAAATATGTAAGAATAGAGGTTTCCCCCCCAAAAATGATACAATGCAGTTCGCTACGACGAGTTGGCGTCAAGGTCACTGGTGTACGTGCAAATTGTCAGCAATGCATATGCAGCAACAAACAGGACACTCCTAAAACGTCATCGAAACATATGAAACGTAATAACTGAAACGCATAACAATGCCGTCATCAGCTGAGAACAATAGATTCGATGACGAATTATCCCTTCCACTTAGGAAGTAAAGGCCATGTTCTCGCCCCCAGTCTACTCAACACCGTCAGTGCAACAGCACGTTACAAAATCTGCTGGCCATCAATTGCCAGTAGAAGTCTTTAAAAGTGAAAAAGCAAAAATGTAATTAAAGTGAGTGTTTTGAAATCAGTTATACACTAACAGAATAAAGTGTAAATTAACGTCAGTGGTAAAAGAACAGAAACAGTTAATGTTCGGCCGAACACCTGCAGGACAATGTGGAATGTCTGACGAGAGCTTCAATCATCAAAGAAGTCGAAATTCAAATCAATACCTCTTTTTCTTTTTTGAGCTCAAAATTAACATTTAATCAAATGTACCTGTAAAATAACTTGGGGCAAGCCTCTGTGTGTGTGTGTGTGTGTGTGTGTGTGTGTGTGTGTGTGTGTGTGTGTGTGTGTGTGTGTGTGTGTGTGTGTGTGTGTGTGTGCGTGTGCCGGCATATATCTAAAGAGTCACGAGCATTGGTTTATGTTACGTGACCAGATGACGTGACAAGTTTAAGCTGCAGTAAGTTTTCTAACTTCATTAAATATGAAATCAGAGAAGCTGGAAATAATACAAATGTAATTGAGATCACGTACAGTTAATACGGCGGAAATACGTATCCGCCATTTTGTTAAGTATTTGATGAAGACTCCATTTTGTTTTTTTTTGTATTTGCTAAAAACTGAAATATCAAGAGTATTAAAACACAAAGTCTTTCAAATCTAACGTCATCAGAGTTCATTATTTTCAAATACCCATACTGTTTCTCCTCTGCTCGGTTAACAACGACCCTGGACCAAAATGAGAAAAAGTTATGTTGGCAACACGTGCTGTACACCAATGTAAATAGTGTGAGGAAGGTAGTGAGTTTCAAAAGGTAAGTCACTGCTAAAATATAAATAATCACATGGTTTGTTAAGTAACAAATGGCAGCCCGAACTAGTGACTTTATATAAAATTTTATTTATATAAACAAGCCTGCAAGAGAGACAGGATGGGTATGGAAATAATGTACAACGTAACACGTAAGTAGTTAGGTTATGTTATGTGTAATTGTGTTAGATATACAATATTAAAAAAAAAAAAAAAAAAAGGCAAACAATAAAGAGATTGTAGTTGAAATGAGCGAGTCGGTTGGTGTGGGAGAGGTTCATTCAACCTCAGTAAATTGGTCCAAAGAATACAGCTTAACTGAATCAGCTATAGATGACTCGGGTGCTCAATCAACTCCAACCTCAACGAGATGTAACAGTCAATTCGACAATGATATAATGAGTTTTTTACAGAAACAATTTAATGTAATAAATAGTTGCTTTGATGTCAGTGATATTAAAATGAATGAACAAAAAAGCGAAATTAAAGAAATTAAAAATAATTTGGTGAGAAATTCAAAGCACAGAATGTAAAATTTGATAATTTTGATAAGAAATTTAACAAATTTGATGAGAAATTTGATGAACTGAAAAACGAAATTAAGAGACAAACATTTTATTTTTATAAACAATTTGACGAAATGAATAAAAGGTTACACAAGAAATTAAATCAGATAAGGAATAAGAAGGTAAGTAGCAGTGACAATATGACGAAAAATAAGGAAGAAAGAATTAATAACAAGGTGAGTAATAATGATGATTTGAATAATGAGTTCACAAGTGATAACAATGATATAATTAAAGATGTGGTGCTAGAGAGTAAGGTTGTGAATATAGGGAGTACTGATGACGTTTTAGAGGAGGTAAAATGTAATAATGGAATGTTAGTGTGTGTTGATGAGTCAGAGAGAAAGTGGAGAGAGAATATACAGGTAGAGGGGTTGCAGGGGGTAAATTTTTCTCGTGATGTTGTAGTTGGGGGTGAAGAAAAGGCTTCACGAGCGTATTTGGAAGACACATGGTCTGCAAATAGCCGTCCCTGGATTTTTTTGTGCACCTGATAGGTGGTGCAATAATAAAGTAGTGGTGTCCCCTGCATATATTGAGAGAGAAAGAGAGTGTGATAGGAAGTTATAATGGGAGACATGGTGAAAGAGAGTTGTGTGTTAATTGGGAGATGGAGTTATTTAGAGTGAATAGAAATTATAAAGAATTGGTGGAAAGGTTAGGAGTAGAGATGGTGCATAATTATAGTGAAATTTTACCTGATGTTGAAGCGGAGGTAGTAGCAGAAGTAGATGATAATGTTGACGAATTATTAACTTACCTGATTATGACAGATAATACTAAAGGTGACAGGACCATACCCGATCGTGACAAATTATATGATATGGTAATATGGAATGATCATATTAATTATAAGGATATGGTGGAAGAATATGACAATATAAATAATTATTACATTGATAATAATAATATAATGTATTCAATAATAAATTACTTGTATAGACCTAAGATTAGATGGTTATTTGATGATGGCGGATAAGTGTTTTATTGTTTATGAACATTTAATTACGTGAACAGTGTGGTTTTGAAATGGATTGTCTTATGAAACGAGTTGTGGTCAATGATAACAAATAATAAGTTGGATTGTATATTTTTTGTGTGTTAATGTCAAAGGTATTTGTGTATTACATTATGTTGTGTATTATATGTTATGTAAACCATGTATGTAATAGGAAGTTATAGTTTAATTGATTTAATAATAATTATAAAATTTTTTCAAACTAGATAAGCGATGAAAGTAATGGTGAAATTTTAAATAATCGAATTAAATAATTGAAGATTAATTACTTAATTAATGTTGTATAAAAGAAATTTTGATAATGAAGTTAAATAATTTTATGAGACTTAGATTATTCAATGAAAAATAAATGCTTAAACATACAATATGTTTAGATTAAGTTACATTATTATTATGAGATAAGTGATGAATTTTTTGAGGTAATTGTTAAATGATCAAAATGTGAAATGTTAAATAGAGAATTCATAGTAGAAAGGTAATAAGAAATGAAATGTGAGGTAACATGAATGTTAATAATAAATTTGAATTTTATAGAATTAAATGGTACAATAATGAATAATTAAAAGTTTGATATAAAAGAGTTGATGGAAATGATAACAGTAGTGTTTATAATTTTTATACAAGTTATTTAAATGTGAAATGTTTAATTAATGTAAACGTAACAATGATAATGTTCAAAGTAAATGTTTTATTATGTTATATTATGTTGTATGGTCATAGTGTGTGTGGTAAGGAGGTTGCTACAAGGGGTAGTAACGTTAAATGAATATCAAATATTAAGTAGATGACATTAATACTGGTGTCAAGCATAAAATAATTATGATTTCGCTTTGAAGAAATATTAGTATCAGGAAAACTGATCAATGAATTTTAAATAGCTAGATTGTTTGCCATAATGAATTTGTGTTTAGGATTCTATATAATAGATATATAGATAAATTGTGTTGATTTTGTTACGCTTAAGGAATTATTTTATAGGTTATTGCCTTAAGAGTATAAGTATAAGAGTATATTTTCTTGTGTTGAAAAGAGTTAAAATATTATTGGCTGGAGTCAAAATTTCTGATAAAATATAGGAATGCAAAAGAGAAAGAGACCTCTATCATAATTCTTGTTTTATATATGTATTAAAGATGTTAGAAATTAAGTAAAACCAATGCCCATTAACATAAACCAATGCAGCTAAGGGGAGACAGATCAGTTGGGGATATGGCATTATACAAGGCCACTATTTGATTTGTGTATTCGATGTTTCAGAGTTTGGTGATGCTGTGACAGCGGTCCTGAGCTGGCCAGCGCGTCAGAGCAGGGACGTCAAGTGCCTGAGTGGCCTTGCGGTGTTGGGAGATCTCGCAAGAGAAGTCCAGTAAGGTCATGCAGGTACTGTTACGATCACTGGACCAAGGGTAAGTTAACAATATTTCTTTTATATAAACACTACAGGGGGTTGTGGTGACATATCCGGATTGATCCTGTTAGGAAGTATGAATGAGTCAATGAGATTTTTTATGCTTCGGCATAAAACCTCTCATTGAGAGGGTTTTGTAATGGTACACTAAATCAGTATAGGGATTTGGGGGCACAGGGAAATATAATTTTATTTTTATTTCAAATGTAATCAAATATGTAAGAATAGAGGTTCCCCCCCAAAAATGATACAATGCAGTTCGCTACGACGAGTTGGCGTCAAGGTCACTGGTGTACATGCAAATTGTCAGCAATGCATATGCAGCAACAAACAGGACACTCCTAAAACGTCATCGAAACATATGAAACGTAATAACTGAAACGCATAACAATGCCGTCATCAGCTGAGAACAATAGATTCGATGACGAATTATCCCTTCCACTTAGGAAGTAGAGGCCATGTTCTCGCCCCCAGTCTACTCAACACTGTCAGTGCAACAGCACATTACAAAATCTGCTGGCCATCAATTGCCAGTAGAAGTCTTTAAAAGTGAAAAAGCAAAAATGTAATTAAAGTGAGCGTTTTGAAATCAGTTATACACTAACAGAATAAAATGTAAATTAACGTCAGTGGTAAAAGAACAGAAACAGTTAACGTTCGGCCGAACACCTGCAGGACAATGTGGAACGTCTGATGAGAGCTTCAATCATCAAAGAAGTCGAAATTCAAATCAATACCTCTTTTTCTTTTTTGAGCTCAAAATTAACATGTAATCAAATGTACCTGTAAAATAACTTGGGGCAAGCATGTGTGTGTGTGTGTGTGTGTGTGTGTGTGTGT
Organism: Magicicada septendecula; assembly: GCA_034769895.1. Classification (NCBI taxonomy): domain Eukaryota; kingdom Metazoa; phylum Arthropoda; class Insecta; order Hemiptera; family Cicadidae; genus Magicicada; species Magicicada septendecula. The sequence continues at coordinate 214,652,867 of CM068370.1, forward strand.
GTGTGTGTGTGTGTGTGTGCGCGTGTGTGTGTGTGCGTGTGCCGGCATATATCTAAAGAGTCACGGGCATTGGTTTATGTTACGTGACCAGATAACATGACAAGTTTAAGCTGCAGTAAGTTGTCTAACTTCATTAAATATGAAATCAGAGAAGCTGGAAATAATACAAATGTAATTGAGATGATGTACAGTTAATACGGTGGAAATACGCCGCCGCCATTTTGTTAAGTATTTGATGAAGACTCCATTTTGTTTTTTTTTGTATTTGCTAAAAATTGAAATATCAAGAGTAGAGTATTAAAACACAAGTCTTTCAAATCTAATGTCATCAGAGTTCATTATTTTCAAATACCCATACTGTTTCTCCTCTGCTCGCTTAACAACGACCCTGGACCAAAATGAGAAAAAGTTATGTTGGCAACACGTGCTGTACACCAATGTAAATAGTGTGAGGAAGGTTTCAAAAGGTAAGTCACTGCTAAAATATAAATAATCACATGGTTTGTTAAGTAACAGAACCTGGTGTCAACATCAACGCTGAGCAATATGCTGACACCTTAAAATGCTTACGGGTCAGCATCAAGAATAAACGTTCCAGGAAGCTCACAAATGGTGTCATTCTTCTGCATGATAATGCTCGACTCCATGTAGACCAGACGATTCAAGATCTGCTTGGTCGTATGAAGTGGGAAGTCTTACAACATCCACTTTACAGTTCCGACTTGTCCCCATACGATTATCATGTTTTTGACCCATTAAAGAAATCACTAAAAGGACGGCGGTTCAAATCGGATGCTGAGGTAGAGTTTGCTGTTAGCAAATGGTTCCACAAACAGCCGCAAGAATTTTACCAGCAGGGAATCTACAGATTAGTGCAACAGTGGGACTCGTGCCTTAATGTTAATGGAGACTTCTTTTAAAATCATTGAATAAAAATGGTTTACAGTCTCTAAATGTGTTTCTATTGAACAATCCTTATAGCTTATGGAACTGAAACACGGGATATGACAAAAAAGAACAGAAATAAATTGATGGTGACCGAGATGGACTTCCGAAGACGTGCTTATATAATATAAAGATTACAAAGAGTAAGGAAGAAATTAGGTATACAAAAAGAATGAAAATGAACACCAATATAGTAGAGCTAATTGAGAAGAAACAATCTGGTTTGGACATACTAAAAGAATGGATGGCTCTAAATGGCTCAAGAGGATATTGGAATGGACTTTGTCAGAAAGACAGGGATGGGGAAGATCCCCGAAGAAGTTGAGGGATGATATGGAGGAAGGAATGATGTCTAGAGGCTTGGAAGAGGATATGTGCATGGACAGAAAGATTTGGAACTGAGGACACAGAGGCAGCTGAGGCCATAGAAATCCACTACATACAAATGTATACAATCAAATCTTTTTAATTCAGAATTCAAGGGGAATTTGAATTACTTAGTTTCAACTATGTTTATTAACCAAGTTAACTAAATAACTTAACTTTAACTAATAATTCACAGAATTCATCTCTCAGTATGTAGGCTTAATCTAAAATGGCAATTAAGACAAAGGCATAAAATGCATTAATTTAAAAAAAAATTGGCATATTAAACATCTGTCATAGTATTTACCTACAATATCACACTATTATAAATAACACTACCAATTAAAAAACATAAAATGTTGCTGGTAAACAACCCTATTCCCTTAACCGATCTTCACCAAAACCAACAGGTCTTGAGAACTCTACATTTCAGGGCTGTATGCAAAATATTATATGATTCTGTTTGAATTTGCGGCTGTTATCATTTGCCATACAAAATACCCTTAATAAGACAAAAAAATGTGTCTGGTAAACTACCCCTTTCCCTTAACCGATCTTCACCAAAAACAATAGGTATTGAGAACTCTACAATACAGGGCTGTATGCAAAACATCATTTGATTCTGTTTGAATTTGCGGCTGTTATCATTTACCATAGAAAAAATTACCCTTGATAAAAAACCGTTGCCGGTAAACTACCCCTTTACCTTAACTGATCTTCGCCAAAAACGATAGGTTTTGAGAACTCTACAATTCAGAGCTGTATGCAAAATATTATACGATTTTGTTTGAATTTGCGGGTGTTATCGTTTGCCATACAAAATACCCTTGATAAAACAAAAAACATGGCTGGTAAACTACCCCTTTCCCTTAAACGATCTTCACCAAAAACAATAGGTCTTTAGTACTCAAGAAATCAGGGCTGTATGCAAAAACTTATTTGATTCCGTTTGAATTTGCGGCTCTTATCGTTTGCCATAGAAAATACCCTTTTAAAACATAAAATGTTGCAGGTAAACTCCCCCCCTTTCCCTTAACCGATCTTCACCAAAAACAAAAGGACTTGAGAACTCTACAATTCAGGGCAGTATGCAAAACATTATTTGATTATGTTTGAATTTGCGGCTGTTATCGTTTGCCATAAAAAATACCCTTGTTAAAACATAAAACGTTGCGGGTAAACTACCCCTTCCCCATAACCGATCTTCACCAAAAACAATAGGTCGCGAGTACTCTACAAATCAGGGCTGTATACAAAAAATTATTTGATTCTGTTTGAATTTGCGGCTGTTATCGTTTGCCATAGAAAAAAAATCTACAGACACACAGACACACACACACACACACACACACACACACACACACACACACACACACACACACACACACACACACACACACACACACACACACACACACACACACTTTTCGAAAAACGACTTTTTTTCATGTTTTCAGTGTAGTACAATCAGAATCTGCAATAATCTCGAACACGATTTTTTTTGCCATCACCATACTTCCATTTCCTTAAGGAACATGGAAGTAAAAATTGTACTGTGTAGACCTATTTAACATAAAAACTGTTTGAAATAAATTAAAAGTTATGAAATTATTGAATAAAAATTACTTAATTAATTAAAAGTAAATAAAAAATGAGTGATTGTATCTTAATATGATTGAGAATATTTCAAACATTTTATTATTAAAATATCGGTATGGAGAACCATACATGACTTCCATATTCTAAGACTTATAATCTGAAATATGCTTGCCTGCCAAGCACGATATATTTTCTAATATATACATAATTTACATTAAAATGAAAAAATTATAATTTTATTGCCTGGCAACAAAATTATTTTATTTTTAACAATTACCATTGTTTGAAAAAGTTTAAATGAATTTTCAAGTACTTTACTCTTGTTAAAACGTAAAAGGTTGCAGGTAAACTACCCCTTCCCCTTAACCGATCTTCACCAAAATCTAATGGCCTTGAGTCCTCTACAATTCACTTACGTATGCAAAAAATTATTTGATTCTGTTTGAATTTGCGGCAGTTATCGTTTGCCATAGAAAATATGCTTTATAACAAACGTTGCAGGTAAACTACCCCTTCCCCTCAACCGATCTTCACCAAAAACAAAAGGTCTTGAGTACTCTACAAACCAGGGCTGTATGCAGAAAATTATTTGATTATGTTTGAATTTGCGGCTGTTATCGTTTGCCATAGAAAATAACCTTGTTAAAAAAACGTTGTAGGTAAACTACCCCTTTCCCTTAACCGATCTTCACCAAAAACAATAGGTCTTGAGAACTCTACAATTTAGGGCTGTATGCAAATAATCTTTTGATTCTGTTTGAATTTACGGCTGTTATCGTTTGCCATAGGAAATACCCTTGTTAAAACAGAAAACGTTACAGGTAAACTACCCCTTTCCCTTAACCGATCTTCACCAAAATCAACAGATCTTGAGAACTCTACAATTCAGGGCTGTATGCGAAACATTATTTGATTCTGTTTGAATTTGCGGCTGTTATCGTTTGGCAAAAAAAAAAATTTCCCTTGATAAAAAAAACCGTTGCAGGTAAACTACCCCTTTCCCTCAACCGATCTTCACCAAAAACAATAGGTCGTGAGTACTCTACAAATCAGGGCTGTATGCAAAAAGTTATTTGATTCTGTTTGAATTTGCGGCAGTTATCGTTTGCCATAGAAAAAAATACCCTTGTTAAAAAAACGTTGCAGGTAAACTACCCCTTTCCCTCAACCGATTTTCACCAAAAACAATAGGTCTTGAGAACTCTACAATTTAGGGCTGTATGCAAATAATCTTTTGATTCTGTTTGAATTTGCGGCTGTTATCGTTTGCCATAGGAAATACCCTTGTTAAAACATAAAACGTTACAGGTAAACTACCCCTTTCCCTTAACCGATCTTCACCAAAATCAACAGATCTTGAGAACTCTACAATTCAGGGCTGTATGCGAAACATTATTTGATTCTGTTTGAATTTGCGGCTGTTATCGTTTGCCAAACAAACAAAATTACCCTTACTAAAAAAAAACCGTTGCAGGTAAACTACCCCTTTCCCTCAACCGATCTTCACCAAAAACAATAGGTCGCGAGTACTCTGCAAATCAGGGCTGTATGCAAAAAATTATTTGATTCTGTTTGAATTTGCGGCAGTTATCGTTTGCCATAGAAAAAAAATCTACAGACACACAGACAGACAGACAGACAGACAGACACACACAGACACTTTTCGGAAAACGACTTTTTTTCATGTTTTGAGTGTAGTAGAATCAGAATCTGCAATAATCTCGAACACGATTTTTTTTGCCATCACCATACTTCCATTCCTTAAGGAATATGGAAGTAAAATCTGCAGTTGTTGTTTCAAATTTAATTGGACATTTTAAATAAAGTCAAGTTCATTTAAACACTGAAAGACTTAATTTTTAACTTGAGCTTCAATAAATTTCCAAATTTTATCAATCTTATTAACAACTTTTGTAGCCATGTTAGGCTTCGTTGTCTGTTGCCACATGGTCATTCTCTGTTTCATCAGAAATGCAGAATTCATTTTCTTTGTTATTTTCTCAAGAATGTCACCATTTACTTTACACACCTATAAAGATTTATGGTATTAAATGTACAATTTTGCAGAAACTGCAGAAATATTGTGACTTTGAATTATCCAAATTTATGGGTAAAAAGCTCGAATTAACCAAATGTTTTAATATTATTTGAAGAACGAATTCAAGAGATAAAACTATTTTCGAATTATCCAAAAATTTGAACTAACCATGTTCAAATTAACCAAACTTTACTCTGTGTGTGTGTGTGTGTGTGTGTGTGTGTGTGTGTGTGTGTGTGTGTGTGTGTGTGTGTGTGTGTGTGTGTGTGTGTGTGTGTGTGTGCGTGCGTGCGTGCGTGCGCATGCGTCTGTGCGTGCGTGCCCGTTTGTAATAAAAATATTACTTGATTAATTTAATTGCATTTTATGGATTTAATAGCAAGTGAACCTGGTGAATTTATATTCAATTTAACAGTACAGCCCTATTTAATTTTTATCTCAGATATTATAAAGTTCTGAAGTTACGGTTCTCCTTTCTTAGAACAAAAATTACATACAATAGTATCTTACATCTCATTTAGTATTTTCATTCACTTACAATGAGAAAAATAATTATCCCATACTTCAATTTTGTCCCGAAATGAATAAAAATAATAAATAGAGCATTTTTGAACTCTATATTATTAGTATGAATTCATACGAAATAGCTGAGAACTTGCTACACCATATTATTTAGTACTTAACCTAAATAGTTAATACAATTTACTGAGCATCAGTAAATAATTAAATACCATAAAAATCTATAGTTTTCAACATGTAACTAAATTATGGAAGCTCCATGTTATTGCTATGTTTCTTTTAACATACACAATCTTAAGATATTCTTTATACAAGCATTTAATACACAAAATACAAAATGCTCTTAAAACACTCATCATCAGTCTCTGAATTTAATCTCCTCCTCGACTCAAACATGTGTACTTTCCCAAACATGCGCACTGTTGGTGCAGACATATGCACTTGCACTTGTTTTATTGAAAATGCGCAACGCCGTAGCTAGAAAAAATTTGGGGGGGGTTGTTTGGTTACCGAGAGGTTTGGGGAGTATGGATATTCTTCTAGGAGTAGGAGTCAGACCTCCCAGATGCCCAGTAGTTTCCACTGGAAATAGGTATATTATTAAAAAAATACAGCAAACTCTCGATTATCTAGGCTAATCACCGGACAAATGCGCACGGATAGCTAAAAACACGGATAATGCAAGTTTGTGCTTTTAATGCACAACGAACCTTTTAATAATAGGGAACATACAATACTGTTTGAAAATGCAATAATGTCAAACATTTAACACATTCAATTATCACTGTTATCAATAAGGTAAGCCGAAATAAAAATTGTTTACGTTTATTGTTGGTAAAACACTTGAGGTACAAAAACTATACAAGACGTCAATCAGCCATTACTGTTATCACAGAACAGCAACAAAGAACTGCTATACAGTACATTGTTTGGTGTTTAATTCTTGAACAAAGTATGCCGCCAGGTCACTTGCAGACGAGAGAGCGCTCGAATTCGAAGCGCGCAGTTCACATTATTCAAAATGCCGTGACGAAAATAAAGGAAATAAAATAATACAATAAACCTCGGGGATGCACAGATAACCAACAAACCGGATAATCAGCACACGGATAATCGAGTTTGCTGTACGTCTTTTCGTGTTGTTAGCAAAAACATTAATTTTATTTGCAGACTATAGGCTACTGTTCAAAGGTTTATATTAAATTTGTTACAGCAGTGGCATTAATACATTGCAACAGTCTCAAAATCTTCAAAGAGACAAACTTATAAAACAAAGTCCAATCTTCTATCTTTTTTCGATGCAAATTTATTTATGACTTCATCTGTTGAAATGTCCCTGTTTCTATGCATGGATATCAACGCTAATCCACTGAGGCGACTCTGTCCACAAGAGTTTCTCAAGTAGGTCTTCAGTCTTCTTAATGTGGAAAAGGTACGTTCAGGTGTACAAGTGGTAACTGGCAAAGTGGAGAATATATTTAACATAATGAAGATATTCGGGTAAAACTCCTCGTTACATTCTCCTAAAGCTTCGATAGCACAGGATGGGCGGTCAGTCTCATCCCTCTTCTCCCAAAAAATTCTCCATAGGTAAAACTCTGATTGTAACAGATCTGAATTAACTTTGTTTTGGTACAACTTCAAGCTTTCAGTGTCTAAAAAAGTAGTAGGCTTACAGCAAACGGATGGTAAAAGAGAGTTTAAATTTCCAAATACTTCTTTGTGATCAAGAAATCTTATTTTTAGCTGATTGTTAAAATCATCGAGAAGTGGAATGGCCATAGAGATGCGAAAATACTTTTCTGGGTCTTCTGTTTGTATGTTACAACGGTTACGTTGTAACATGGCATTTTGGCCTACCTGGTGTAATAAGGCAATTTGTATTTTTTTTATAAAATAAAACAATAACATTTTGATGTAGGGACAAACATAAACAAAACTTAGGTAAATTTACTGTTTTAAATGAAAACAACTGTGGCAGCACTGCTTGAGGCGTTGTATGCAGAATAATATTTTGTAAAACCAGTAAAAACAGACAGCAAATTGCGCCAAGGTCAGCTCCAGTGACACAAAATCTGTCAACAAATTATGCAACAAGACATCAGGCGAGCGTTACGTCAGCGCATTACATAACCAAGAATGTAGGTGTGTCGACGCCAATTGCGTTGTGGCATACAGGGAACAAAGACAGTCTCATCTCATCACCACTCGCGAGTGGTACAATAAATCGCGGGCCCGCAATCTAAAAAGTAAATACCGCATAACTACACTAAAATGTAGTTATAACCTTTTATAAACTAACAATCTTTTATAACCAAATAATAAAGGCAGTGAGCGAAAGTGAAAATTAAGAACAGTTCGGCTATAAAAATGTGAAGTGTTTGGACCAGCATGCCGTAAGCCACGAGGTGATGCCTAAGTGTTAAAATCCGCCGCAATAACAGGAAAGTAGACATTTTATATTAAATATTTCAACAATACTAAATTCACAATACTATTTTCAAAACTGAACTAAATAAATAAAATGTATGACATAGTAGGGGATGTGTTTGCGTGAGTGTGTGTGTGTGGGTACCTATCTTAGTATAAGCAAACGCGCTGGTTTATGTTAAGATAAAATAGTAATTTTAAAGTAGTAATTTTCTGTATTAATTTCTATGTGTAACAAGGGTAATTGGCCTTCTAATTATGTTATTTGACGAAAGTTCGATGTAAAGCAAACTATGTGTTGGTTGCATAATTTTTTATAGAATGGTTAAATTCATTTGGTTTGTTGTTTCAATAATAATTAAATTCATGTTGTTCAAATTATACTATAAAAGTACTGGGAGATGGGAATTAGCAAATAAAATGAAAAATGTTCGTAACCATCAATGTGTGTTGTTTATTTGCGTTCGCCCATTTCTCTCTGCTAATAAGTACACCTGACGAAACTCAGGAGATTCATGAAAAGTAATAAAATAATCGATGTTTACACAATAATAAATTTATTTTAAAGCTAGTATCACTTCAATGGCGCCCGAACAGGGACCTTGAAAAATTGAGTTAACAATTTTACAAACAGGTCGAAAAAATGGCAGAGGGAAATATGAACGCAGATTTAGATAGAGGTAGCGTAGAAGAATCAATTTTAAATGTCACGCAAGATCATATGATAACAACCAATGATTTTGTTGGTGAAAGTGTTGAAACAAATGTAGACGAAACTGTAGTAGCGGGGAGTAGTAGAGACGAGGGGGTAAATATATTTAACCAATTAGCATTGATGATGGAGATGATGTCAGGAGTGAAAAATGAAATGTCAGGAATAAAAACTGAGATCAAATCAGAAAGTAATAATTTGAAAGCTGAGATTAAATCAGAAATAAATTCTATAAATGTTAAACTAACTGATTTAAATAACGAGTTTATAAATGTGAGGAGTGAATTGAGAGCGAGTGAAATATATATGAATAGCCGTTTAGAAAGTATGAGTGAGGTTATTGTTGGAGTGAAAGATGTGTTGACTAGTGATATCAATAAGATACAAACTGAGATGAAAAACGATATCAAAATAATTAACGAGAAACAAAAAGAGAAAATGTTAGAAACAAATAAAAAATTTGACACATTGACAAGTAAATTTAATGATAAAATTAAAAAGCAAAATGACAAAATTGACTGAAATGTTCAATGTATAATTAACGAATGTGAACAAATCAAACGAGCTAGTGAAATACAAGAAAATATAAATGATGAATTCAGAAGTAACTTTGAACAAGTTGATGCCACTAAAATTAATGTGACTAGTTTAAAGAATAAACAAGCAGAACATGAGCGTGAAATAGTTAAAGTCAGAGAAGACTTGAATGTAACCATTAACCAGAAATTAAGTAATGTGAGTGAGAGAGTGAATGTGGAAGTAGAATTAGGATATTTTAGTAATGAAAGTAGGGGAGTGAACCCCATACAATTTTTGAACTCTATAAAAAGTTTTAATAAATATAACCAAGAAAGTTGGGAGATCAAGTTAGTAAGAATTTTAAAGTACTTTAAAGGGGATGCTAAAATATGGGCGGATGCTCATAACGATAACTGGGTAGATTTTGATGAGTTTGAGCAAGCATTTAGAAATAAGTACTGGTCAGAAGAGAAACAAGAGGGGTTACGTAGTATCATAATGGGGTGGGGAAATTTTAATATTAAGCACATGAGTATTACATCGTATGTGACGAGACTATATAGTCAAGTTAAGTATTTAGAACCACCGATGCCTCTTTCATCTTTTATTAGATACATCAGTAAACATTTACCCAGGGACATACGGTCCACAATCAGAACCCGGGATTTTGCCAATATCGCAGAGTTAGAAAAAATATTAGAGGCATACCAGAGTATGAAAGAGGAAGAGGATAATAAGTATCAATTTAGAGTTAGTGAATCGAACCAAACAAATACAGAAATAAGACAACCAGACCATTTTATTAGTAATGTGAGTAGATCAGGGGAGGGGGGCGTGGTTATGTCCAAACCCTAATTGTGGAGCCAGTAATTATAATGGGTCGCGGAGTCAATGTTACCGGTGTAAGGGTCCGAGAAGTAGTACCCAAGGGAGAGTAGAGAATTATAATAGGGGTGGCGATCAATTTAGAGGGAATCATAGAGGGAGAGGTTTTACTAGTAACCGAGGAGTATCAGGCAATTTTAATCATAGAGGTAGAGGGGGATATGTTAGCAACCAAAACGAAACTCGGGGCGTGGAAGTACCAGCTCGTAATCAAAACAGTAGGGGTGTTTACAGTGAACCACCACCTCCACATCCATTAAACTAATAAGGGCGGTTGAAAAAGAAAGCCCCCAGCCGTCTAGTAATCACATAACAATAGGGTCACTAATTACCAATATACATAATGATTTATCGGACGAAGAAGCGGGTGAGAATAATGTTTTCGGGATGGCAGAATTTGAAGCCGAAGTGTTTAATTCTAAATATATTTTTCTAGTAGATTCAGGGAGTGAACTGACTGCTATAGACGATAGAATGTTTGAAAAAATCAAAAATCAGACTACAGAAACAATCCCACAATTACCAGTACTGGGAATTAGCGTTATAGGAGTAACGGGTGTGCGCAGTAAAAAAGTAACTAAACAAATAATGCTACAATTAAAAGTAAATGAGAACACAATAAATGTACCTTTCTTAGTTATTCCAGGACTAAATATGGGAGCTATAATTGGTAATGATTTTTTAAATAATTTCAAGGTAGAGTTAAACTATTACACACAGACTATGAAATTAAATAATAATAATAATATAGTTGAGATACCATTCATACAAAAGAAAACTGTAGGAATGAAAGCTTTAAAAATAATTAGTAAGGGAATGTTAATTTCTGACAATGATATAAACGAGTGTAGATCCTTAATGATAAATTATTGTAACTTGAGAGTAAATAATAATGAGTTATTTGACAATGAAAATAATTGGGAGGAGAAAATGAATAAAATCTTATATCAAGAGGGGGAATTTAGCTATCAAGACAGGGAGAAAATAGTACTAATAATAAACAAAAATAAATCAGTTTTTTCAGATGAACCCGGTTTAGTAAAGAATTTTAAAGGTAAATTAGTCGTGAAAGAAAAAACACCCTTTGCACCTAAAACCTATCCGGTACCATACTCCAAGAGGGGTTTAGTACAGGAGGAAATAAATAAAATGTTGAGGGAAGGTATAATAGAAAAATCTACATCACCATATTCCAACCCTTTAGTAGTGGTGACAAAGAAAGATTTATCGATAAGATTATGTTTAGATGCAAGACAAGTAAACAGAATAATTGTTCCAGCCAGAGAATCACCGGAACCTGTAAGTGAAATTCTGCAACGTTTTAGTGGGGCCAAATACATCACCACCTTAGACTTGACTGCAGGCTACTGGCAGATAGAGCTGGAAGAGGAGTCTCGGCAGTATGTGGCCTTTCTTTACAACGGTAGGAATTACCAATTTCGTCGACTACCGTTTGGACTAAATGTAAGTGTTTCAATTTTTATTAAATGCCTGGATTATGTGCTAGGGAGAGAGATTTTGGAATTCACAACCGTTTATGTAGATGATATAGTAATTACATCACCAGACATTGATACACACTGTGAAAGGTTAGATAGGGTACTAAGTAGACTGCATGAGTATGGCATAACAGTTAAGTTTAAGAAGTCAGAATTTTTGAAAGAACAAGTTAATTTTTTAGGACATATAATTTCAGCAAGGGGTATCAGTACAGACCCTAAGAAGGTAGAAATAATACAAAATTTTCCGATACCAAAAAATGTTAAGCAGTTGCAAAGTTTCTTAGGCTTGTGCAATTATTATAGGCAATTTATAGACAAATATTCATATTTAACAGTACAATTGGGACATTTATTAAATAAAGACAATCGATGGCGGTGGAATTTAAAAGAGCAAAATATATTCGAGCTGATAAAAAATAAATTTTTAAACACAGTTATATTAGCTCATCCGAATTTTTCAGAGCCTTTTTATATACATACAGACGCATCAGACATTGCTTTGGGAGTAGAGTTGTTTCAGTTAGATGGGAGTGATAACCACAGAGTAGTAGCTTTTGCAAGTAGGTCTCTATTAAATAGTGAAAAGAATTACACTACTACGGAGAAGGAGGCGTTATCGATAGTTTTCGCCTGTAGAAAGTTCAGAACGTACTTGTTAGGAAATAAAGTAATCATAAGGTCCGACCATCAAGCTTTAACGTTTTTAAAGAACTGTAAATTAACTCATGGTAGGTTAGTGCGGTGGATGCTAATATTACAAGAATATGACTTAACGATTGAGTATTGTAAGGGTAAAGAAAATATAGTAGCTGATGTCCTATCCAGAACAGATTTTGATAATAATACCGAAGTAGACATAGCAAATACATATAAAATATTTATAGTAAAAGAAGTAGATATGAAAAAATTAATAAGTAACTTAGCCGCAGAACAAGAGAGAGACACCGAACTTAATAAAATAATATTAGCTTTGAGTCAAATACCCAATGTACCTCATAAGTGGGAGAAACATTTTAGTTTGTTTAATAAACACTTATTTCATCGGGCAAATGAACAGGGAGATGATTGGAAGTTGTGTATCCCTAAAGTCATAATACCTGAAGTAGTGAGAGATTGCCATCTAAGGTATGGTCATATAGGCCCCAAGAAATGTAGTGACATATTAAAAGAATCATGTAAATTTAATAATATGGAAAGAACGGTGCGTAAAATATTACAAACATGTGAAATTTGTCAGAAAGCTAAAGTAAACAATCGTAAACAGGAGGGTTTAATGCAGCATGTAATGCCAGACAGTCCTTTAGCATTAGTTGCTGTTGATTTATATGGCCCGTTACCCAAAGGTCGAGGAGGTGTAAACTATTTATTTGTTGTATTAGATGTTTTTACTAAGTTTGTAAAACTATACCCGATTAAAAAGGCAACATCATCAGTGTTGGCTAGGAAAATAGTAAATGAATACCTTGTTGAAGTAGGTAAGCCTCAAGTAGTGTTATCAGATCATGGCTCGCAGTTCACCAGCAACACCTGGCGGGAAACTTTAGGTTGGGAAAATATTTTAGTTAAACATACATCAGTGTATCATCCACAGTCAAATCCAAGTGAACGGGTTATGCAGGAGTTAGGTAGAATGTTCAGAACCTTTTGCCATAAAAAACATTCTTTGTGGGCTACTTTTGTGTGCAAGATAGAGTGGTATATTAACAATAGTTTACATGAATCCACTAGTTACAGCCCATATGAATTGATGTTTCAGAGAAGGCCGTCACGCATATTAGAAGAGCTAGTAAAGTTTCCAACCCGGACGGAGATACCACATGATAGGAAATTGGTGATCGCGAGGGAGCGCCTGCTGAGTAAGGCTGAACAACGGAAACGGAGACATGACCGGAATTTAACACCCATACAATACGAGGTAGGACAACTAGTATTAATAAAAACTCACGATCAGTCATCAGCATTGGACAAAGAAATTAAGAAATTCTTTCTATTGTATGACGGTCCATATGAGGTTAGCCAAGTGAAAATGGAGAATGCTTATGTTTTAATAGATTTGCAAACTCGAGAAATAAAAGGAACTTATAATGTGACCCAATTAAAAAAGTATTATCTAGCTGAGTGATGATGAATGTATTTATACATATTAAAATTATCATACATAAACAGACTTTTTTATATTCTATTATTATAAATTATTACTATTGTTTATACACACATTATGTATTTTATGTGAATGTACATTAAGATAGGGAAAGTTAAGAAAGAAATGTATGATGTTAAAATACCACCAAGATTAGAAGTGTCATGTAATATAAATTATCAATTTTAATTTTAAAAGGAAATATTATACTTGTGATTCCCCAACTTTTCGGGCGGTCACGGCCTCACCGAACCTTGACCGTGGAATTGGTTTAGCTTTAACAGCTATGGTTGGGGCTCATTGCGTCACGTTCTGCCATAACTGGCCATAGCTGTTATCGTTGTAAAGGTGTACTTTGAAATTGATGGGGGGTGAAATTGAAGGGGAATCACCAAACTTTGGAACAGCGGCTGCCACTCTGCCCGTGTAGGGGTAGCAGAGACAGGTGGTAGAACCGTGTAAGGGTGCATAATTATAGACAAAGATATATTGATATCTATACCTTTTTAAATGTAACGCAGAAGCAAGGACACGGAGATGTTACATTCCTCCATAACTTCAGTCCTTGTGGACGCAACTGGACGCCACAGTCCAGGGGGGGTCATAGTGTGTGTGGCAGGGAGGTTACCGCTAGGGGGTAACGAATTTAAAAAATTTTTTTGTTGCATTTTAGTAATGATGACTCGCTATTAAATACTTTTATTAAAATTTGAAAAAATAGATGCACTAGATATTCTATATATTGTGTTTATTATGTCCTATTGAATTGATTGCAGGTAGTATGTTAGGAATAAGAATTATAAAACTATGATAATAAGTTTTCTGTGTTTAAAGATTTTTACAAAAAATGAAATAAATGTATGATAGTTGGAATTTCCAATGAGTAAAAAAAAAAAAAAAATTGAGAAACGAATTAATAAAAGTAAAGTGAGTTTAAAGGATAATTTTATGATTTTATATGCAAATTTAATTATGTAAAGTATGTAACATTTTAAATACAAATTGTTTATTTTAAGATGATAGTAACAGTGTGAATTATTAATGTAATATGTTTTCTTATGTTATATTGTGTTTGTTAGTGTAAGAGAATTTTATGAATTTAGATATTTTAAATGCATTTTAAATCGGGGATGAGATAAATGTAAGATGATAATGGGAATGTTTATTTAAATTCTGATGGGAATCAGGGCAATGATTTTGAATCTTGGGTTAAAGTTAAAGTTAAAGAGAAAGCAGATGAAATTTTAAAAGGGGTATCATATTGTTGGTAGGTATTCTGATATGTTAGAAATAAGTAAAAACAAAACCAGTGCTTCTTAGTGCAAACCAGCACCGCTAGGGGGAAACAGATCAGTTGGGGATATGGTGTTGTATAAGGCCACTATTTAATATTTGATTTGTTGTTTCAGAGCGAGGTGATGCTGTGGCGGCGGTCCTGAGCTGGCCAGCGCGTCAGAGCAGGGGCGTTAAGTATCTGTCTGACTCTACGGTGTTGGGATCTCGAGAGGGAAGTCCAGTATTGTCATGCAGATGCGGTCACAGTCACCGGACCAAGGGTGAGTTGATTATATTTTTGGTAAACCATCAAGGGGGTTGTGGCGACATATCCTAGCTGATCCCTTTAGTAAGTATGAATGTGTCAATGAGGTTTTTTATGCTTCGGCATAAAATATCTCATTGAGGGGGGTATTGTAACATGGCATTTTGGCCTACCTGGTGTAATAAGGCAATTTGTATTTTTTTTATAAAATAAAACAATAACATTTTGATGTAGGGACAAACATAAACAAAACTTAGGTAAATTTACTGTTTTAAATGAAAACAACTGTGGCAGCACTGCTTGAGGCGTTGTATGCAGAATAATATTTTGTAAAACCAGTAAAAACAGACAGCAAATTGCGCCAAGGTCAGCTCCAGTGACACAAAATCTGTCAACAAATTATGCAACAAGACATCAGGCGAGCGTTACGTCAGCGCATTACATAACCAAGAATGTAGGTGTGTCGACGCCAATTGCGTTGTGGCATACAGGGAACAAAGACAGTCTCATCTCATCACCACTCGCGAGTGGTACAATAAATCGCGGGCCCGCAATCTAAAAAGTAAATACCGCATAACTACACTAAAATGTAGTTATAACCTTTTATAAACTAACAATCTTTTATAACCAAATAATAAAGGCAGTGAGCGAAAGTGAAAATTAAGAACAGTTCGGCTATAAAAATGTGAAGTGTTTGGACCAGCATGCCGTAAGCCACAAGGTGATGCCTAAGTGTTAAAATCCGCCGCAATAACAGGAAAGTAGACATTTTATATTAAATATTTCAACAATACTAAATTCACAATACTATTTTCAAAATTGAACTAAATAAATAAAATGTATGACATAGTAGGGGTATGTGTTTGCGTGAGTGTGTGTGTGGGTACCTATCTTAGTATAAGCAAACGCGCTGGTTTATGTTAAGATAAAATAGTAATTTTAAAGTAGTAATTTTCTGTATTAATTTCTATGTGTAACAAGGGTAATTGGCCTTCTAATTATGTTATTTGAAGAAAGTTCGATGTAAAGCAAACTATGTGTTGGTTGCGTAATTTTTTATAGAATGGTTAAATTCATTTGGTTTGTTGTTTCAATAATAATTAAATTCATGTTGTTCAAATTATAATATAAAAGTACTGGGAGATGGGAATTAGCAAATAAAATGAAAAATGTTCGTAACCATCAATGTGTGTTGTTTATTTACGTTCGCCCATTTCTCTCTGCTAATAAGTACACCTGACGAAACCCTGGAGATTCATGAAAAGTAATAAAATAATCGATGTTTACACAATAATAAATTTATTTTAAAGCTAGTATCACTTCAACGTTGTGATGGAGTTAAACGGGGAAGCGTGATTTCTCCGCCAACATCAGCTAGTAAGGATTTTGCAGACTTGTATATAATGGAGAATTCACACTCAATATTCATGCGAATATTCTGAAAGAGGTCAACAATATTTTGAACGTGATCAGTTGCTGATTTCAAATCACAGAGAGGTGACTGCAATACCTTACACTGTAGCGGGTCGATTTTTGGGTGTTTTATTTTAACCGTTTGGGGCATATATTTATATTTTTATTTATTTCGTTTTTGGGCGGATTGTCATTGTGCAACGTATTTGTCCGTATAACAGACCAGTGTTGAGAAACAGTTGGAAACAAAGCGAAACGCAATCAGTGGTGTAACACGGCTGAAGAATTTACCTCCACAAAATTCTGAGAACTTTGTACCTGTGTGTGGCAGCGCACATACGCAACTGCTCAATCACGCTCCAAGTGACGCTCTAACAAAAACCAAGATGGCTAGAGAGAATAATCTTTGTCGTTTTCTTCAAGATCTTGCGGAAATGCTGTTTTAAGTCCCACCCACTTTTATGACATTAGCCAGTGCCTATTTGAAATCGTCCGCTATCGTCACTCCAACAACTACGTGACTAGTATGAGTCGAAACTGGGACGACTAACTGGAAGGCATTGATGTCCGTCGTCTTGACTAAAATGCTCCCGGAGTGGGGAACTGAGAGACGCCGGCAGTTCGTTGTCGACTCCCGCCTGCGCAGGACGCCCGTCAACCGGGCTCAGAAACAAATTTTTATAATTAATGTAACAACTAACAATAACAAAGTATGTGACCGCGGTCAAGTAAAAGTGCAGAACATAGTTATATATATATATATTTTTCGGACACTAAAAAGAAATATAAAGGAATGAGGAGTGCACGCGAGGACCACGTTGCCGACGGGGAGGGATATTATTAAAAAATGTTAAGGGTTATATAATTTTTTGTGTGTTTGTGTGTGTGCAAAATTGCAGGCTGGGCAGTCTTGTGTGTGTGTATATAAAATAAGGTAAGCTGTAGTATAAGATAGAATAAGAGTGATAATCATGTAACCCAAGCAAAGGATCAATTCTTACGAAAATATTTCAGATGTAGTAAAGTTTGTAAAAAATTTAAATGATTCAAAACTAAATTAAAATGTTAATTCTCTTCATAAAAAATGTGTGTGTAACTCATTCACACAACCTTAGAAATTACGTCTGCATCCCAAACATACGTATGACGCAACCTTGAAGCCACGCGATGGTAAGTAGGAGTGAATTAACATTAATTTTAAATTATTACGATATCATTCTTTTTAATAATATAGAAAGTTTCATTGGCGCCACGAAAGGGACGAATTTAATAAAATAAATTCCATACCTATAAATGGGATGCAATCGTAATTTGGAAGTTGTGTGAGAATACGCAAAAGATACTTATGTAAAGTTAAGTTACGCTAAGTAAGTAAAGAATATTTAAAATATAAATATATATTTAAAATATATATTATTTATATTGTAAACAGAATAAATACCTAAAAAATAATAATAATAATGGAAAATACAACAGAGAACGGAGTCGATTTGTCCGACTCGACTGTGATAAGCGAAATAGCTGAATTAAATGAATCAGCTGTGATGAGTAGTCTTGACATACATTCAACACCGAATGTAGGTCAAGACGAGAAAATTATGAATGTAAGCAAAACAAATGAAAAAGATAATACAGAGGATTCAGGGATTCAAGCAACCCCGACCTCAACAAAATACAATAAGGTGGATGACGATCTAATGAGTATGTTACTTAATCAATTAGAAAAAATGAATAATAAATTATTTGAAAAAGTGAGTAGTAAATTTGACAGTCGTTTTGACAGTAAGGACAGACAAAGTAGAGACTTAAATGAGAAATTCGAGGCTCAAAAGAACAGTTTTGATGAGCTAAAAAACAAAATTAACGAAATGAATGAATGTATAGAAAATACCCATGAGACAATAATGACCAATCTAAGTAAATTAGAGCAGAGTGTGGAGCGAATGGGAGTACATGTGATGAGGACAGAGAAAAATAAAACAAATGAAAATTGTAATGACAAATGTAAAAATATGATACCAGAGAAAGAGTTAATAAACGATAACAATAATGTTGAAAATAATGAGAATAATAATAATGTGTTTGAGAAATTGGTATCAGAAAGTGATACGGTAAAAATAAAGAATGAGAGTATTGATGAGTTGGTGGAAGGTAGTGATTATGAAATGTTAAAATGTGTCAGTGAGTTAGAGAGAGAGAGAAAAAATAATGTTGTGGTAGAGTGGGGACAGAGGGCAAATTTTCCCTTTATTATTTATGATGTTTATGATGATTTATTGAGTCCACAAGTGTTGTGGTTGAAGGGCAAGAGTCCCGTATTGGTAGATGAATTGAGGTGTTTATTTTTGTGGAGTAATTGTGTACCCTCTGTCCGGAATAATTGTGAGAGTGTGATGTGGTGTTATGAAGGGAGAGAGGTAAATAGAGAATGGTATGTAACAGAATTGTATAATTTGAATAGAAAGTATGATGAATGGAAGGAAGGCTTAGAAATATATTTGAATAATAATGATTACAATGACTTGAAAAAAATAATTAGACCGATAGTGAATGAATGTAATGACGGAGACTTAACAAAAATACTTAACGTAGACTGGTTTAATGAGTATTCTGGTAAAATGAGTGAATTTGGTTGTTCTGGTTATGACACACAAAGTAACCATTTGTTTGTAAATAAAAAGCAACAGTGTTATATAAAACCAAGGTTGATTTGGGACGATGGAGGGTAGACTGTAAGACAATAAAAGACAATTAAACATTTTGTTTTATGGTTGTTTGACATGGCAGATTTGGACATGAAGTGAGATACACTTGAACAGTTTTGACGTATATTTTGTAAATAATAGTGAATTCATTTGTGTGTATTGTGAAGTGTAATGTGTATATGTTTTAGAAAATGTTGTATTAATAATAATAATATTATTAATATTTTTGCACTCTAATTAAATAACAAAATAATTACGAAGACAATAGTTAATGATTTATAGAATGTTGATAATAATTGAAATATGTTATTTTAATAATCAAATGAATTAAATAAGTGGAGAGGTGTAGATAGTGTGATTGAATATTATGTGTTTGAATTTTATAAGGTAATTAAATTGTTTGGTGAGATTTTGATTTAATAATAATTAATAAGTAAATAAATGTTAAATGGTTTATTTTGTGGAACATAATGGTTAAAAATATATATTAATAATAAATTTAGAATTTTTGAAAATCTGATTACAACACAGGATAAATTCATCATGATGATAAATAGAAAGAGTTAATGAAAAATTTTAAATAATAATGTTTATAAATTTTTATATAAATTATTTAAAAGAGAATTGTTTGTTTGATGTATGCTAATAATACAGGTTTATTGCTATTTGTGTATTGTGTTATGTGATGGATTATAACAGTGTAGTGTGGAACGGCTATGGGTTGTAAATTTTGTATTTAATATTTTATGTTAATAATGGTTAAGCTTCCATATAGAGTGGGTTAAAGACCCCATCTAAATTAATATTGTCATTTAAATATAAATTCGTAAATTTAATATTACGAAAGATATTTTACTTGTGATTCCCCAAATTTTCGGGCGGTCACGGCCTCACCGAACCCTGACCGTGGAATTGGTTTAGCTTTAACAGCTATGGTTGGGGCACATTACGATTACGCGCTGACCATAACTGGCCATAGCTGTTATCGTTGTAAAGGTGTATTTTGAAATTGATGGGGGGTAATAAAAAGGGGAATCACCAAACTATGGAACAGCGGCTGCCACTCTGTTCGAGAAGGAACAGCAGAGCCAGGTGGTAGATCCGTTTAAGGGTGCATGATTATTAACGAGAACATGATGATGTTCACCAATTTAAACTTAACAGCGGAAGCAGAGACACGGAGAGGTAAAACCCTGCTCCAAAATATACAGTCTCTGTGGAAGCGAAAGGGCGAAACAGTCCTCCATAATCGGAAATAGTGTGTGTGGCTGGGAGGTGACGTAAAGGAGTCACGAATTTAAAATTTTATGACGTAAAAGTTTTGCTTATTCAAAGTTTAATCCAATCAAAAATGTTTGTGCTCTGTCCACATAATTATATGCTCAGACTCGTAAAATAAGGTTCATACTATAATTTTACAGGTATCATTTTATTGTTGTGTGTTAGATATAGTTGTTGATAAAATGTATTTTCATTATGTGTGTAATTTTTTTTCTAAGCCAATCATTAGACGCCTGGCAGGCAATCAACATAATAGAAGTAAGTGTTGATAATGTATTACATGTAATTGTTCAATTTTGAAAGGTATTCATGGTGTTTTAATTATGTTAGGATATCAGCTGATCAACAATACCATGTCACTGGTATATTGGTTTGTAAAGGTTACAAATA
This sequence comes from Magicicada septendecula, assembly GCA_034769895.1. NCBI lineage: Eukaryota > Metazoa > Arthropoda > Insecta > Hemiptera > Cicadidae > Magicicada > Magicicada septendecula. Next base: position 214,673,851 of record CM068370.1, read on the forward strand.
ATTAATGTTTTGTGTACTACAGGTATTTTGAAGTAAAGACAAAAAGAATATGAGAAATAAAATAACAATAATTTATGCAAATTAATAAAAGATAATTCATGGGTGATAAACGTTTTATGGGACATGTAGACCTGTCCGAATTGAAATAAAAGTTGAATGTGAAATAGTAGAGATGAATATAATGTAATGTTGGTTTTGAATTGATGTGATATAACAGAATTTTGAGAAATATTAATGTTGACACAGTGGTAATGGAGACTTTATGTAGATTTTGAATGATATATTGTTGTTTTTATAGTTAATGAGGTTATTTTGTGTATTTGTAGTGGGGTAATGAGATTGAGATTTTTGGGGATGGCAATTTTGTATTAGGGGGTAGTGTATTTGGGGAGTCCGCAACAAGGGTTGGGACGGGATAGGAATAGATTTTAGTGGGGAAGGGGCCGCCTTAGGTAGAATCCGGGCCGCCAAATAAGGGAAATGAGTTTTTGGGTAGGGGAAACACGTATCCTATGTACAAAGGGTTGGAGAGTATTTTTTTTTATATGTAGAGAAGGCGGCGTTTTGTGTTAAATGATAAGTTGGGGTTTAGAATGGCTTGATTAGTAGATATTTTGATAGAGTTGGGTGTCATGGGAGTTGCAGTTGATGAATATTAGAGTCAGAGGGAGAAAGTTCATATAGGTATAGAAATCTAATACAGAAAAACGAGAATAAATAATTTACATCACCCACAGTATATTAAAGTAAGATTGTTGAAAAGAAAGAGAGATTCATGATAAAGAATATGCAATTGTTTATTTTTTTTACAAGTGACAGAATTTTGATAAAATTTGAAAATAAGGTAAAGTCAAGAATTGTTTGTTTTAAATAATTTAAATGTCAATCTGTTTATTATGTATAATAATAATTTGTTCGTTTTAAATATTTTGTTTATTATGTTTTGTATTTCAAGGTAGGATATTGAAAATGTTCAAGGTGTTTTCAGAAATCATACATAACATATGTAGGTCAAGGGTTTTGTACTTGACCTAGTTATGATCAGCTGATGAGTTCATACACCTACTAAGCTTGTAGAGTAGGAATTCAATTTTAATTTGTTTGTTTGATTAATTCAAACTAATCTTTGAATAATTTTAATAAATGTTGTTTAATAAATAAATTTAATAAAATTTTTTAATGAATAAATTTAAATTTTTTTTTGAATTTTAAAATTTTGAAAATTTTAAAATTTTTTGTGAAAAAAAAAAATTTTTTTGATTTTTCGCCTGCCAGCGAGTGAATTTTGAGTAATGATCATTTTATTATGTATGTATTAATGATGTTTCTTTTATTATATTGCTTTATATTGGTAGACTATAAGTGATTCTCCATGTTAGAATAGAAATGTTTATATTAGTAGAAATGTCTAGGTTAAGTCAATTGTAACAAAAATTAGAAAAAAGAGGAAGAGAATTTTTTGATAAACGATTTTTTCTTGAATATTGAATTTTTTGAATTTATAATAAATTTTAAAAGGAAGTTTTATTTTAATGTGTTATGATAATATGTAATGTTAATGTGTGTGAGCCCAGTATCTGCTAAAGGCAGCCCAGCTTGCAAAAAGGGGAAACATATCGGCGGAGGAGCTGGGATAATTTTAGCCCGGGATTGAGGATTTTGGGGGTAGAATGTTAGAAGGCGAGGTGTGCTGTGGTGCGAGTCTGATCGATTTCTCGGTGTTGGGATCTCTTACGGAGAAGTCCAGTGATCTCGTTCAGATGAGTCCATGGTCGCTGAGCCAGGGGGGTCGTGCACCCATGCAGATTATGAACCAGGGGGTTGTTGGCACCAGTTCCTCACCGGTCCTCTTCGGGGTTTATCGATGAGATTTCTTCTGTCATGGACAGCAGAATTCTCATCGAGGGGGTATTGTAGCGGGTCGATTTTTGGGTGTTTTATTTTAACCGTTTGGGGCATATATTTATATTTTTATTTATTTCGTTTTTGGGCGGATTGTCATTGTGCAACGTATTTGTCCGTATAACAGACCAGTGTTGAGAAACAGTTGGAAACAAAGCGAAACGCAATCAGTGGTGTAACACGGCTGAAGAATTTACCTCCACAAAATTCTGAGAACTTTGTACCTGTGTGTGGCAGCGCACATACGCAACTGCTCAATCACGCTCCAAGTGACGCTCTAACAAAAACCAAGATGGCTAGAGAGAATAATCTTTGTCGTTTTCTTCAAGATCTTGCGGAAATGCTGTTTTAAGTCCCACCCACTTTTATGACATTAGCCAGTGCCTATTTGAAATCGTCCGCTATCGTCACTCCAACAACTACGTGACTAGTATGAGTCGAAACTGGGACGACTAACTGGAAGGCATTGATGTCCGTCGTCTTGACTAAAATGCTCCCGGAGTGGGGAACTGAGAGACGCCGGCAGTTCGTTGTCGACTCCCGCCTGCGCAGGACGCCCGTCAACCGGGCTCAGAAACAAATTTTTATAATTAATGTAACAACTAACAATAACAAAGTATGTGACCGCGGTCAAGTAAAAGTGCAGAACATAGTTATATATATATATATATTTTTCGGACACTAAAAAGAAATATAAAGGAATGAGGAGTGCACGCGAGGACCACGTTGCCGACGGGGAGGGATATTATTAAAAAATGTTAAGGGTTATATAATTTTTTGTGTGTTTGTGTGTGTGCAAAATTGCAGGCTGGGCAGTCTTGTGTGTGTGTATATAAAATAAGGTAAGCTGTAGTATAAGATAGAATAAGAGTGATAATCATGTAACCCAAGCAAAGGATCAATTCTTACGAAAATATTTCAGATGTAGTAAAGTTTGTAAAAAATTTAAATGATTCAAAACTAAATTAAAATGTTAATTCTCTTCATAAAAAATGTGTGTGTAACTCATTCACACAACCTTAGAAATTACGTCTGCATCCCAAACATACGTATGACGCAACCTTGAAGCCACGCGATGGTAAGTAGGAGTGAATTAACATTAATTTTAAATTATTACGATATCATTCTTTTTAATAATATAGAAAGTTTCAACACAAAGTCAAGGTATAAGAAAACACTTTGGCTAAGAAACAGAGACTAAGAACAAACTCTCCATTAAGCAGAGCTGTTACTAAAGATGAGGGTTTGGATGAGATATCCATGTCTGGATCATCGCTTAAATCTTCTAACGTGGTGAGAATGGGTTTGAAAAGGTCCTTGAATTTCAAAAGACTGCTATGATTTTCAACCCATCTGGTCTCGCACATGGATGTTAAAGTTTTCAACTGGGAGTCAGATTTATTTGATTGCAAATACACTCATTCTTTTAGGAGAGCTCTTCAAAAAAGTGATCGTAGTCTTAACTGTACCAACACAGTTTCTTACACTTTGTAAATTGCACGAGTGGCATAAAGCTAGATTTAACGAGTGGGAACAGCAATGGAAATACAGAGCTTCTGGATAATCTTTTCTGATTAGTGCTTGCACGCCTTTGAATGATCCTTTCATCACAGAGGCACCATCATAGCCTTGCCCAAGTATCATTTTGCAATCCAAACCAAGATCTTCCAAATATAAAGTTATATTCCTAGCTATATCTTGTCCGGTAGTATAATAAAGACGAACAAAGCCTAAGAAGACCTCTTTTGACACATAATAATTATCTTCTTTTTTTGTATATCGTACACAGAGAGATAGCTGTTCATGTTCAGCAATGTCTGCAGTTTCATCTACTAAAATGGAGAACATATAGGCTTCAGTTATATCACTGACAATTTGCTTCTGAATAATTTCTCCACATATCTGAATAAGATCGTTCTGGACTGTTGGACTCATGTAAGAGGCATTTAAAGACATACTCTCTGTGTGATTGATCAATTTTCGGTCACCACATAGTACTCTCATCCTTAATAAAGCCCTAAAATTGCCATCATTATGAAAGGCTCTTCATATTTTAGCGATATGGGTCCTGAATCTTTAGGTCCCCTGAGAGCAAGTTCTTGTCTACCACAAAATTTGATAATTTCAACTATGGAAAATACCTTGTATCGATTTTCTTTTACCTGTTTCTTCCTTGTTGAATCAATGATGTTTCTTATGTCACGGTTAGGCTCTTTGGAGACACTTAAGAAGTTGCTCCCTGAAATCATTGCTTCTTTATGGTATGTATTGGATTCATGACTTTTAAATAATTCTAAAGCATCTTTCCAATTTTTATAGGGTTCTTTGACTAACGATTTCAATTTCTGATGACCAGCTGTATCTTTTGAAAATAGCACACAATATTTACCCAGAGCCCCGTCAGTTTTTGTGTAGGCAAGCCAGGGAAAACGATGTAGCCACTGTCTTTGAACTCTTAGATTTCTTTTCCCACTAGGTGGGAATTCAAATTCCATTTTAGGAACCCATGGATTTTTCAGAACATTTAGTTTGGTTTCCCGATCAATTTTATCACCGGGAGTGTGCACATATTTTCCTACGTCAACATTTTGCCAATCATCATGCTTAGGATTTGTTTGTGAATTTACAGTAGGATAAAAGTCGAATTCTGATATTACTTTTTCATTTACAGTAGAAGTACTTGCAACAGGTTCTGCAGGTTCTTTGGGCTCTATGTCACTGGTTTTCTTAGCCTTGGCGAGAAAGTTCTTTATCGACAGTTGTGAGCCTGGATGTTTAGCCATTATAGTTTAACGTCTTCTAAAAATAAATAAAAGAAACTAGAAAAAATAATTTCGCATGGTAGAGAGCATTGTTGAAAATGATTGCATAGTATTTGTATTCCACGAAGGTGTAAAAGTTGTTTTTTATATCGACGGTGTTTTGGTAAAAGGCTGTAACCCTTATATTTTTGCTGTCATTATCTGACATTACTGACTTTTATTCTAATTCCATACACTCCCATCATGTAAAACTTTCCATACTGCATTTCTCTACGTTTGAAGTATTATTATCGTTACAAAAGTAATTCCGTTTTTTTTTTTATAAAAGTTTAATAAGGTACCTTATTGTCTTGTATGGTGTCAATAGTGAGGCTTACAGCATTATTGCCCGAAAACCTGGTTCAAATGTGTGTGGTTTCGGTTAAGAAAAAGGCATCAAATGGGTTACATCTAAGGAGTGCTGCCTATGTACTGATTAGTAAAATGCTGTAACCCACATTTTTCACCTTAAATGTAATTTCTAATCATTTTAAGTACACTTTATGTATGAAATAACATAACAAATGTGTGTAATAGAACCGTAGGCAATAACCTGAAAAGTTTCAAATATTATGTGCACTATGCTTTTTGTCACTCCTGAAAAATAAATTTTATAAATTAGGGTTACAGCATTTTACCAAAACACAGTCGATATATTTTGCATGTCACAACTCGCCACTGCTTAAGAGTCTAATCAATTAAATGAATTAACTATATTTCCGGGATCAAAAATCCTATCAATAAGATTCTTAATTAAATTAAGCATTCAAGAACGTTTTTTTATATAATTACAAATCTTTATAACCTACAGAGGAAATTCGTAAAGTTAATAGTCATAACCCCAGTTCTAATTAAATATAATACAAAAAATATAATACTAGCCCTATACATTGATATCTCTAGCACAACTGTATGACATGTAGACTAGACATATAATGGAAAGACTAGTAAAAATGCAAACATTTTACTTACTTTATGTCTCTTTCTTGTACGTCCCTCTACAACTAAAGCAAGCACAATAATTCACTAATTTACTGAAGATGAAGAGCACGTCATTACCAAATGGCAACACACAAACTGTAACCCACGTGGTCAAGATATTCACAGAGTAAGTTCCGCACCTTCACTTTCCATTGTTTGAAGGTCGGCGGCCAACAATGATGAGGGCTGTCAAGTGTTAGCCACGTGGTTTTCCAAGAAACTAGTGGTTTCCTTCCTACAAAGGCAGCTATGTAATCACGGAAGGAAACAAACGCACAGTTTGCTTTTTGTAGATGCAGTACCAGAAACACAAAATAACTGAATTATTGCACAGTTCCTTTTTTATAAGAGCATTTTTCATTATATTTTTATTTACGTTTGTTTTTATCCTAAAAAATTTCTATTTTTACCTCAACATTTCGGGGGGGGGTTCTAACCCCCTAACCCCCCCGCTGGCTACGGCCTTGAAAATGCGTATGATGTTTTAATAGATTTTTTTTATACATACTATACTGAGCTCTTTATAAACCTATGGTGTTGCAGTCACTAAGCTAAACTGTCAAAGAATTTGGTTTAAAGATAAAATGAGAGAACTAAATAATCCTGGAATACAGAAATTCCTTACAGAAATTTCTCTTAGCAAAATGACTTATATTATCTCAGCCCAGAAAAACAGAATCAATTAAAAATTTCAGTATTTTAGGGGAAATCCCCTAGGAATATATCTATTTTTGGGGATATGGCAATACTAGAAGTGTCTGTTGTCTATAAACAAATGTTTGTACTGCTGATAAACTGGCACAGCGGCCTTTGTCTTCATGCAGATAACATACCCTAAAACCAATATGTGACTTGAATATACATTTTTAAATGCATGTACAGCAAACACATAGTCAAGAAATGAGATGCACATAAAAATAAGGGAGTTTTGAGTAATGCATAACCACCAGAGATATTTATTATAGTTCTAACCATCAGTACTATAATTTTTATGTTCCAACAAGGTTGAAAGTCATCCTTATATTGTACGTTATTATTGCAAAGCATTTTCAACAAAACATAAATGCAAGTGCATACCTCTGCGCCAACAATACATTTCATGATTAATTTCTCTAACCAACAACCACAGATCATGCTATTCATGCCTCATCGTATCACCCTATGTCACATAAAATGGCTTTTTTTAACTGCATGATTCATAGATTGCTGGCATTGCCCTTATCTACAGATGATTATAACAGTGAACTAAACACTATCAAGCACATAGCATTGGCCAATGGATACAAAAGTCATATAGTAGATAGATTAATTAATAAAAAACAAAACAAACCAATAAATATTGATGTATCCAAAGAAAACAAATACATTGCTATAGAATATGGCGAAAATCTATACCATACTTTAAAAAACCTATTAAAAAAGCATAATATTACATTGGCCTCAAAGGCAAGTAATAAACTTGAGAAAAAACTCACTTTTACTAACAAAAATATACCCTCCGATATATTTGATGGTACTGGTGTATATAGACTTAATTGTTCTGATTGCACACAGTTCTATATAGGACAAACAGGTCGTTCTTTCAAATTACGCTATAAAGAACATATCCCAAGCTCCAAATCAAATATAACAAGATCTACATTTGCAGAACATTTGAGCTCATATAACCATAATATAAAAAGTATCAATGATAATTTAGACATCCTACATAAATGTAAAAAGTCACTAAAGCTGGACACCCTTGAAAGATTCGAGATATACAAAGCCATAAAGAAGGATCACAATCGTGTCCTTAATGAAAAAGCAATATATAACAATAATGTTTTATTTAATAGAATCGATCTTATGGAACGAGAGATTGGCGATATCAGATCGAAAAATTGAACCGAGGTCAAACCGGCATTGATTAATTTTACCGTGGAGTGCGTTCCTGTGCAGGTTCGTTGCGGCCGCGTTGTTTTTTATATTCTTTTATTAATGTTATTTTATTGTGATATAGTTTATTTATTGTTATATATAATTTTATGTGTTGTTTTAATCTTTAAATATCTGACGAGATGCATATACATCGAAATGTTTTAACTTAATTCATATTCTGATCTGATGATGACACCAAATGGTGTCGAAACTCGAGTAATCCTAAAAGGATTTTAAGAAACGTCGACAGAAGGTAAATAACCTATTTTATAGTCTTAATCGTTTCTGGAGGCAAGAAAAATGTTTAAATTAATTTCTCTTATCAAAATTGTTCTGGATCCTGTATGAACATGCTAATGTGCACGCAGCCACATGTGTACGTGTATACTTGAATGTACCCAAAACCAGACAGGAATAATATCATTTAGACAAAAATACACAATTAAGATAAGTTATCTCTATGTCATTTAAGCACTCAGACAGCTATTAATTAATCCACGCATGCACACACACACATGTTACTTAACAGTTTTCTTTTACCTTATCTATAGAGATAAAACATATTCACTTCATTTGCATGTCTTTTGTTTCAGTTATCTGATTTTTTGTTGGCAATTACAATATCCCTAGGAATAGAAATACAATAAAAAGTTAGCAGCATGTGCACTAGGAGCGTTTGGTTATTAATAATCCACAGCCATAAGTCTTGACCTGAATCATAAAGGTTCACTTATGACTCACTACCATAATGAGTATAAACATATTACTTTTAAGAGTTAACGAGAATGCTACATAATAGTGTATGCAATAAACGTCACAGACAAAAATTATACAAATGTCTGAGCAGCAATATCTTATACTATTAAGCGAGCAATCTTTGTATGTATGTCCTTATTTTCTCGGAAACGGCTCTAACGATTTTCTCGAAATTTTGTACTTAAGCGTATTTGGACACTAAAAATCGATTGGGCTAGGTCTCATTTTCTGCAAAAATCGCCTAAGGCCTAAACCATAGTGTCTTTTAAGTATACATTTTAATTCATGTAGGTTTAAATATTCACACAACAATTGCTATTGTTATAACTCTGTCACCCAGCAACAAATATTTTAAAAAAATATTTTTTATTTGAAATTAAAACGTTAATTTTAATTCTGTTCATAAAGAATAGATCTTATCGATGTTTATAAATAATATAAAATAGCTGTTGCAATGAATGTAAATAAACAAACTAAGAGTTGAGACATACAATCCCAGTATCAATATTTATAAATAAATATAAATAGCTGTTGTTATGAATGTAAATAAACAAACTAAGAGTTGATACATACAATCTAATCTATGTATGTCCTTGAAACGGCTCTAACGATACCGTAGGGTCTTTATAGGTCTTTAACCTGCGGCCTAAACGGCGCAGTATCGATGTTTATAAATAATATAAACAGATGTTGCTATGACTGTAAATAAACAAACTAAGAGTTGAGACATACAATTGTGGGTTTCTGCACAACGATTTTTGTACAATCTATCTGATATACATAATCTAAACTATTAAGTGTTCTGCATACGCTGTTGTGTTTTTTGCATTCTCTGAGGTATATACATAATCTAAACTATTAAGTGTTCTCTATACGCTGTTGTGTTTTTTGCATTCTCTGAGGTAAGTGGTAGTCATATTCTGTCTAACAGGAATCTTATTGATGAAGTATTTGGTGATTGTTTGGCAAACAACAGATACGAAGATATGAAAGACAGAGCTATATTAGCGCCTTTGAATAAAGACGTAAATAAAATTAACGGCGAAATTATTAAAAAGCTTCCTGGAGAATATTATAAAGTATATAAAAGCTACGATTCTGTTAAAGATCAACCAGAAGGAGCTCTTCAATTCACTTCTGAATTTCTAAATTCTGTTGAGATGGCTGACTTACCACCACACGAATTAAAGCTTAAAAAAATACAGTAATAATGCTTTTACGAAACTTGGACGTCTCTGAAGGGCTGTGCAATGGAACGAGATTGGTCGTGACTGAATTATGTAATAACATTATTAAAGCCAAGATTATCACGGGTGAATATTCAGGCCGAGAAGTTCATATTCCAAGGATTACAATAGATTCCAGCAAAAGTCAGCTTGGGTGCACTATGCAAAGGCATCAATTTCCCGTCAGGGCAGCTTTTGCTATTACTATTCACAAGGCTCAAGGTCAAACATTTGAAGTGGTGGGAATTCACTTATCAATTCCTGTGTTTATGCACGGCATGTTGTATGTAGCATTTTCCAGAGTCAAAAGGCGAAGTGGCCTAAAAGTTCTTTTACCACCAGAAAATCCTCGCCATACAAGAATCGTTGTATGGTAAGAAGTATTAAATAATTGTGATTCCAATAACAGAAACCGTCGATAAACGCAAACGGCGTAGTATCGATATGTTTATATATGAAAATAAATATCAAAAAATAAATAATTAATAAAAATAAATAAATAATTAATAATAAATAATGTTTTTTTTTTTAATCTGTATATTTATAAATAAATGTGAAAACCGAGCAAAGCTCGGTCACCCTGATATTCATAAAACATAAACGGATCTAGAAAAATGAAATGATCTAAACCTTGTCAGCCACCTAATCTCATAAACAAAATACTTAGAACTGTAAAAATAAAGTTTTTCTTATTGCAGAGGCACAATTTAGATTATCTAGATCCTTATCTAGATTTTAAGATAAGTAAAATCTATTTAGACAATTTACAATTGTAATGTTTTAAAGAACATTTAATTGACAAACATTCTAATCACACCAGTATGCACAAATCTGTGAACACTGTATTAAAAGATATGATTATGTTTTGTTCTGTAATAGGATAGGCAATTTTAATCAATAAATAACTGATAATATACAATTTTGACATTGCTTAATGGGACACAGCCACTATATTATACAAATATTTATTGAACCATTAAAACTTTGTATACGAAACATTTGTCTGTGAATGAATAAAATACTTTTAACAGCAGCTGACTGTCAACAATGCGGCAACAATTGCATCAACAATTATTACTGTATTCACAGATTATACGATGTCACTAACACTTGCAATACATAAACCATCTGCTATCATGTTAAAATATATAAATAATAAAATGTTGCTAAATTTATTGTACTACTGAATATGTTATTTCTTGTACTTTATCATAGTGACACATTTATACAAACAACTGCACAATGCTACTCAGTCCAATAAAGTGGTAATGTTATTTGTTAATTCATCATAACTATGTTATCATCTCATGTAACATTACAACTTTATTACTTATCTACACCATATAATCACTTTATTACTCTCACTTATATAGCCATAATTGGTGTGAAATACTGTTGTAAACAAAACATATATATTGTTATATAAAAAAAAAATAAACGATCAATAATTCTTACATTGTGCCGTTTATATTACTATTTATTATTTTAATTTTATTTAATAACAACAATTTTTATTAATCAATTAACTTCTTTTTATATTATTTTAATATTCAGGTTTATTAAATTGTATTATATTTCTTATTAAATTCTTTATATTTCTGGTTAAGTATTATTAATTACTTAGTATTTATCATTATTTGTTTTTATTCAACCTTAGTCAGTGAATACAAATTAATTCAAAATAATGTTTTTGGTGAAGACCCAGTTCGACGTGGTTGTCGACTCGGCTCATATAGGTTATCACCTCTTTTGGTTCCCTCAGACGATATTCAGCAATTAACTCCCCTTTCTCCACCTGAAATTCCTTAACTAAGCAATTTTTTATGAATAAAGCTCTGGTTTAATTCAATTAATAAATTATTTATTAATTTTTTTATTCTTTATAAATCGTATTATGACTCACAGGGCGACTGAGTCGTTTGGCCCGCACTCGACTCTGTGATTCAGTTCGTCAGTTACAGATTTTGGTTTTATAATTTATGTTAATTTTTCAAGGGTCCTTTTATACTGCTATTGAAAAGTCAGAAATGCTTAAGAAGTACAATACCTCACAAATATTAAGAAAGAATCTTACTTACTATTACAAATAATGTCAAACGGTTTGAATATAAATTATAATTATTTTACTTGAAGACCGAAGGTTTCACCCACAACGGCGTCGCTTTCAGATTGAACTAGTGATGACAAAAAATGGCCGCTTGCTCACCACCTCAAATATATGAAATTAATCTTCCCAGTTTTCTTTTAAAATACTTAAGTTTATTTATAGTGTTCACTGAAATTATGCTGGATTCTGTGTTTTCCCTCACCGTGTTGGTGTGTTCAAGTGTTCATGCAGTTTCCTTGGTGTTTGTGAATTCGTAAATTATGTGTGTAGTTTGGTTAAAACTTACCAACTTCAAACAGAGATTTGTTCATTTATCTTATGTTTATTAGTGTATGGAGTGCCTCTTACATGTATTTTCGGTTCTTGATAGGATATTTTCTGTTAATTTGTATTTATTTCCTCTTGGTTTTAAAATTTTTCTTATTTAAAAATATTTGGTTTACTTTTCGTCAACTCAGAATTGATTCCAAATATACTTTTTCTCTCGGTTATATGGAGTTAACATTTTCACTTTCAGATGTAACAATTGAGTCCTTCGTTCCTCTTCTCCCTTCAACGAATTTTTTACCAATTTTTCTAATTTCTGATTGGTTGATTCTGCTACACTTGGGATTATGGTATTTTGTATTATTTCAAATAACTGATTTTTTACTTCCAGTACAAGTTACGCCCTAATTATTAACTAATTTCGCTTAATTTGATTTACATAGTTGTATTCCTTACTTAATTACAAACAATTGATATCCCTTTTGCCATATTTATGTTACTTAATAGGTAAACTTTTACATTTACAAAACTCGGTTTATAGACCCTTTAGGTATCTGTTTTTCACAAAATCATGTCAGACTTCTTTAAGTTTCTTATTACACTGTATCACTATTAAAAAAGAACATCCACTTAATAATCATGACTTGTTTTTGTTAATTAACATTGATTTGTTTTTTGTCAATTGACTTTACTACTATTTTTAATATTCAAACTTTCTGCCTAGGTCATGCTTCTTGTTCAGTTTAACATTTTCTGAAATATTGTTTAGCACCTTCTGATATTCCAAAAAATATGTTTACAGTCCTGAAAGATAGCTTTAGTTTTTTTTTTTTTAGGACCCTTGTTACATACTACTAATGCTTAACTGTTTTATTACATTTGAATTATATCGTTTCTCATCCTCTTATTACTCTAAGACAAATTATAAACATTTTAACTTGGAATCATGGTTCCATGACTTATATACTACTTAATACCTAACATAAAATTCAACTTTTAAACTAACTTTGTATTAGTTAACCCACAACATTGGGAACTCTATATAATTAATTAACATAATAACAAAACAAACTCCTTTCAATTCCTTCTACCTTTCTAATTTAGTTATTTCTAATTAGGTTCATTTATCATTCTTTTATGAATGTTTTTATTCTCTTTTGTGATTACCATGAAATGACAATTGTTCTTCACTTTCATAGTAATATTCTCATGTGTTCAGGGGTGTGGGGAAAAATTAATTATCAAAGTTAAAGTTTAGCTCTATTATATAGTTTAGCTACTATTATCACTTAATTTGTGATAGTAGGTTTTGAATGCATTTGTGTTATCATGTGTTTTGTCCACGTTTATACATGTTCACACTTACACTGGTACTGTTAACCTGATTATTGTTGATTATATTTTGGTTTGTTTACTCACCATTTCACTTTTATAATTAATCTCATTATTATTCCATTTTAATGTAATTGCTTATTATCAATTCAATTATCACTTCACTGATTTTTACACTATGTTTGTTGTCATGAGAAGAATTTAACTAGACCATCTAGTTGTTCTTGTCTGACTATTGACAATTACCCTTCCGTCATCACATCACTTTTACAACTTAATGTTATTAACAAAGTTTACTTAAAGCTATTGTACACTGGTTTTTTAGTTTGGTTTCTGTATTGTACTTCAGGGGTTTTAGATTGTAATTTAATTATATTTATTTTGGCTTTTATGTACTAAAGGTTCCTATTTTGTGGGTCCCCTTGGTTTGTTGCATTACAATATTTACTGTAAATGTAGGAAACAAGTTATTCCAAAACAGTACGAAACAAAGGTTACATTAGACAGTGATACAGAGTTTCAGATGTAAGGTTGCATGTACCTGTGCAACTATTGCCAGCAGACGGAAGCACACTGTCTGGGCACATAAAAATATTTACTGCCTGCCCTTCTGAATGCCTGATATACTAAAGGGTTGTACTGAATACATGATACTTGTATTTCCATTTGTAACCTTTATAGTGGGCGGTAATGTTTGTAGCTTTCAAGTGAATCAATTGACAGAGAAAGGCACATCTGACACTATGTTTACTGTATTATCAGCTTGGACTGCAAGCCCAAGTTTATCAGTCATATTACACAATGTGTATGCCTATTCTTTCTGTTTCCCTGGGAAACTAGAAATCCCCATTTTAATATCTACAGCATCCCACACTGAAAACACTTTAGGATATCACAGAGTGTTATAAGAAATACACTCCTATGTAATTGCAAGTTTTTGTACACTAAGACAACATTCTTTATCTAAGAAAAATTGATTTTTGCAATCTTGGACTAAGTAACATAGAAGATTATCTTGGAATTACATAAGAAAAACATAAACCGTTACAGGAAAATATCTTTTACTTTCTACATTCATACCTTTAAAGCTAAAGAGATAGATCTTACACCTCAGTACCATATGAATATGTGAAAGTCTTGAGAATTTATTGCAGATAACTCAATTAAGGTAGATTCTTTAATAAAAGTGGTAATGTATTAATCTTATATTGAAATAAGAAATTCCAATCGAGTTTATAATTAATCTTTACAAAAACTAAAACATAATTATTGACAACCATTAAATTTTGTCAGAACATAATATTGTTTTACTTCCATGTTCCATAAGGAAATGGAAGTATGGTCATGGCGAAAAAATCGTGTTTGAGATAAGGGCTGATTCTGATTGTACTACCCTCAAAAAATGAAGAAACATCATTTTTTGAAATGTGTGTGTGTGTATGTGTGTGTGTGTGTAGAATTTTGTTTATGGCAAACGATAACAGCTGCAAATTCAAACAGAATCAAATAATTTTTTGCATACAACCCTGAATTGTAGAGTACTCAGGCCCTATTGTTTTTGGTGAAGATCAGTTAGGGAAAGGGGTAGTTTACCTGCAACATTTTTTGTTTTAACAAGGGTTATTTTTTTCTATGATGAACGATAACTGCCGCATATTCAAACAGAATCAAATAATTTTTTGCATGCATCCCTGAATTGTAGAGAACTCTAGGCCTTTTCATTTTGGTGAAGATCGGTTAAGGGGAAAGGGTAGTTTACCTGTAACCTTTTACTTTTTAACAAGAGTAAAGTACTTGAAAATTCATTTAAACTTTTCAAACAATGGTAATTGTTAAAAATAAAATAATTTTGTTGCCAGGCAATAAAATTATAATTTTTTCATTTTAATTTAAATCAAGTATGAGAGAAAATATATCGTTCGTGGCAGGCAAGCATAACTCAATTATGTAATGTTTACGTTTCCATTTTATTATTATGATTACCGCAATAAAAAGACAGGCAAGACACACACACACAATTCGCATTATTTCTGGCCTCACTCATGTTTACAAGCAACTTTTACAATTTTATGCATATTTTTAAGCAATAAATGTTTTAATAAATTAATACAATCTGAGTACTTATTTCTATTACGATATAAGAATTACAAACTAATATGTGCATGTGTGTATGTATGAAAAATATATAAATATTTTTCTCCTCTGGAAAATTGTTTGCCACTCCTGGAAAATATTTTGACCTCCCTGATGGCTAGTTATTTATTAGCCTGTATGGAATATAGCGTTATGACATGTATCATAATGGTGCGTGTTAAACAGAAGACACTAACGTATTAAGGAATAAATGTTTTGCTGAGAATTTATAATTACAACGGGTAAACAGAATCGTCGTTCAGGAAATCAGAAGACGAATGCAAAGAAAGAAATTTACAGCCTTTGCACAAATGCAATGCACAGAGAAGGGCATTGAAAATGATTCAATAAATCTAAAAAATATATATATTTATGTTCATTCACCAATCAATGAATTAATTCTTCATTTACCAATGTACAGCTTATAAGTTAAATGTAGTCACATTCATAAGCGAAGTTTTATATGTATACTACGTTACTGACAATAAAGAAGTAGTTTCTATGGAAACTCACCGGTTCCCATTTTTGTTCACCCACCAGCGGTCGTTTTCAAATGTGCGACACGTCCTTATAAACATCTTCAATGTTAAAAGACTCGATTTTAAAAAAGAAAAATGACTAGTATAATATTGACAGGAAAGACTTTGATAACACTATAGACATTATTCACCCTCGGCCGATAACTCGCAGCAAGAGTCCACTTTCATTACAGGAATCAGATCACAGCTCCCTTTGGCCAGCTCTTCGTTCGACCTACAAGCATTTTATCCAAAAGTACAGTCCTTCTTCACGAAGGCTGAAGATAGTCTTCACCCACCTGACATGGAGGTACCATTTTAGCTGATACGTCACTTCTTCAGAACTCAAGGATCCACTTACTTGATGTTTTGTCACCATATCTAGCTCTGCTTCTTGTCAAATATATATTATAGACACAAACGTAAAATTCTGCACCTGTCATGTCTTGTTTTAGAAATTATCGAACTGAATTCAAATAAATTATTTTAAATACAAATCTTAGAACATGGAAGTCATGTATGGTTCTCCATACCGATTTTTGTTGTTATGTTTTACCTTCTGGAGCCATACATACACAACTTCCCACCAAATCTCTCATAAATTAAAACTCTTCATAAATAATTGTTTAAGGCATATTAGAGATAGAAAATATTTCTAAAATGTGATTCAACAATAATTGCCACTTCACATGAAAATAAGGAAATTAAATTTATAAGTTTCTTACAAAACTATCTGCTGAGGAAACAATGAGAAATCTGGAAACCTGACAGAACATATTAATCTAAAATTATCCAAAACTTCTTGTAGCCATGGTGTAAAGTGGAAAGATTGGTCACTGAAAACGTTTTACCACAGTCGGAATCTGTTTAATTTAGACTAATTATTTTTCACTACACCAACATATAGTATGCAAAACTATTTTTTTCTGTTTCACAGTAAAATATTTTATTTAGCTGTCTGTTCCGAAAAAAATAATTTTCAATATAAATTAAATGTCTTTCAGAATATTTATATTACAAAATTTATCATTTACCTGAAATTCATTTAACGATAATATAATGACAAATTCTACTCTTAGAGCATATAATACGATTATTATTTATACAAATGTTGCACACTGTAACCTTCACTAAGAAGCTCTGTACAGTACAAAATAGTAGTTTAAATTTATTATATAATACATAAGTCTGTTGTGTAACATACACTAACTATAAATCATTTTTCTCCCAGGAAAACGCTAGTGTTAACTAATCTCTACAAACTGTGACAAATACAGTCCTAAAAATTAAAAATTTCTGCAATTAAAATTGTAGCAAATTTTATATATCAATCTGTGTAATACACCAATCAACTATGATACCAAATACAAACATCTTTTGCTCTCTATTAACCAGTATGGTCATAATCAATAATATGGAATAACTCTCTACATTAAAATGCTAAAAAAAACTTCAGCCTCTCTGTATGTGCTACAGGCATGATCTTGTAGCATGCATCTGCAAATAAATATAAACATAGTTACCTGAAGTTTTCTTATTTTCACTTCCAAATGTGTGAACGCTAATTGTAAGGCTTGATATTCATCTTTGACCACCTGATTCAGGGATTCGAGTTCTTTGTTGCTGTTTCGATACATCTGTATTTCTGCTTTTAAACTTACTATCTGAGCCATACTCTCTCTAAGTCTAGAAAAAAATTATAAACAATTAGTATGAAGTATTAAATAACCCAACAAGTCAACAAAAGATTTTATGTGTAATTAAAGAGGTGAATGACAAAAAATTGTTGTCTTGTTAGAGTGTTATATTTGATTATGTGAGGTGTGGCTATTAAATGACCAGACTGTGTTTGTGTGTGATGTACGGTGCACACGTCAGTGATCAGAGAGTATAGGTCATTAACCTTGAGCTGTTCTGAATTGGATGAGTCTATTTGTAACTGCCAATGGGGACGGGGGGTCAATAGTGTTGTGACCGCTGTTAGAAAACACTGTTTGTAGCTTTGTTACCAGAATAATGGTTAGCCTGAAAACTGAAAAGCGTGTTAACCTCAAGTGTCTAATGAAATTAAAAATGAATGAAACTGAGTGTTTTAGTTTGTTGAAAAAAGTGTTTAAGAACTAGTAATACAAAGTGTTTTTTTTGTGGTACAAAAGATTTAGTGATGGTTGGGAAAAAGTGGAAGGCGATGAGCATCCAGGTTGGCCACCACATCAAGAACTGATGAAAACGTATAAAAAGTAAGTGAAATTGTATGAAATGACCATTACCTGAGTATTAGCATGATCGGTGAAATGATAAATCTTGATAAAGAAATGGTCAGGCAAGTATTGCATGAAAATTTAAACATGAGTAAAGTCTCTTCTAAAATTATTTTGAAAATGCTAACATTTGAAGAGATTGAGTTTCAAATGAATGTGTGTTCTAACATTTTAAAAAACTTCAAAATCAGCTGAACTTTCTTGAAAAATTCATAACATGTGACAAAACTTAGATATTTAAATATGATGTTGAGACAAAACATCAATCCATGCACTGGAAAACACGTCAATCTCCAAGAATGAAAAAGCAAGAATGAGCAAATCAAGGTTCAAAGTAATGTTGATTTTTTTTACATCAGGGGCATGATCATGGTGGAATGAACAAACAATCAATCAAACTTATTATTTAGCAGTACTGACTAAGCCCTGTGGGAGAATACAAATAAGAGGGGCTTATTCTTTAGAAAAGAGGTGACTGGGTCCTTCATTAAGACAATGCACCATATTGGCTCCTTGATCTACTTCCTGTGATCAAGAATGGCCTAAAGGGAACCCACTTTCAGTCCATGAAACTACTTAAAGAAAAAGTGGCAAACCTACTAAAGGAGCTTACAAAATGATCAACAGCAGAACTGCTTCAAACAGTCGAAAATTTCCATGGAACATTGTGTGAACAGAGGAAGGGAATATACTGAAGGGGATAGATGTTACAATGTAATATTTTGTAAATAAACAACATTTATGGATCCAGTCCCATTACTTAATAGCCACACCTCATTAAGGAAATCTTGTTTCACAGATTTCCTTAAATTTTTGTGTACTGTTCTTTCAAAATCCCTACCCCACTATTATGTGAGACATTAGTTACACATTCTGATCATTTGAAAATGGAATATTAAAATAAAAGTAGAAAAATCTGCTAAAATTCTAAAGCACTGAAATTTTGGTATTTTATAGTTATGGATGGGATAACAAACTGACACTCCTACTACTCGTAGAGGACATCCATTTAAAAGTAATCTTTGGATGAGACTGGCCTTGATTAAATTATATATAACACATATACTCACATTGTGCTGTACTTTCGTATACACTACATCCACAATTACCAAACTTGCTGTTTTTGAAGGAACGGTAAATATAATGTACTAAATATGTATGTATTGAAACGGTAAAATATACCCACACAGTACAAAAAAACTACATACCAGTTTAAGAAACAATGTAATTATAATTTACAATGTGTATTCACGTTAAACAGTTCATGTTAAAACACAGATGTTTGAGTAAACTGCACTGTAAATAGTATCTTCACCTGTCCAAATGAAAACAATGGTTAGGTGAAGACGCTACAACCTTGTCAGTACCAGTGATTATATAAGAACTATCAGCACAGCAGCAGCTCAAATGTCTGAATGAACTTCAAAAACTGGACCACAGTACTATACCCAGAAATTTTAAATTTTAGAATGACCCCAATGCTCAAAAACAGACGGTAATGGAATAGAAAGGGCAGTGATGCAGAAGTTTGCAAACATATTTTATAACAATGTTATGGGGAGCTTTCACATATCTTACAAAAAAGGCAGTGTCAACATAATGTACAAATTTACTTCCTAGCATTATTGACCTTCTAGAACCAAAAAATGAAATATTGGGAATCTGAAACATAATTTTAAACACACAATGCTATTACCACTTTAATACTCTGGTACATAACAGTATCACACAAAACCCTAACACTAATGCAGCTTACAAAATCAGGTTAAATAATGTACACTTACAAAGATTTTTGGTCAAAGTAGGTCAAGCTGCACTGTTGTAGCTGTAAAGTATAGAAACAGGTATTGGCTAGGCTCCCTAGACCACCAGGGGACCATAACTAGACCACCTCAACTTCCCCAGTTGATAAGGTCAGGCATCTATTACAGTTGAGCGGGGCCAGAGTCCCTTGGGACGTTATTAAAAAATGACCAATTTTGAGATGGAATCAAACCCACAACAATAGGAATTAATATTCTTGCTGATCCCTGGGCCTTGACTGCCTGCACTTATTTTGGAACGCCAACTTGTATAAGATTCCCAAACTCAGAATTTGCCCAAATCAATATTAAACCTACTCCTGTTAAAGCGTGTATACTTACTAATCAGAACACAGACACAAACTTCTGAAAAAATAACAAACTTACTTGTCATCAGTTGTAGCAAGTAGTTTCTCTTTTTCTTGAAGTTTATGATTTAAGTCAATAAGAAGTTGTGCATTTTCACCCCTTCGTTTATGCAGTTCTGTCAGTTCCTCCTGCTGATTTAAAACCTTTTGTTCAAGTGCTGAAATTTTTGCAGAGTCCGCTGGGGTACCTGCAAGACTCCCTCCTGAACCACCTCCTTGATTTTCTTGCCGTAACCTCTCATTCTGAATTGTCAACTGTAAATTCTCATGTCGTAAAGCTACTGACTGGTCAAACAGCCTATTATCTGTAAAAAAATATATACAAAAATGTTTAAACATTGTCCATTTTACTTTTACAGTGCCACAAAATAAAAATAATCAATATTCTTTAAACATGCTTAACTATATTTCTATAAATAAATCATAAACTTACACAAAACACAAATGATTAATTACTTATTATTGTTTTGTGAGGATATGATAATATATGTATTATCAAAACACAAACACCTGGAAACCGAATCATTTACTCTGAACTGATATTACTGCAAGGTAAAGTGTGTTCTATTGTAGGGCATTTTTAAACAGTATAATACATCCTAATTTAGCATGTAAATCTGAAGATCCACCAAACTGAACTGGATACACAGACTAAGAAGTTTTAATTTCAATATTTTGTAGCACTGAACTGTGAAATTATTTAACAGTCAACAAACTTTTCAAAACAGCTACTCAGAAACAACTCGAACAGTCATGTAATGTTGCAAGTCTATCATAATGTCAACAAGTTATGAGTCAATGTATTAATAATTGCCTTTATACAGTCACATATAGCCTATATTTTCTTTGTTATCCTATCATAGACAGCTTTTTTTATCAATCTAGAAATCTTCACAACTTTTCTTATCTGTTAGTAAAGTACATCTTCATATTTCTTAAATGTCACCTCTTAAAATTTCACAAACCAACCAGTTATCCTTATTTATCAGACAACTATGAATGACATGGTTACCGATATATATATATGTATATATATACGATAACTATAAACACTATCATAACAAAATTACATATGTTAAGGATAAGAATATTTGTTTCCCTTAATTCAACATAGTTCTACAATATTTTTTGACCATATACAACGTTTTATGCACGCTTGTCCCTTTCAGTTTTTTCATACTTGGATACACAAAATATCCAAAGTTTGTGTTTGATATACCTATACAAAATATAAAATTGCAAAGAAATAATTCTTGCAATACCAAAATACTTGGTGTACCACTTAAAATACCATCTGCTGGCAACTGATTTATACCGTCATTGTGTATCTGGTGAATTTTGTGCTGAAGAGGATGGTAATATAATATGTTTACACAGAATCTGAATCCTCCATCCTCACTTTCCTTGGGGAAAAACTAAGCATTCTGGCATAAGGATAACCCCTTAACAAAATGAAAGCGCAAATACAATTATACTAGAGAACATACAAATATGAATATCACAATTCCAAATAAAATTGTTACAATGATAGCAAACAGTGTAAATGACTAATTTTTTGACTTTAATTTTGTACACTAAAAGGAATAATACGCCTGATCATTACAGAATTAGCTTTATCAAGTGTGTCGCACGCAGTAGATTAAACGACATTCAGTCCTTAGGTACTAAAAATATTTGTTGAAAATTACGACTTCACACATACAAACATTAAAACGATATGGGTGTTTTTTTTTTAGGTTAATGTTGACATACGTAAAATAAGACAGCTTGGCATGATAATCTTCAAATTTTTGGTGCTCTACTACTTTATATAATACAAAATTTTATTTCATCTGAGAAACTGTTATTGTTGCTGTTATCGTTATCAAATGTTTTCGAAAATAACATTGTTTACAAAGTCCACACAGTCAGGAAAAATGAGTCCTACATCTGTAATTGCATAATGCGGTTAATATACTACTTTCACTACCCCACGTCAACAACACAGTTTACCCTTACAGAGAAAGTTCGCAGTCTCTAAAGAGAAACTACTGTTTTCAAAGATGTTTTGACATTCACTGAGAGGTTATGTTACCTTGGCCTTGAAATTCTTTACTATATTCTACTGACAGTCATTGTTTCTGTTACAGAATTCACTTACGGAATGTTATCAATTCTTGAAAACATGAACACTGCTGTCTGTTACGATTCTGCAACTGACAAATTAATTTATCCCTCCAGTTTGATTGAGCGGACGAATCACCAACCTCAGCCATGCCTGTTTTCTTCTTTCTTATCAGGGTAGCCAACATCTTTTTAGAAACTATGAATAGGCCTACCATTACGCCCAAGTCAAGCATAGTTACAAACATCTGTAAATATAGTACTAATTAATAAAAATTAATTAATTAATATTTTTATTGCGGAACAAAATTTTTAACAATTATAAGTAACACAAAATTAATCTGTTGCACTTGTGTTTTACAATATTTTGTTGGGAACACAAGCTGCTATGGTTGCCTTGGTTACACCTCCCGCCATTTACGTTTTAAATGTAATTTAAAATGTGGGTCAACACAACATTAATCAAAATTGATCACACTGTTGTATGTAGGATTATCAGCTGGTTGTTTGTTGACATGTTTTGATTGGTCAGATTATTTCACTGCTGCCGTCTTGTTCTATTTCAGCAATAAGACATAATTATTTCAGTTTTCTACTTTATTATTAACTAAACAAATAGAACAGACATTACAAAATGTAGAAGAGTGACTTCATGAACTTTGTTTTTCACTCAGTTAGCAATACACACCTCTTCTTTCCTATTTTTGAATGGGAGTCATTTAAATCCAATACTGACATATTACAATAATAATAATACTGACATTGGTGTTACTATATTGCACAGACTTGGGAAAGTTAATAAAAATTTTTAACTGATTAAAGTGTTGTACCCCCAAAAATTAACTGAGTTAAAGTTAAAGTTAATGTGTGCAAAAAGTAACTGATTCAAGTTATTTAAGTTAAAAGCAAATTAGCTGATTAAAAGTTAAAAATTTATGTTTTCTTTTTTTGATGTTTTATTGAGCAAGCTGGTTTGGCTGTTGAAATAATTAAAATCATGTTAAATAAATACACAAATTAAGCTTTTCCAAAAAATTAATTAAAATTTCTGATCAAGAAAATATTTAAAATATTTAGCATTAACAAATTCAATCATTAATAATTAAAAATCATAGATTATTTTATTTTAATCATTAAATTATATTAAAATTATTTTAAAATGCAGCAGGTAAACATTATTTGTCTATTTCATTTTTCAGTTTCACAGTACTGATATTGAGCATTGATACTTGTACTGATATTGAGTACTGAGTACTGATATTGAGTACATTGCAGGGCAGTGTAGTATTAAACGACTTAATAGAACAGACAATAATTAGGCTACTCTATTGATTACTTTTGTAATTTATTAATCTGCTTACCTTTATGTGTGTCCTCACATTACTGACACTGAAGTCACCAATTTTATAATACGTTTGTGTTTGGGCACAACTTTTGTGTTTTAAAAGTTAAGTTGAGACCATTTACTATCTCAGTATGTTCATAAAATCTAGAAATTTGTGGCCAAAGTGACAATGCTATATTCATATAAAAATAATAAATGATATGGAACAAAAATTAATTTGTGGAAAAAAACAACAAAAAAATACTCCATTTACAAAACAATTAACATGAAACTGTAGAAACACTATCACTAACAATTATCACTACGCTGGCTGCACTAATATAAAAATGACAACAAGCACATAAGAATGGACAGTGAATGATAAATTTGTGGAATTGAAAATCTGTTTAAATTAACCTCCTTTGTGATATCTGAGTAGTGGGAGGAGTGGAATTTGGCGTTCTTGGAACTTCCCAATCATTGCTAACATTTATGACGTGCTCGTCCAGCAGTAGATGAATGTTGCCGGTTCGTGTCACCAAATGAAGATGTGCAATATTCAACACATTCAGCGCATCATTCACTTCAACAACTATTTTGGCTACTTTACTCTTGGCCAGCCAAAAAAAAAAAACAATAACTCGTTCATTTTTTAATTGTTAACAAAAAGATTGAACAATTAATGATTACAATTAACTGTTTTAAATTTAACGATTAAGTTAAAAAGAAACCAATTAAGTTAATAAAAAAGAAACCAACTTATATAAAAAAAATGACAGTTATTTTTATTAGTCATTTTATATATGTGAGATGTTTTCAGAGATTATTTTATTTACATGAGTCAGTAAAATATAAGCTACCGGTATCATCATGTCAACAGTATTCAATAATTTTTGTTCTATAATACTTCTTCCTGTAGTATGTTTTGATGAATTATAATTATGACAAGCCTTTATGTTATGTAAGTACTTTGTAGTCATTGTTTATTAAATAAGGGGATTCTATAGAATTATGTTCTGTCTCTATGTTGGTGACATCATCTGTATTTTGATTGTCATATGGGTACTCTAATTCTTATTTTCAATTTTTGAGGAAAGTATTTGATATACCTGTTTGTATAAATGTATCCTGATGAACACTACTAAAAGCACTTTTGATTTTTAATATTCATCTTTATCATCTGTTTCAGTGATTGGACAATTGATTATACATGTTATTATACATGTCCTCTGACGCCCTCAAAGGTTTGTTGTGCCCTTCTTGCTCTTTGGCATTCTGGATCTTTCTTACTCTTACAATATACTGTAAAGCTTTCTTGGTGATCTTTTCACCATGCTGTCTATTTAAATTTTCTTAGCTTTTGGAATGGTAATCTATTTTTTCATTTACTGAAAACATGATAATTTTTTCCTTATATCATCTTTTGCCTTATATTCTCTTAACTTATATCCTGTCACTGAACAGAAAAATTTAATCTCCATATCTGAATATGTTTATATTCCTTTTTTTGTTAATGCACAGACCTTATTGCCATATAACATAGTTGAAATATTGCCATTATTCTATACAATTTCAATTATGGATCACTTTTGACCTTTTATTGTGCTACTAAATATTTTCTTTTCTTTTTTAAATCATAATTAAAATTATAACTTACATTACATCTTTATATGTTCTATCATACAACCATTCAAAGCTATTCCTCCTTCTTTTGGTTGTTTACCACAGTAATATATTGTTTGTTTTGTGGGTGCAACAGCAAATAAATCAATAGTTTCAGTAAAGAAAGTAAATAAAAGTAAAGCAAGCTAAATGATTTTCCACATATCTGACATACCTGACATTAAAAATAAAATGCATTCAAAATCAAAAAATTATCATTATTCTCTTTTTTCCTTTAACAGACTTGTGTGATAAGAACTTATAATAATAACACATTTTTAGTTAACAATTACATTTCAGTGATATGGTTAGTAACAGTGATATAGTACATGATAACTCAGCTTTACCTCATCATAGATTGGGCAAAATGTTTGGTGTTATTATAAAACCAAAATATATAAGAAACTTAATTTCCCTTGGCTTGACAATTAAAAGACTAGGTAATGAATTTTAATAAAAAATTTTACAGGAAGCCAACCCCACCACAGATGTCGTGATACATGGGGATTACCACTACCCCTTCCCACAACAAATGGCAGTGTATAATATTTTAATACATAGGCAGTTTATAGTTGTTAGAAACCAGTGAGCTTCATGAATAACTATAAGCAAAAGCCAAAGATTAATAATTTAATTATAAAATATCAAAGTTGGAAGAATATAAATCAGTAAAATGTGATCACCAACAGAAAAGCGTTACTATCATTATTTCACTTTAGTTTTGAGCCATGCCTCACCACTAGCAGCTTTTGTAATCTACAGTTTTATTTTTTAATTCTAGAATTACTAATTTATGCAAAATTTAAAACTTGTTGTTGGTTTTCTGGTTAATACTTATCATATCATATGTAATAAGCCACCTAGTTTCTGTCATGAATTCCAATCTTGGTCTTCATTGATTTCAGTCCGATACAATTTGACACAAAAAATCAGAAATAATGGTTTTTGCTGTTGTCTAAAAATTTTAGATTATATTCAGAGTAAAATCTATTTGCTAACCTTTACATTACACCAAGACACATATCATATTGCAGTATTATATAGTAGCATGACAACAACGCTCTTGCTTATAAAATTATATTCCATTGGTTGTGTTCTGTAAGAAAACTTATTTCATATTCTTGAACCAATGAAAGTAAAATGTAATAACAAACAAAAAACATGTGTCACTGTACAGAGATTAAAGTAAGTTTATAGCTTACACTAACATGTATGATTACAAATACCAAAGGAAACAAATATATATTATATAAGCATACCTTTATATCAATTTAAGTGAATAATTAGTGTCTTGGGTTCACTCCTAACTCTGTTTGTGTTAATTACAATTGGTAATAATAGACTTACCTAGACTATAACACTGTGCTGCAAAAAAAACCACTTAACTGAGATTAATATAAAGTAATTATTGTTAATCAATTCTGTTTCATTAAGCATTTATTACCAGTTTTTAGACAACAGTGTGAAGTACTGCAGTAATGCTATATAGGCCTAAAGACTGTATAATTCAACAAAATTATAAAAAGTGAGATCATAATTTACCTTTGTAGAGTCTGTACAAG
This sequence comes from Magicicada septendecula, assembly GCA_034769895.1. NCBI lineage: Eukaryota > Metazoa > Arthropoda > Insecta > Hemiptera > Cicadidae > Magicicada > Magicicada septendecula. Next base: position 214,700,873 of record CM068370.1, read on the forward strand.
ATTCAAGTACAAACATTTTCTTTGATATGATATTTTTACTTCTTTCTTCTTACACTTTTTTTTAGTGAAATTTGTAACTTCAGTTGAAAAAATACTACTGTGAGTGGGACTTCAAATATTTTAAAAAAAGTTCTGGTGCCACATACCACTGCCTTATTGTTTGATATTGTAAGACATTTAGAATATAGCAGTATTTTTATTTAGGATCAGCTTATAAAAACTAAAGTGTAAGTAATGGTGGAATTTCACTTTATAATTGCAGAACTAGAAAACACAAAGTGTAATTGTCATAAATCAAATAACTATTTAATATATTTAAGCCATGTTTTCTTTGTGGAATTGCAAACACATTAATTTATTGTTTGTGTGTGAGAGAGACAGAGTATTTTAAAACAAGAAAATGTTCAGCAGACACAATTTTTAGTTTTATAGGTATATCTGGAGAAATTCACAGCAATACTTTATACAGTTAAGAAGTATGAAGTGATCATTTCAATTTTACATTTGTTCAGTTTTCTCCAAAATTACTCTCCATATATAAATAATAGTTTACTAAAAATATGACATGGTGCTTTATCAGTATTAAATAGGGAGAATATAATTATTAATTCAATCACTTTCTGCTACAGTCCGTTTCTTGATGTATATAATACTATAATACTTATAACTATTTTACCTCAAGATGTATTTTTTCCTTTAGGGACATGTTTCGGGAGATCCTGTTCTCCCATCTTCAACCTTCGCCATTCGCCACCAGAAGCAAGATGGCGAAGGTTGAAGATGGGAGAACAGGATCTCCCGAAACATGTCCCTAAAGGAAAAAATACATCTTGAGGTAAAATAGTTATAAGTATTATAGAATTATTAATTCATATATAATAAAAATATGTAAGCTACTATTCTAAAACTATCAGTGTGTGGGCTTTGTTGTCTTCAAAATGTTATCTAACCTATTGAAATCAATTTTTCTTCTTAACAGTTAGTTATAAACTGACTACTACTGAATAGCCTATACCTGTGTTATTTAGAGTATGGTTTTTGATATTTTTGGAGACCATGACCTAACAGAATAGTAGTGACCATTCAAAATGTTGTTGTTATAGCAATGTGATGTCAGTAAGATGCAACATTGCCACAATTGTACATGACCATACAGCAATAGTGATGATGATGCTGATATGGAGTAATATTATATTACCATTCTTTAATAATAGCCCATAATATGCAAAAAATGTTTTGTATATGTATTGAGTTCATAGAAAATTATGTTTAATTACCATTTGTTATCATAGTCTGTGGTTATAAATACACAAATCTATAGCCTATTTATAAGTGGGGGAAGATGGAGAGAATGTGTGTGTGTGTGTGTGTGTGTGTGTGAGGGGGTGAGAAAGAGAGAGAATAAATACCAACAATAGAAATGGTCATTAACCAGCTGTCAGAACCACCGCCAAACCATCACCCCCTCTACAAATGCCTCACAACACGCAAGTCACGTGATCACTTGGAGGCGAACGGAGGTGTATACATTCAACATGTCAATGTTCTAAACACGCGGCGACAGATGAGAACACTTATTATACACTAGACTGGGTCGAAAAAAATAAATATTTTTTTTTCGGAACGCTTTAGTGCGGAAAAGTTGCCTATTGTAATAAGAAGAAAAACGGCATAAAAAATTAAAATCGGTTAACATCTTCCGTTCGCGCATCGTACTTAAATTTATGAAAAATTGCAAAAATCACATTTTTGTAAATTTTTTAAGTTAGTTGAAACTTTTAAAATAAACACGCTTTAGTTTTTTATGCTTGTTTTATGGTTTAAATAACCTAAATAAATTAAATTCTGATCAATAATCTAATTTTTTCCGTTCGCGCAACGTCTTAGAAAAAACAGAAATTTACCAATATTTCGCAATTTTCACTGTGCAACTCTTCGCTCGTTTTGCTAGAACAAAACGACCCAGAACTCACCACGTGGAGGTGGTTGCACGTCGAGTTCCACCCACACCCTACCCAACCAGCCATCCAATGATATACTTTATAATAATAATTATTTACAGAATTAAAAATATGTAACAGTTTTCAACAAGGCAAATCTTATATCTAACACACCAAATTAATACACTGAAAAGAATACATTAATATTACTCAAGTTATGAACGCGGCGACAGATGAGAACACTTATTATACACTGAGGTTGGGAATTAAGTTTATGGAATAACAATATACCGGTACAAAATTATGTTTACATAATACAATGATATACTTTATAATAATGATTATGTACAGAATTAAAAATATGTAACAGTTTTCAACAAGGCAAATCTTATATCTAACACACCAAATTAATACACTGAAAAGAATACGTTAATATTACTCAAGTTATGAACCTGTGAGTGGGGGTATCTGTCCACATACATATGCCCTTGCATAAGCACCTACTTCGAGAAAATTATTGTTTTTCTTGTAGAACCACCACTCATTGAATGTGCATTATTTCTGGCTTTACAGTAATTATTCAATAAAATATTTGTGCACTTCCAAATAATGTTACGATACAAAAATTCTTTAGTGTGATTTCTACATTCATTACTAAATTCTATGAACTCATCAGCTGCCAGAATAATTCTCATTGTAACATCTGTAACATATTTACAATGATTATTTAAGCTCAAGAATTTTCTCTCCTTTTCTGGTTCCAACATTTTTCTTACTATGACATAAGTATATGTTACTAAATTGACAGCTACTTCTGTTGGATATTTCAAACCACCCCTATCAAGACTGTCAATCAAATTATGATGATCACACCTTAAATTAATATCATTAAGTAACAGAAATTCTGCACAACACTCACAATTTAATTTCTTCATAAGGGAATGACAACAATAACCTCCAATGTAGGTTAAAATACTCACATCAGAACAGGTGCTATCTAAGTCTGATTGTGTTACATTGAGTTCCCCTGTGAATGTCTGTGAAGAAGCAGTGGCGCAGTAATCATGATCCATTATTATTTCGTCCTCAACAAAATCATTAACTACAATTTTCCTACCATCAGAAATAGGCAATTCAATTGTAGACAATATTCTAATTTTCTTTTCAATTTCAAAGATTTGCCTTACAGAAATGTGATATTGACCACCTGCTAGCTGTCTGTATTGTCCAAACCTGGCTTCTAATGGATCAGTTTGAAACTTACCAGGCAGTAAATACGACCATTTCAGTTCTTGTGAACAAAACTCTACCAACTTTAGGAGACAACGAGTTGTGTGTAGAAGAGCTGTGTGTGTCTGCTTGGACAGTTTTCCATAGTTCAGACCTAAACCATGCCAATGTTCCAACCAATCTACAAATTTAATTAGAAAGGCCTTCCTCTCATCATCACTTTTATCAGTGAGTGGTTCCTGGAATTTATTGTTGTACCTTACACCTTTAAAGAGTGTCTTTACTAAATATCACTATAATATTGACGACTCGGAACACTAAGTTTTTTATAAGTAAAAACGTAAAGTTTTACCTTACAGCCTAAACCGGCTTTCACCTATAGAAGGCTTCATCAGAGGCTGTCGTTAGTAGCGCTGCTCGTCTTGTTGTTGGCGACGAGATAGTGTTTCGAAAGATTGAAGCTGTGTGTGTGTGGTGAGATGTGTTCGAATAATGCGTGCGATTTGAATTGTGTCTGTTCGTTTAGGATGTCGTTTTTATTTGTTTTTGTGTGTTTGTATATTTCTAATTGTTCTAGAGTGTCTAGTTTTCGGCCTTTTGTGTGTACGTGTAGTATGTTCATGTTATTGTCGATGTTTTTATATGTGTGGTTTGCTTCAATGAGGTGGTTTGCGAAGGTAGATTCTGTAGTGGTGTGGAGTGCTTTTGTGTGTTCAATGTATCTCTGTTTGAAGCTACGTCCTGTCTGGCCTATGTAGAATTTACTGCAATTTGAACAATTTAGTTTATATACACCGGGTAGATCGAATTTGTTTTGTGCTTTGGGCATGCGTTTTGATAGTGTGTGTTCTGTTTTGTTAGTAGTTTTGTAAGCGATTCTGTATCCTGCTTTTTTGAATTTGTGGGCAATTTTTTCTGTTTGTTTGTTGATGTATGTTAGTGTTATAAATTTGTTGTTTTCTGTCTTTGTCTGTTGTTTGTTTTGTGTTTTGTGTAGGAGTTTACTGACTATTGTTCTGTCATAACCGTTAGATTCTGCTAGATATTTTATCGTGTTTAGTTCGTCTTTGTAGTCTATTTCATCTAAGGGGATGTTGTTAAGTCTATGTATCATGGTTCTAAAAGCAGCTAGTTTGTGTTGTATTGGGTGATTGGAGGTGTTGTGTATTAGTGTGTCAGTTGTAGTTGGTTTTCTGTATATACTGAATTTGTGCCTGTGTTCTAGTTTTGTGATGGAGAGGTCTAAGAAGTTTATGGTATTGTTGTGTTCGTATTCGGCAGTGAAGGTTATGTTTTTATGTATTTTGTTTATGTGCGTTAGTAACTGTTCACATTGTCTTTTGTTTCCCCTGTATAGTATTAGAATGTCATCAACGTATCTGTGCCAATATAGTATTTTATGTGAGTGTCTGTCATTGTTTGTGAGTATTTTTGTTTTTTCTAAGTGTTGGAGGAAGACTTCTGCTAGAATGCTGGATATGGGGGAGCCCATGGGTAGGCCATCGTTCTGTGTGTAGTATTTATTGTTATATAAATATAGCCGGTTTAGGCTGTAAGGTAAAACTTTACGTTTTTACTTATAAAAAACTTAGTGTTCCGAGTCGTCAATATTATAGTGATATTTAGTTAAGTAACGGACACGTCATGGACAACGAAATCCAAGAAGTGTCTTTACATTTACAATATGCCACCAAGTAGTTATTATTTTCAGAAATTGAGCAGTACTTACATAAGATAGTAGATTGTATTTCTCTCCTAGAACTAGTACACTGTTTGCTATATTGTCATTGAACAGCTGACATACAAATTTTACATTTTGCCTTTCAAAACTTTTAGGCCAAAGAGCTTTAACTGTTAACCCATACCCATATTTCAAAAGTTTACCCCCTTCAATCTCAAACAAATCCCTTATTGTCTTGAAATAGGCAACATTCTCTTTAGAAAAATCATCAAAGTCAGGAAAAACGAATTCCCTGTCATTTGTTTTCTGGTTGAGCCAATTGTTCCTGACACATTTAAATAAATGCACAGAGTCAATAAGATAGAAAAGGGGCTTATCAGGAGATGCGGGATTACAATACTGGATCTTAAGTTCGGGCGGACTTGAAAATTTTGACATTGCCTTGCTATTGACAGCATTATTATCAGTAACCACTGCCAAAACAAATAAACCTATAGAGTCCAAACCAACAATAACTTTTGAAATGATACTATGCAAACTGTCAGCTGTTATTTTTGATACAGGGAGAATATGAACAACTTCTTTTCTGGATGATAAAATAGTTTGGATCATAAACACTTGAGCAGATGAGGTGAGTGTGGAGTTATCTGCGCTTGATCCAATAACATTGCCCCCTTTGTAGTCCATGTATGGTTTTATATGGATTTCATCAACCATTAATATTACATACTTCTCATGTTTTTCAAAAGTTTGTGCTTTATGCTTTATGTACTCAAGGAAATATGTAGGATTTTGTTCAAGAATTGGGCTGCCATTTAAATTGGAACAAACTGTGTTCAAGGTGTTTACATGTGGTAATATTAAATGGCTATGGTTTCTAATGAATTTGTATGCGTGAGGAGAAATAAGATGGAAAATTGAACAAAGGACAATAAAGTTACGGTTATATTCTCTTCTATGTTTGGGAAGTAAACAAAGCTGTAACTGAGACTTTATGAATTGAAATGTAGGATTATGTTCTTCAAATGTAAATTCTTCAATTAAACCTAGAACTATCTCATTCGCTGTACCTTTCACTTTATTGCCACAATCATCCCCTTTTATATATGAACTTGTGTAAGTATGGAATCAACTTCATTTGTACTTGTAATTTTGCCTGAGTTAACATCATTGAATTTAAACTGTAATAAAACCCCTTTCGAATAGACCTTTGAGGACATATTTTCTTCTATCACCACATATATCATACAGTGTGGTTGTACACACACATCGATATACATAAAAATAATTTGTGTTTGCTGTATAACACTACACCACCCATCAGGTATAGTCAGCACATTAATTTTATTTTTTAAATCTGAAAGGTTGGTCACTGAAATTCTATCTATGTATGAGGTATGACTTCTGATACTTTCTTCTGTTGCTTTCCTTACAGCTTCTGATTCTAACCTACTCCTCTTCCTATCTGGCTCTACTCTTGATGGACCAGGATTTGAAGACAAATATGAAGCATAATTTGGAAAGACACAGGGGATTGCATTCTCTGCAAGTTTTGGCTTTGAGAGGGAGGAAGTTAAAATTCTGCCTGTCTTTGGACAAACTGCACTTGCTTCCCATAGAATATCATTGGCTTTGAAGTGTTTATGACACACCTAGTAAATGAAAAAAAGAATGAGTTTGTCATTGTAATGATGTATCTACACGCACTAACTAAATAATGTAATAATTGCTCTCACTAGCAAAGTACAGTATGCGGTCGCCTTCTTCAAAAGCCAGTAAATATTTATGAAACAAGAAAAGATGAATATATATCAACCTAAACTTTTCTTATTATACACTTGAAACAAAAAAGGAGAAGAGGCACATATATATATATATATAATATGTATAGTATTATAATAACACTCACCACTGAATAATTAGTAATTGTGTAGTCCTTCCTTGGGATTGCATGCAACCATTTTTTCTTCATAACCTCACTCCGAGGAAACTTAAACACATGAGCCTTATTATCAAGGTCGTAATTTCCTTTACACATTGGTACACAACACTTTAACACCATTGTATACTGCTGTATTTATCAGGCCGAAATCACGAAACCAGCAACAGAAATGGAATTAACTAAACGTAAGTTATCACCAACTATTCAAACATCACATGGCAACTTGACTCGGGCTAAAAATGCTTCGCCTCATGGTGGTCACGTGACACACGATTCTCTGACCGGTTGTGAGGCCTTAGTAGAGGGGGTATTGGCCAAACACCCAGATATACTGCAAAATAATCACAGAGTGCTACAAATTTTAGAGTAAATAATGTTTTCAGTAAGCTAATTTGTTTGGTACATATGATTTGGAAACTAACTTTAATTTTTATACTCTACAGTTTGATGAAATTGTAATATGTTAAAATTTTATGGTTATAGACCTCTCAGACCATATACAATTACCTGGCAGAATTCTAGTAATAGGGGTGTTGAAGTATCAGAAAATTTAAATACTGACCTAAATAAACTCTCAGTTGCAGTGGATACTGGGTATAGGTACTATTTACCGATAATAGGAAACAGGGTCGAATCAAGAAAGGTAGAGGCCCCAGGCGAATGTAAAAATAATAATAATAATAATAATAATAATAATAACTATAATAATAAACTCACCTATTTGATGTTAAAGCAGGGACAATTGAACGAACGAAGTTTACACATAATTACACAGTTATTAACACTCCACTCTTCCCTTATTAATTATTATTAGTCTTTACTTCTTTAGAGAAGAACTTTTCTGCACTTCGAGGAGGAAAAATTGTGAATTGTGTCTTCAAAATCAATTTCTGCCAAAATGTCATGTTCAATACTCATCAAACATAAATTATTTAAGCGTGGTTGTGCCATGCAATTTTGTAACTCATCTTTTATTAGCTTCAACTTCGAAAATGAACGTTCTCCAGATGCATTGGTCACAAATAAAGTGAGAAAAATGCTCATAGCAATTTCCATATTGGGGAATGCTGATAAAATATTCTCATTATTCATGTAACTGTACAAGTTATGAATATTAATATTTTTTTCATTATCATCTCCAGCATATTCTTGGAAATATTTTATATTTACTTTTAGATATGCAGCAAAATGGTGACATTCAGATATTAGCTCTGCAGTAATAACGTCTCCACTATACAAATTTGCAAGGTTTTCGCAATATTTTGAAATTTCTGAACTCTCTAACACATGCAGACTTTCCAAAAAACCAAACCTCTCAAAAATGTCTATGTATGCTTTACTTCGGAGTTCTAGGCTAGAAACCAGGGTGTCTATTATGGGTAGGAATGTCTCTACTCTGAACTTTTCTCTTCCCAGAAGTTCCTCATTACTACATCCACCATCTGCATATGGAAGAATGAAGCTATGTTTTGTTTGACGCCTTTGTGTATCATGATATTCTTTCACAACTGATTTCGCTTTTGATTTGGACTCATAATTGTCAAAACCATCTCTCTTCTCCCTAATAAAGACAATTAATGACTTCAGCATCTTAACTGCTACAGACAAATTCATTTTTTCACTTTGCAGTAGTTTACTTACTGCGTTAAATCTACTGAGGATTTCATTCCACAGTATTGTTAGAAAAACTGTTTCAAGTTTATCAAGTTTTTTCTCTAATCCTTGAGCCATAAGACGTGTCTCTAATGACTGATTTGTCACATCATTTCTTATAGACTGAGGACTTATTCTGATTTCATTATATCCCTCACATAAAGTATTTATTGCTTCCGCTTACGCAGACCATCTAGTGTCTGAAAGTTGTTTCACCACTTTATGATGAGGTCCTAAATATGAACGGAGTATCTCCCAGCGGTGTGTTGATGATGAAAAGAAGGTGTAAAGACTTTGTACCACATCAAAGTAAATTGTCACAGTTGAAACACACATGACAGCACGTACCCCTACTAAGTTAAGTGAGTGTCCAGCACATGGTACATACTCAGCATACTTGTTTAGTTCTTTTATCTTTGCTTGTAATCCTGAACATCGCCCTGACATGTTTGCTGCATTGTCATAAGACTGACCCCTACAATTCAGGATATCTATGTTATTGGTTTCTAAGAAGTGTGTCACAACCTCAGTAAGATGTTCTGCATTATGACCATGAATAGGAATAAACTGCAAAAATCGCTTTTTTGGAACAGCGTCTATCACATATCTTACTATAAAAGTAAGTTTATCAATATGAGTCACATCCGGAGTGGAATCTAAAGAAATAGCATAGTATTTTGCTTTTTGAATTTCCGAGATGATTACTGAAAGAACTTTAGTCCCCATTATTTCTACAAACTCTTCACAAATAGTGGCTGACAAGTATGATGGAATCCCTTTCCCTGCATTGCCATATTTCTTTATGTGTTCGTATAAGAATGGGTCAAAATAAGTTCCAAAATACCCAAATAATTTCCATTTTTTACTGAACCAATTCTTTGGTCAGAACCTCTTAAAATGAGTCCTCTTGATGCTAAGAATTTAATTACCACAGTAACTCTTTTCAACACCTCTTTCCAGTATTGTCGCTCACTATTGAATTGGGTGACCAACTGTGTATCTATTCGCCCGAGTGTTTATGAGCGACTACAATAAGCAACCATGCAGTTTCTATGTTCTTGACTAATTTCATGTTCTGATGCAGCTTTCAGAGCATGTTTCCAGTCATTAAATCCATCTCCGCTAAATAGAAATTTGGAGTGAGAAAATAATTTACACGCAACACAATAAACTTTTCCCTTTGCAGGTGAATAAATGAGCCATTCTCTTTGTACGATTTCTTTGTTTGGCAATTGTCGCGAGAACATTGCTTGAGTAAGGCATCTTTCTTCCATATTATCTCCAGTTTTATATACACAGGCTGATTTATCAAAATTATTTTCTTTATTTTGACAAGCGGAAGGTCCCTTTTCTACCCAATAATCCCGTAAGATGTCATCAGTATGTGGCCAAAGACCGGGATCTGATGTTGTATAGTGACTGTTTTCTGAAATAATGGTACTTACATAGTTTCCTGAAGCACAGTCTGTCACCTGATCTTGAATATCTTCTTCACTGTACGTTATCAAATCTTTACGTTTTAGCACACGGTTTGTTGCTTCCGCTTGTTTCTGTAAATCTTTTTTCTCTGAACTCAAAGTTGAGAGGCCAGGAATGTGATTTACTGGTACATTATCATATGCAGTATTATCCTTTTTGTTGACAGTATAATTGAAATAATTAATTAGTTTCGGAATTCTCTTAATATTCTCTTCTCGTTCTTTGACTTTCTTATGCTTAGCACAACCACTTTCAAAACGCCTCATTATAAATGATAGTAATTGATACATTAACTGGGAAGAGTGTTAAATTAGAAAACTTAGGCTAATAGACTCTCACTGACACGATCACTTTGAAAGACAAATGAATACTGTCGGATATTGTGTAGCATAAACATAACATCGGTAAGTCCAACGCATTGTTATCGTTCCCCACTCCCTTGTTACTCGATCGGTATGTATACAAAAACAGCAACTGAAATTCTTAGAACTAATAGGTTGGGAATTGAATCAATTTCCAAGAATTTCAGTTGCTGTTTTTGTATATGTACCAATCGAGTAACAAGGGAGTGGGGAACGATAACAATTCAATTGAATGTGTACGAATGTTATTAGTGCGGGTGCTTACAGAAATTAGGATCATAGTTTAAGAAATGAGTGTATGGTTTTGGCAAGCCTTTGATATAGTATTTCAGAGCGAGCCGCAGGTTAACGCATTGCCCAATACGATAATACTTTATTGGATAACGATTAACATGACTCCGATATTTGAAATCATTAAAATGAAGGAGTGAAACTGATATCTTTGGTAAAAAAAACTTAATATAATTCTTGAATGGTGTGATTGTTGTTTTCAATATTTTGAGGCCCCCTTAGAGACCGAGTCCCTCGGCGACCGCCGGGTTCGCCCATGCGTTAAATCGCCACTGGAAATAGTTAAAGTATATTCATGTTTAGAGTAGGTGTTGACATAACAAAGTGGAGTAATATAACACAAATGCATGTACACTTTGAACTTAACAAAGACTTGTCCTAAGAAATATAAAGTCACTTACCTTGTAATTTTTATTAACTAGTTCTGTTAAATATAGATCTACTAAGGAAAGGTTTTCATATTTCTAATTAATTAATATTACACTTGACATGTGAACACAATTTATAACAAAGTGAATAAACAATAAATTATGATACTAAGGCGTAAACAAAAACAGTGGCCTAATTGTTTAAAGTGCTGGGTAATTCTAATAATTTAAAGTACGCCATACCATGGAAGTCATCATCATTCAAGTTTATTGTTAATCTACAAACAACAACTGCACAATTGTCAGACTACCACAGATTATTTCCTTCCTGTATACAACGATAAAATGTTCAAATTTTCTATTTAAGCTTTATCAATGCTGTTTCATCTCTGTGCAGAGATAGGAGAGTAATCTCAACATTGGATTTTTTTCTCTGCAATGAAGTGAATTATATATTTATTAAACAAACTAGTATTACTGTTCAGGTTATTATCTAACTGTACAAGTTCATCACTTTACGATTTCTATAAAAATTAATATCATTTTTATGTAGCCAAGAAACTACTTCACAGTTTTGCCAGAAATTTGAAAAACTTAAAGTTTTGTGCTGTGATACTATGTGTTATCTTTAGGCCTACTAGTAAGATGGACTTCTTCCATCACTGCCTTTTTATTAAAAATCGACACAACAAATCGGTACCCATCTTGAGGCAAAAACAAAACTAAAACATCACAAATTAAAGACAAACAATACTCTGTTCCACAGCCAACAGAGAGTCAAAACACATTAAAGTATTTACATAATATGTGACAAACAAAAATAAATAAATAAAACTTACCAACCATGAAATCTATATGTCACCATACATGAATACACAACAGAAGACACACGAACTCACATGAACATGAAATCGCATGTCTCAAGATTAACCAAAAACTGCTTAAGATCGGTTTTTTACAATAATGTTTTATTACAATATTATAATTCTGAAGATAACTCTCACTTATAAACTTTGTGGTTTTGTTAATAACTATTTTTTTTTTTTTTTTTTATTTAACCCACGACTCAGTCAAGCCACTGAGGATGCATCATATGGGCAAAATGTCTGGTTTTTAAGAAAATAAAATGTGTGTTAAACTGAAAAATGGTGCTGTTATTTGAAGATAACCGTTAAGTATTTAGATAATACATCATTATGTGTATCCATATGAAATACTGAATAGAAGGTAGCCTGGAGTTATTATTATGTTGGACTTCTGTACTCATAACTTAAATTCATTCCTCATCCCATAGACACTGCATTTTATGATAAAATAAAAGAAAAAAGTGAATGGTTCACTTGTCTTTTAAATCCTTATAATGCCTATCTATCAGTATTCATTACAATACATAAATGCTAGTTTATTAAAAAAGTTTCATGATGGAATACTTTACCATTATTTAATAGAAGGGATATATTCTTGTATTTAAAACATACTGCCTATACCTCTACACAAAGCCAATATGTCAGTGACCACTGTGCATCATACCAATTTGGAATTACCTTGTGTATCATTGGCCAATATCTTTTATCATTGTACATTGTACACTACAAATACTGAAGAGCACATTGATGGTTGTCAAAAGATCATCTGGGTAGAACTGAAGATAAATAAGTAAGAGGAATATGCTAATGAACATACTTGTAATATGTACTGCATCACACTTTCAGAGTTACTTGTGTGTGCAGAATAGTAGTGTGTGGTGAACTGGTGGGTAGAGATAAATTCTTTGTTGACACAAATTGAAGAAATTAGTTGATAACTTTGTACAATTTGTGTTTAGTGAAAGAGTGAACAATACATTTTTGAATACTTGTGACAATTGAAATTTGGGAACATTGTTAAGTTAGGTGTGTAGGTTTCAATAAAATATGAATTGGTTTCATTGCATCTGGGTTACATTCCATCCAACTCTGAAATTCAACACCCACTCATAACATTACGTTTTGGTCTTTGATACTGTTTTGTTTACCAGGTGTTTGGCCATGCTTGATTGTTTCTTATTCAACCAGATGTTGTGTAGTGCTTTTGAAAAACCATCTCTGAAAAAAGATTTAAAATAGTCCTCCTGAAAAGTATTAAACTCGAGAGATGAACACTAAAACTAATTAATTATAAGTATAATACTACTGACTCGGAACACTAAGTTTTTTATTGGCAAAAATTTTACAAAAATGTAAAATTTTTACCTTATAGCCTGAACCAGTTTTCGCTTATTATAAGCTTCGTCAGAGGCTGCTGCTAAGAGCACTCCCCATCCTGTTCTTGGTGATGGTGCCACCGTTTGAAAAAGATCGACGTTTTGTGTGTGTGTGTGTGTGTGTGTGCAGTGTGATATGTTCGAATAGTATATGATTTGAATTGTGTCTGTTCGTTTAGGATGTCATTTTTATGTGTTTTTGTATATTTCTAGTTGTTCAAGAGTGTCTAGTATTTGGCATTTGTACGTGTATAGTATTTGTGTATACATGTAGAATATCCATGTTATTGTCGATGTTTGTGTATGTGTGGTTTGCTTCAATGAGATGGTTTGCAAAGGTGGATTCGGTAGTGTAGTGTAGCTCTTGTGTGTGTTCAAGGTATCTCTGTTTGAAGCAACGTCCTGTCTGGCCTATGTAGATCCGTTGGTTTCTGCTAGACATTTTATCGTGTTTAGTTCGTCTTTGTAGTCTTTTTCATCTAGTGGGATGTTGTTTAGTCTGTGTGTCATGGTTCTGAAGGCAGCTAGTTTGTGTTGTATTGGGTGATTGAAGGAGTTGTGTATTAGTGTGTCAGTTGTAGTGGGTTTTCTGTATATAATGAATTTGTGTCTGTGTTCAAATTTTGTGATGGTGAGGTTTAGGAAGTTTATGCTATTCTTGTGGTCGTATTCAGCAGTGAAGGTTATCTTTTTGTGTATTTTGTTTATGTGGGTTAGTAGCTGTTCACATTGTCTTTTGTTTTTGCATTTTCTATACAAGGAAAAATTATGTGAGGGTGAATGATGTTCTGTAGTGTTATCAAAGTCTTTCCTGTCAATACCATACTAGTCATTTTTCTTTTTTAAAATCGACTCTTTCTTTCCATTCATCTTCTGATTTCCTGAGTGACGATTCTGTTTAACTGTATAATTGCAGTGAGAGTCCAAATCCATTACATGAATCATATCACAAATCCATATGAGGTATCAAATTAAAGGGAATTTAAACCACAATCTGAATATAGTATTCATTTTTGAAATTCTCAAAGTTTTCGGATGTCAGAGCCTAAAACGTTGGCAAAATTTTTGATAAAATCACAAAAATTCATGTGGCATATTAAGTTAAAGCAATTTTGACTAAAATCTGAATGTAATGCCAAGTTTTAAAATTTCAAAATATTTGGACTCTAAGAACCGGTAAAGAGATCACAATTTGTTTTTGAGTGAAAATCCAACTGGGTGTCAGATTAAAAGGAATTCTTGGATTTTGTTGTCCATGACGTGTCCATTACTTAACTAAATATAATTAATTCACTACTGAGGTAGTGAATTAATTATATTAAAAGGAATTGTAACCCAAATCCGAATGTTCCTAAGTGTTTGCATTTATTGTCTGATTGTGTGCTCTAAGTTGTTATATTACTAAAGAAATACTAGCATAATTGGGATGTATGTAATTTTTCCCACAATTGGATAATTGTCTAATAACAAAATTTATGTAATAATAAATATACTCGCTTAAATAATGAGCAAGTTCTGCAGCTCAGGGAGCATACTAGTTAATCATGAGACAAATATATTTAAAAAGAGTCCGATGTACGAACACAAAGATTATTGTAAGATAGTTTAACACGTAATATAGACTACACTTAAATTTCTAGCTAAGAAGAAGTAGGCCTACTTCAGGATTAGACACTGTGAGCACGCGACTAGTTAAATATGTAATGATGAAGCATGTGCTTTGAGGTGTGTCATCAATTGTAAACAAGAAGTCACAAGGTGGATTGAAAAGGTTAATTTATCTATTCAAACAAGTGAATCACACACACAGAAATCATGTATGCTAAATTGCCTTTTATTACATAAATAAGTTTATTGTATTTCATAGACAATAAAATAACATGTAAAATCAAAATATACACATTATCAAATACAGAAGGGGGTAAGACAGGGAACAACCTAATATATTTCCAATATTACTGGAGGTTAACACACATTAGAATGAGAAAGAATGGGCATAGAATAGCTAGAGAATAACTCTCAAATTGGAAACTTAAAGATTTGGAGTTCAATCTTTGAACCTAACTTTTGGTGGTATGTGAACATTATCAGCAGGGTTAGGTCGGGACAGGTACCATCATTAGAGTTTACCACACATAAATCCTACCTACATACCACTACTTACCCTCAGGCCCGGATTACCCATAAGGCCAACCTAAGCCCTGGCCTTGGGCGTAATCCGAAAAGGGCGCAGATCAGGGACAAAAAAATGTAAAGTTTTTAATAATCCAATCGTGGAAAAAACAAGAGCTCGGCGATGGGGAAGGAAGTGCTACTAAGCGTGAGCGGATTGCGCCCTGCTTGCAGAGCAGAAATGACTCACGGAAAGACAGACAGGCCATCCCCCTCCCTTTCGCCTCGCCAGTCGCCACGACACGAGGGCACTGGGACATTGTGTTGTGAAGTGTTGATGTCTTCTGCTTGCTTGTTGTTGATTTGTATGGACAGTACTGTATTGTCAACTGTGATTAGTTTGTTAAATACATGCCGGAACTTTTCCTTCCATTGGGATATATTGAGCTAACTACATACAACTAAGGTAAGTTTTATAATATGATAATGCAGTTATTGCAGTAATATTAATATTATAAATAATATGCAAAAAATTGGTGTTATGTTAATGTATGTATCATATTTTTTTACTATTACAATTTTTTATATACAGTACGAGTACACGGAGAGAAAAAAATTGGAAGCTTCTTATGTTTTAAAAGAAAAATTCCCATATTTTTATTGTATGTGAGGAGTAAGTTTGCCTTTCTTGTGTGTTTTCTATTTTGTATATATATATATATATTTTTCTACGTTTTTCGCTTGATTTTTTGTAATAAATTTTGGAATATTTATTATCAAGAAATATACATGTATACTACGCTCTATGTTTGATTATTTTCAAACTCTTATTGGAATTTTTGCTTCCAAAGTATATCTATATTTCAAATACGCTTCGCTTAAATAATTTTTAAGCTCGTACTGGACTTTTTGTCATCAGTGTATAGTTCAAATATTTCCAAACCTCGTATTGGACTTTTTGTAGTTCAAGGTTTGTATACAAAAGATTTCTTCTACCGAACTCGGGGATCGGCATCTAAGTCCAATACCTACCTACATATACGTAAACACGCGGATTCTAAGAATATTCGTATATATTCGAACCAAACGAAAATTTATCACTTGTGAGAAAGAGAGAATACGTGGCTACTTAAGATTTTAAATTTGTTAATAATATTACGTGCAATATTTATAGTAGTTATTAAAACGAATTCAAAGAATTCATTTATAATATATTTAATGCTAGTTATTCATTCGATTTTGGGGAATTTCAGATTTTTTAATGGTGTGACATTTCGAGTAAAATATGTAGAATTAGTCTACTCTCATATAAACATTTTACTGCACTTCTTTTAACGTTTTTTTTTTACATATCGATTAATAGAATTTATAGATATATATATCTATAATTTGTGATGTTTTCAATTTGTTTCTTCTGCAAGTAGATAATATTGTATATTCTTTTTAACACCTGACGCACGTTTCACTGAAAAATATCAGTATAATCAGAGGTTTCTATAGGCCTATATATTTTAAATATTCTGCTGAGACAAAATTTGAAACGTCGTATTTTATCCGTCGGTAAATATGCTCGCTGATATATCATATGACCGCCGCGGCTTTACCTTCTACAGTAAGTTATTGACATATATATATAACATTTAATATTTATATATAAATTTACCTCAAGATGTTATTTTTCTATTTGGAACATGTTTCGGGTACTATCTTGTACCCATCCTCAGCCTTCCGGTTTTTTTGTCTGGTGAAGTACATATGTGTTGTTGGTTGACTATTGTGGCTTCCTGTTGGCTTCTGGTATTTCAAGTTGGTTTTATTGTGTGTGATTGTGGTGTATGTGTTAGTTTCTTGTGTATTTTCAGTGTTGAGTGCTTTGAATATTGTGTCATGTTTTGTATTGATTTGTATTTGTTCTGGTATTAATTTGTTTTGTGTTTTATGTTTGTAAATCTGTAAATTTTCCCAAATGTTCATTATGGTGCCTTTGTGTGGTATATGTTTATTAGTGTTACATTGGTTATGTCTGGGAATCCATGTCCTGTGTTTATTGCATGTGTGGCTAAATTGGATTTATATATATTTGGTTTTTTGTATGCATTTAGGTGTTCAAAATAACGTTTTTCAGCTGTTTTTTTGTTTGTCCTATATAACATTTATTGCAATCTTGGCATTCAATTTTGTATATACCGTTGGTTGTTGTATTATCTTTGTTGTGTGAGCTATTTAGATTTTGTAATTTATTTTTATTAGTTTTGTATGCTATTTTTATATCTGTGTTTTAAATAGTTTTGTTAGTTTTGTCATTTTATTATTTATATATGTGAATGTGGCCCATTTTTTGTTGTTGTTATTGTTTATGTGTTGTTCAGTTTGATTAATTCTTAATTGTTCAGTTTTTATTTTGTATTTGATTTTATTTTCTATTTTGATCATAGTATTTTTATTGTATCCATTTGCATAACCAATTTGGTATATTGTATACAAAGAAAGAAATATAATATAGGACTAGGCAGGAGCCTAGAGAAGCAAAAATTGTGCCGGGTCCAGTATGACGGGACTTGCAATGAACTCCGCCTTAATGTAACAATAACAGATTTATTGTATTCACAGAATTCATACATGTGTACCTCATAACAAATGTGTATAAATGTGTACAAGGCAAATATATATACATATATAAATATATAAAAATTGTACATCATAACAAGTGTATATAAATCAATTGTACATCAGAGCAAATGTGTATAAATGTGTACAAGGTAAATATATATATACATATATGAGAATATAAAAATGGTACATCATAACAAGTGTATACAGAATCAAGTGTACATCAGAACAAATGTGTACAAGGTAAATATATATACATATCTAAATATAAAATTCTCCCCCATCTTGTGTCTAGCTAGAGAAGGACAACATAACACACACAGAAACCCAAGGCACACAAACTCACAATACATTAATTCTAACACGACTGCCCCTGGAATGCACCCGCACTGCAGGCAGTGTAACTACAATATTCATAACCCAGCAGTGATAACATATTCGCCCATCCACAGCCCGTTTTGTAGAATTACATAAAGCCAAAACCCCAGAAAGGATGATAATAATTCATGACGCATAAACAAAACCGGACCGCCCATTTGTGTAGCATTCCACTGATCAATGACCCCTCATGAGCGTATGAACCTCAAGTTCCGTTCACAGTATTAAATAAAAATTGACAGAACTACATCACCTGGTTTCAAACAGTGATGATAGAATTCTAAACGGTTATTTTACTTTACAAATTCCGAAGGAATCAAAAAAATCCTTATGTACTTTAACAATCAGAAATTAATCACTCGGGGCTTTACAATTTCAGAAAATTTTGACAATATATGTTTTACCAAAATAATGGGTACATGTTTTAGAGTTAAAGAAAATTAAACAGCAGATACTACCAGTGAAAGTCAATCAACATGTGTTTGCCAGTTAAGAAAAACAATCAGTATAGCCCATGTGCAAAAGGCAAAATCAACTAATATATTTCCAGAAAAATAGTAAATTATTTCTATTAACCCCAAGTGGCTATATACGTATAATTAAGATTTAAAAAAAATTAGAATAAGGTGGTGGTGCTCTAGCATCTGTGGCAGCGCGCCAGCATGTAGGTGACAAAATTTGACCGGCCTCCAACCTGTCTGAGGTTGCACCAGCATGAATCAGAGAAAAACTAAGTCCCCCTTTTAAATCCCAGAAAACGTTCCACAAAAAAAACCCAGGAAACCCCCAGCCCTTAAATGTAAAACCCATAGTGAAGTTAAAATATTTTCATCTCTGTTCCAGCCAGAACAGAGATACTAACCTGTTCAATGCATTCTGTAAACTAAACTGACAATGATGAGCAAACTGTACAATGTGCAAGAGTGAAAATATCTCTGGCACGCTCCCCCAGTGCAGCACACACTTACAGGCAGTGCACTTAGCGTTATGTAATTCAATTATAAAAAAAAAGGTGTACTTGAATTTAACTAGTAAAGTTCTGAGTCATGAACAGCAGCTTCCCATTCCAGCAGAGTCTGCACATGTGGCCCCATGGATGCAAAGATTTTTGATAAGAAAATAATAGAGTGCATATCACCTTATCACAGCAGTCAAGTGTTACGTTGAGAACGAGTCCCCATCTCCCTCTTCAGACAAGATCTTGTTCATGGTTCACAGCTTAGGCAGGTGTACGGCCATCAGCAAGCCAGAAATCCGACTTAGTTCAAGAACCCTGTTCATTCAAATAAATTAGAGAACTGTTCACTAAAATGTACACCCGAGCTAAGGTAATTAACCTCAAAACGGGCCTCCAGCTAACTCTCAATAAAAGCACAATATTCATTAATAAGGTTTTTGCAACCAGCTGAAAGAGCAGAGAAATCAGCCATGGAATAAATAAATTTGAATAATGAACAGACCTTATTACATGTGGCTTAATATAAAGTGATCCGCACTAGGCCAACATGCTTCGACATAAATTTGCAGGTTAAACGGCCACGTGGTGAGCGATAATCATTATTTGACCAAAAAAATTTAACTGCAAGGCACTCACAGCATTAAGAATGTTTTAACATTAATTAAATTTCATTCATGGAAGCTCTCACAATTAATTCTCTACTGTGAAGTTAATTAACAAACTCTCCGACAGTCTACTGCATGCACAGGCACAGTTCACGACCTGACTACGCACTAAGTTTTTTAGCCTTTAATAAATTGAAGTTGTACACCTTTATAGTGACCATGGCAATTGCAATAACTCTCACACTATTCCAAAATAATAAACGGCACATGGGCAATCTACTGAACATTAAGCTAATCACTGAATACTGAGTTCTCTCTTAATATAAGGCTGTCGGGCCGCACACACACATAATTACATATTTTATACGGTTGCATAATCCTAGTTATTAATCCATTTAATATGAATTACTTATAAAGACCAAAAATAATGAAATTCTTACCGGGAGTCGATTTACGCTTTAGCACGCCATGAGGAGACAGCAAACTGCGTCGTAAGGTTCGAAGAGAGAGAGAAGGAACGTCGTCTCTTGCAGCCGGAGAGTGAATGAATCAACTGCTGTCCGCAGCAGACCAAGCGAACGTTCCCCATCGATTGCGCGCGCAACCTTAACTGCAACGAGCAAAGGTCGCCCGCCTTCGCTCATTTTCACAATTAAATAAAAATGTTTCTAAAATATTTTCAAAGGCCGGTTTTACACCGGCACACCCCCATCCCGAAAGGGCAACCCGGTTGCCCCACTCTCAAACTCGGGAAAGTACCCTGCAGTGTACCCCCTTCTTAAATACTCCGGTGGACATCGTGGGTAAGGTGGCCAGACAGACTCGCTCCCAGGAGAACAGAAGCTCAGAAGGGAAGACGAAAGAGCAGAAAGAAGACACGTAGAGTGTAAGTGTGCGGTTGCTGCACGCTGACCTGATCAGGGCCAGCCCACAGCAAGAGGGATAGAGAAGAAAGACGAAAGAAAAGTACGGGAGCTCCCTGAGTTCCGACCTCCTGAGGCTTGTCCACCCAAGCCAGAACACGATAGCCACCTAAACAGGGCCATCTGCCCCATGTACTTACGGGATAATTCCCTAATACGACACCCCCCCATTCTACACAATACCATTACTGCACGGGCCAAGGGGGAAAAGGGGCGATGACAGTCCCCATGATGCGGTGGTCCCCACTGGGGACCTGACGGAAAGCCATGTCAACTGTGACTATGGCACCTATCCAATATATATATATGAGTTTTACATGTGTGCTCCAAGGGCATGTGGTGAACAGCGAGGGCCCCAGAGCGCACAACCACCCCTGAGCCCCTCGCTGCCCACGATCCTCTCTCTAACTCCTTTTTTTTTTTTTTTTTTTTTTTTCTAGTTAAGGTTAGGAACATCGAAAAGTATGGTCAAGGATGATTAAACGGTCATAGGCTAGGACTGAAGGTAAGGACCTGGCTCCCTCCGGACATAAGGACAATTGGAGAAAACCAAGGCTCGCGCTGGCAGGGGCGCATCCCTGAAGTAGACGAACCGCACCGGGACTGTGGGAAGCATCTACCCGCTACCATACTATTCTCAATACCGCCCCCGGAGCACACCCTCTCCAAACCGACAACATCCCCACCCGCACAGAGACCGCCATCATTCCCCCCCCTTACAGCCCGTTCACCCTTTGCGAAATAATTTCAATTTGGAAATGTGTGTGGTAATCTCTTTAGGATTACTACCCTGTTCTTCTAATCGCGCCGTCACCGGAGACGTAAACCCGAGGATACGGTATGGTCCCGACCAACGATAGCACAATTTAGCGGCTCTTTTGTCCGTGGCTGAGCTGATCGGATGGCTCTGGCAGTAGACCCAGTCCCCGGTCTGAAAGGGGTTCGGAATTTGCCCCTGATTGTATCGTCGACGGACCCGCTCGTGCGCTCGCAGCAAATTCCTCCGAGCCTCCTTCCATCTCTCCGCAGTTCCATTATCGGGCTCCCGTGGTAGAAGATCATCAATATTCCACAAGTTAGTCAACGGGAGTGCAGGCGAGAATCCAAACATGATCTCAAAAGGCACGGCCTTATGACTGTCATGCAGGGCCGTGTTAAAAGCTAGCTGCAACCACTTCAAGTTCTGGTCCCAGGTGGTCTGTTGCTCCGCGTGATAGGCAATAAGTGCAGACCGGAGGTTCCTATTGAACCTCTCCGCATGGGACGGCTGTGGGTAATACGGGGAAGTGGTTACATGTTTGATACCGCTGGCGAAACACATCCGCCGGAACTCACTCGAAATGAACTGTGGTCCATTGTCGGAGACAATGATGGTCGGAAGACCGAAATGCTGAAAAACATGGTTCTGAAGCGCGCTTATGGTCAAACGAGCTGTTGCCTGCCGTAAGGGCAGTAGCCAGGCAAACTTCGAAAAAGCATCCACACAGACAAGTAGGTAAGCGTTACCTGACTTGCTACGCGGGAAGGGTCCCACATAGTCCACATAGGGTCTCCATCGGTCTGCTCGCCACGTCTGATGACAACAACCCCAACTTAGTGTTTTGAGCAGGCTTGCTTAAGCCACACAGATGACATGCCTTCACCCGAGTTGCTATGTCCCTATCCATGCCCTTCCAGATGAAGTTCTTCCTAATACTGGAAATGGTCTTCGAAATCCCCTTGTGGCCTCCTACTGGGGAATTGTGATAATAGCTGAAGACCATGGGCACTAACTTGCTAGGCAGCACGATCTTCGGGGCACGTCCCTTTCTTTCTCGACAACACAGGACGCCCTTGGACAAGAAGTACGGGGCCTGCGCGTTACCCTCTTTTATTTTCTGGATGACAGGACCCAGCTCTTCATCATTCAACTGATGGGGTAACACATCAGTGAAGGCTAATGGAAAGTCTAGTAGAACAGAACAGGGTTGCTCAGATTGGACTTCACTGGGTTGGGAAAACATGCGTGACAAAGCATCTGCAACCACATTTTGAGTTCCCCTAATGTGTTGCACCTTGAACTTGAAGGATGAGATTTTAACCACCCATCTACCAATTTTACCCAGTTGCCGGGGGTGAGCAAGAAGCCAAGAGAGAGCCTGATTGTCGGTCTCGAGCAGGAACTCAGCGTGTTCCAGAAAACGCCTGAACTTATCTAGAGCGTATACCACTGCTAAACACTCTAGCTCATATACAGAAGACTTTCTTTCTTGCTGGGTCAGGGTTCGGGAAATAAAGGCCACAGGCTGCCTAGCACCATCAACGACTTGGGACAGAACCGCCCCGAGATATTAATCCATTTAATATGA
Organism: Magicicada septendecula; assembly: GCA_034769895.1. Taxonomy (NCBI): domain Eukaryota; kingdom Metazoa; phylum Arthropoda; class Insecta; order Hemiptera; family Cicadidae; genus Magicicada; species Magicicada septendecula. The sequence goes on from CM068370.1 coordinate 214,723,995, forward strand.
ATTACTTATAAAGACCAAAAATAATGAAATTCTTACCGGGAGTCGATTTACGCTTTAGCACGCCATGAGGAGACAGCAAACTGCGTCGTAAGGTTCGAAGAGAGAGAGAAGGAACGTCGTCTCTTGCAGCCGGAGAGTGAATGAATCAACTGCTGTCTGCAGCAGACCAAGCAAACGTTCCCCATCGATTGCGTGCGCAACCTTAACTGCAACGAGCAAAGGTCGCCCGCCTTTGCTCATTTTCACAATTAAATAAAAATGTTTCTAAAATATTTTCAAAGGCCGGTTTTACACCGGCACAGTATTTGGTTCCAACTCAAATGGAAACTACATGATGATGCTTGAAGTTCTTGCTGAATTTGACCCTTTTTTGGCTGACCACATTAGAAAATATGGAAATCCTGGAAAAGGGAAAATTTTCTATCTCTCATCCACTATATGCGATGAATTTATTGAACTGCTTGGGAAACAAGTATTGACCTATATTTTAGGTGAGGCTAAAAGCTCCCAATACTTTTCAGTTGTTGTGGATTCTACTCCGGACATTTCTCATGTAGATCAATTATCATTTGTAATACACTATGTAAAACAAAGTGGAGAGCCTGTTGAGAGATTTCTTAAGTTTTTGCCAATATCAAACAAATCTTGATATGTTTACCGCTGTTATTGAGACTCTGCAGCTTTTCGGATTGGACCTACTAAAGTGCCGCGGGCAATCTTACGACAATGCGTCAAACATGTCTGGGATGTATTCTGGCCTAAAGGCTAGAATTCTTGAAGTCAGTCCACTTGCATCATATGTCCCGTGTGCAACTCACTAAACTTAGTTGGCACTCACGCAGTAGACTCCTGCATTGAAGCTGTACTATTCTTTACTCTGCTTCAAGAGCTGTACAACTTTTTTTTTAGCTCAACACATAGATGGGCGGTATTAAATCAGTACAAGAACACAAGATTAACGACCAAAAGCCTTTCCACTACAAGATGGTCTGCTAGGCATGATGCTTTAAGAGCCTTGCAAGAAGAATGGCCTGCAATCATCAGAGCTCTTGAAGCGTTGGAAAGCGACCCAGATGAAAAATCTGGTACCCGAGCAGAAGCTAGAGGACTGATCAGTAGATTAAAGCGGTTCGAAACAGCATTAATGGCTCAGTTATGGGGTACCATTCTTTTTAGACTACATAAGGTAAACAAATATGTTCAGAATGCATTGATGTAACGGCCGTGGTAGAAGTTTTTAAGTCACTTATAAAGTTCTTTGAAGAGCTTAGAGAGCAGTTTGATGTGTATGAAAACAAAGCTCTCGATGTTTGTGAAAATGAAACATATGATTATGAACGTGACAAGAGACACAAGACAACCAGAAAACTTCAAGCTGACGAGTCCCGAGGCGAAGTTTGCTTTTCTGGGCGAGACGACTTCAGAGTAAATACATTCCTGCCCATAGTTGACAAGGTTAGAGAAGAAATCACAAGGAGAATGATTGCCTATGAGAAGTTTACTGAAAAGTTTGGTAATATCATAAAACTGTGTAAACTGACGACACCACAACTTGAAGCTGAGACTAAAAAACTTGTTACAGTTTTTGAGGATGATTTGGAGCCATCGATTTTTGATGAACTTGTTCATCTCAAATCACACTTCCTAGCCAACAAAATTGAAAATAAAAATCGGCTGTCTCTTTACAAATGGCTCAAAGAAAATGACCTACAAGAAATTTATCCAAATGTAGAAATCTTGCTGACGATGTTTCTTTGTACGCCAGTGACGAACGCATCAGCCGAGAGGTAAGTTGGTAATACAAACAGCCGAATCTTAATCAAACAATTCAAATCCAAATTTAGTTAACATAAAATGACAATGCTAATGCTTTTATCTATTAAAATTACTGGCATCGTAATAATTTTGACTGGAAGTGGTGTCTAGTTTGTTTAGCTTGTTGTGACAACAGTTTTTTTATGTACATGTCAACTACCACTAGTTACTCTAAATTAATTATAACTTACTCTATTTTTATAATACTTTATTTACAAGTATTAATTAATTGTTTTTTGGGTTTCTTTGTATAAATGGTTTTTAAAAGGTTTTGAACTTAGTTTTCTTTTACTTAAGGTCATTTTCCTGTTTGAAAAGAATCTACACTATCACAGGTCTACGATGCAACAAACGAGGCTTAACTCTCTTGCTCTTCTGTGCATCGAAGCTGAAATAACGAAAACCATAGACTTCGTCACTACTATTGAGTCATTTACGTGGGCCAAGGCACGGAAGAAGAAATTTTAAAATTGTATAGAAACTGCACTGTGTTTATATTTGTGTTTTGAAAATACTGAGAGAATGTTAATCAACATGTATTGTATTTTACCACTGTACATAAGATTTTTGGTGACTGCTATGCTAATGCTGATTAAACCATTTTACTGTATTTAAGAACGGATGTGTTACTGTGCAAGTATTGCTATTATTTAACCTTCCTTATTAACTTCAAATTAGTTTTTAGTATTAACCTAAGACTGAGAATCCAAAACAAACAACATACAAGCAATTTGTTTCTTTCTAAAATCAAATAATCAGGGTTTCGATTTTAGAAGGCGAAAGAAGGAGGTTAGGAGCAGGTTTATTTTTGGTTGTGGGGGGAGGTATGTGGTTGCGATAGAGGTCGGGATAGGTGGGGAGTAACGCCTAGGGCATAAATAGGTGTTAATCCGGGCCTGCTTACCCTCTAAGCCCACTGGACAGAACCACCGAGAAGAACCACCACTGACACAAGGTTGTTCGTTGTGTAAACTTGTGTCAGTGTGGTGGTGCTCCCCCGTTCTGTCCAGCGGACTTACAGGGTAAGTAACGGTCCATTTTATGTAGTTTTTCTCTAGTTGTACTTAACTTTGTAGAAGATGGTGGTGTTTTCTTTTTTTGTGGTCCACACTTGTTAACGAACGAATCTCAAGTAGGCTTAAGTTTGTATTTAATGTACTGGTTTACTTTACACTTGGAGACGATTACAGATTGTTTACGTACTTCATTAGAAGCAGAATCGCGAAGGCTGAAGATGAGAGCACAATAGCTCTCAAAACATGTTCCTAGTAAGGAAAATAAAATATCTTGAGGTAATTTCAATATAAATAATAAATATAATATATATATTTGCATATGTGCCCAGGGCGGTATGTTTAATATGTAATTAGCATAGAAAGTATAAGGAACAATTTTATACAGTTTTGTGCAAGAAAATGCAGGCTGGATCCTGTCGAGAGGACACCTGCTGTGACAGTGTAAGATACAGCATGTGTGTGCGTGACCAGCTGCGACACGATAATGGGGTGATGTGCTACGAATTGTTTGTTCCAATTATTCAGGTCTTAACAGGATTATAATAAACTAATTACTTGTTACATTACTTACCTAAAGGCCGAAAACTCAACACAACTGAACAATACGAAATATATAAACACCACACAACACAACCAAACAACATACTCAACGATCAATTACAATATAAATCACATACACTTTTTGACACAATTTTACAAAAAACAAACATCAAGTTGAATCCCTGCACCAATCCCCTTCCTCCACACACCACCCCCACTACACCTTCCACACAAAAACCGTTACGAAATGATGGCAGTCTGACTAAAAGCTGAAGAAGGCGGATACTTAAGCCGAAACGCGTCCGACGAAAAAAAGTAAGTTTTTCACAAGATAAAGTTCATTTTTAGTAAAGTGATAGTGCTGTGAAAGAAGAGATGAACAATCAAGACAACTATAATTACTTGTGTTAAACCTGTACGCAAAGACTACACCAATTATAAAGATACCATTACATTAAGGGATTTTTAACGAGTATTGTAATATAAAATTTATTGGCAAAGGTGCAATATTAATGATACTATTTAATTCATATTAATTACTAATATAATTAAAGAGTAATTAATATGTGTGATACATGTGAGTGACCAGAGAAAAGTTACGCAAACAATGAGATCCTTCATGTGACGAGTATGTTCATAAGTTCGCGATAATTAACCAAAAAGTGAGTGTAATAAAAAGGACGCTCTGGAGCGAACTGACCATCTCTAACCTGTCGAAAGCAGGACTGTTCCTGTCAAATCGCCACCAGTATAAATACCACTGGCAATTTTGGGCGAAGACACACTCAGACTCAAGGAATCTACAGACGACGTTACGCTGCCCGATTACAGATCGACCAGGACACACACTGTACCACACTCACACCAAAATGTAAGAAGGAATTCTAAAGCATCACCAACAACAACATTTAGAGACAACAACCATAGCACCATCATCAACATCATCATCATCATCATCAAACTCTCAGCACACACACACACACACACACACACACACACACACACACACACACACACACACACACACACACACACACACACACACACACACACACACACACACACACACACACACACACACACACACACACACACACACACACACACACACACACACACACACAACTGTAACGGTGATATACGCAGGTGATACAAAAACAATTATATTTTATTGTGAAGGAAGAGAGCTCTCGAAAAAGAACTTAAATAGGAATATAATAATTAGAGTTTTAAGATTAAATAATACTTAGATAACAGAGTAAGTTAACAAGCAAATCTAGTAAAGAAATAATAATATTTTGTAGTATTTTTTGGGTGTGTCAGTATAAGTCCATAATAGATTGGAAGTAAATGGTAGATTTATTTTTGTTTATAGCAACAATAAATTCATTCTTGAAACTTAATCTTATTTTGTTTGTAACTGAGTTGCTATCAATATTTAAAAGTTGAGTTAATTTCAGACACACAGAAATAAAAAGAATTTAAATAACTTGTTTAACATGTTGTTTAGTCAATAAGATTGTATGGGTGTTTATTTTTTGTGTGGTATGTTATGAATAGCATTGCAGGTTACAGTATATTTATAACACTTATAAAGATAAATATTTATGTGTCTAATGTTTGAAATTTTAATATTGAAATATTTTTTTCCTGTTAATTAATAAATCTTAGAATGATTATTTGAAATGATTTTAAATGATTTATTTCATGTCAAAAACATCTCACTCCTCTTTAAAAACAATTTAATTGTTGTGCAACCACATATACTTGACGCAACGAGAAACAAAATCCTGCGACCTGGCCAATGTAATACATATTATAGTTGCGTTGAGTACATGGTAATATATTTGTATAATTGTTGTAACGTTGCAATATATATCAAGAATAAGTAGTTGAGATACATTTTATTGGAGTGAGGTGGAATTATTAATTATGACAATCTACTGTACTTTTAATACAGTTTATAAAAAATAATCTGTCTCTGTTGACCTTCGAGACAAAAACTAAAATTTAATTTCTGTACAATTAAATAAATTAATATTTATTATTTTGCCAAACATTATGCCACTGACTTGATGATGAAATTTTAATACTTCGAAAAGGCCTTATTCGTTAATTTAAAAATGGAATTTTACTGATTTTGGTGGTGTGTATATAATAAATTAATATTTAATAAGTTCTTTGGTTTTATTTAAACTGTAATGGTTTTACTGATGGAGTAGTCTTTCTTTTAAAAATTTTTTTGTTGTACATAATACAGATATAATACGAAGGAAGCCTCACTATCCACAGGAGCTTTGAGATTATGATACCCTCTAATTGATATGATACAAAGCTCACAGTTGAGATGGTTTAGCCTCGTCTGTAGAAAATCGAAGCGTGAAAAGCAAAACCAGAAGGTAAAAGGAGAAGAGGCAGACCCAGGTTAAAGTGGGAAGACAGTATTAAAGTAAGTACAGAAAGGAGACTTCTATTCATTCATATGCTTATAAAACTTCAAAAAAATGTTGATTGGATCAACTGTGGAAAGGAAAAGTTGGATGGGCACCTGCTATGCCATTCAAACTGGTTCGCCACCTCGATCGAGGGCATAGTAGGAGGGGAAAGCCCAGGCCCAGACAGGACTACACTGTTCGGGTAACAAAAGGAAGAAGCAAATATACTGTAACTCACCGTCTATGGCGTTTCTGTGATGTTGTTATTTCGTTTACATGTTTCGAGGCACTTGCCTCATCATCAGAACTTTATAAAACTAATGCGTGTCATCAATGATGACATGTGTCAAAATATTAAAACACAATACGGCACTAAACTATATACAAAAATTGTTTTAAAAATGAGCACGTCAATGTTAGATGTGCGTTGCAAGACAACACACGCCGTACTGATGAAATCTAGGTTTTATCTCGACCATATCGCATAGCGGTATCGTACAGTATATTTGATTTATATTGTAATTGGTCGTTCAACACGTGTGGCTTGGTACTGGCGTCGTTATGTGCTTTATAAATCTCATATTCTTCAAGGGCGTTCAAATAATGCCCTTTATTGCAGAAATGAAGGGGTATTAGATTCGAGCTAAAATCCGTGTAACTGTGATTATTGTCTATAAGGTGCCTGGCAAAATTTGACTTGATGTTGTCAAAGTTGTAAACTCGTGTAGGGGGTCTATGCTCAGAAAATCTTTTCAAAAAACCCCGACCCGTTTGGCCCACATAAAAAGCCTCACAGTCATTGCAGACTAGCTTATAAACTCCTGTTTTATTTTCAAGACTGGTATGTTCACGGCTGCGGAGATTATTTAAGATGTTATTACTGGTCTTATAGGAAACAACTATGTTGTTGACTTTATTAATGGATGACTTAAAAATTCCTGGCATGAAATGCATATAAGGTTCTTGGATTTCGTTGTCCATGACGTGTCCGTTACTTAACTAAATATCACTATAATATTGACGACTCGGAACACTAAGTTTTTTATAAGTAAAAACGTAAAGTTTTACCTTACAGCCTAAACCGGCTTTCACCTATAGAAGGCTTCATCAGCCTCTGATGAAGCCTTCTATAGGTGAAAGCCGGTTTAGGCTGTAAGGTAAAACTTTACGTTTTTACTTATAAAAAACTTAGTGTTCCAAGTCGTCAATATTATAGTGATATTTAGCATATAAGGTGCCGCAATGTACTTGCGTGCCTTTGTTTCGAGGTTCTCATTTGTATTATTTATATCTTTATCTTTAATAGCGTTACTCTTCTTTTTCTTTTGTTTTTTAAAATATTATCTATTATTTTTTCGTTGTACCCGTTGTTAAATGCAATTACTTTAATGGTGTTTAATTCTTCGATGTATTCCTCGATGCCAAGGGGTATAGACAATAGGCGTGATATCAACAATTAGCATGATACATCGCCTATACATTAGTTTTATAAAGTTCTGATGATGAGGCAAGTGCCTCAAAACATGTAAACGAAATAACAACATCACAGAAAGGCCATAGATGGTGAGTTACAGTATATTTGGTTAAGGGGACCCGGTATAGCCTATCTTCCCCATGTTAACATAATGTACCTTTTCTCAAAAACCCTGTACGTTAGAGAGTTAATGTTTTCTTTATTTCAAATTATTATTCTTTGGACACATTTTAACGTAGGGGTTTTTTGAAAAAATAAGTTTTAAATTTTTTACAAATTTTTAAAAATATGTCTACAAAAAAACCTTTTTTGCTAGATTTTTTTATAACAAAACTCGGATGATTTTTAAAATATTACAAAAAGGCTGTGTTAAAGTTTGAAGCAATTGTTGAATAATATGGATACCAAATTTCAGGCTTCTAACTAGTCGAGAAGATGAGAAAAGGTACATTTTATATTACAAAATGTATGTTTTCGGCAAAACGCATTTAAAGTTAAAAAATAAAATATTTAAAAAAAAAGTCTTGAAAACTACCTTAAAACAATCCAGCTCCATACTCTGGGTTATCTGGGTCTTCCATGCTATCTGCCAGTCTCTACTTAGCTTGTCTTCTTGACTGCCTTGCCTTTTTCTCATACTCGGATACATTCCTTTCAGCATTCCTAAGTCGCTCTCTGTCAATCTGCAGCATTGCCTTCTTTGTGTTGATGCCGACACTCATCCCAAACTGTTTCAGTACCCTACACCGTGTAATGTTCCCCTCATTAAAACATCCAACTGCATCGTACACTCCCACCATAAATGCAGATAATCCAACAAAAACTGTTTTGGGGAGCCTGGACCATTCCACACTATTCACGATCTCATTAGGATTTTGAGTCCGTCCGTGGGTGCATTTTTTCAGTAGCTCAGTATTAGCAAGATCTCTTATAACAGGTTTGATTGCAATCATAACAGCTGCAGGGACACTATGGTTATGATGGTAATGGTCACCTTTAGCTTCAGCTTTTCTGAATTTGCACCAGCTTTCTTCACCGGGTGGGCACAGACCATGTTGCGGTTCATCATCTGTTGAGCACATGTGAAAATACATTGCCCATACTGCCCTTTTCATGTTTTCTACATTGTTGGAATGTCTTCTGATTGCTAAGCCATAATAGTTTTGAATTTTGTCGATGATGGCATCAGTTAATCTGTTTTTTCCTGATAATGGCTTTCCGTCTGCTAGTTTTATGCCTTTTAGTGATGTTTTCAAACGCCTCAATCGAGTACCCATCCGTTTCTGTATATGTCTAATGCACTCTAATTTTCTGATTTCAATATCATTTCCATATACTTTTAATTCATTTACTTTAGAAAAGGCTTTAGAATCTCCATCTCCTACATATTCTAAGTATCTCACATTATACTTTTCTTCTGAACGCTGATAGATTGATATAGCACCTGCCACCTCCATTCCGCCACTCACACCTTGATAATTAGCAGTACACATTTCGTCATGATTATCTTTACTTTTGCACCTGCAATGTTTTGTAAGGACTTGTATATCTAATATTTTACCAGTATATACACTTGTCGTACTGACGATGCCGTTTAGAGATGTGTGGCCTCTCTTCTGCCACGACCCGTCAAAGCTACACGTAAATCACGGCTACCATCGTTTGCTTCTACAGATTCTTCAACAGCACGTCTCATACTTAATTCAGCAATGTCTTTTGTAGCTTGAGCTATGATTTTATTATATTTTGTAAATCTAGAAGGAGGAGTCGGTAAATTCAAAATTCCACATAATGATTGGGCAGCTGCGCTTCCCTTCCCTACTGCTCTCAATCCATATGCCAATCGCATATTACATTCAAATAGTACACCCTTCTCATTTAGTCCATGCTCAGAATCAGGGTCAACATGTTTATTACTTACAGCTTTTGAAGTAAAAAAGGCAACACTGTAATCACAAGTATCACAATATAAGATAATTTCAGTAGCCAACCCAATACGTTTTTGAGTCTTTAGTTGTAGTCCTACTTGACTACAATGTTTGCATGCGACATATACATTCAAAATATTATAAAGTATATTCAAATCAATCAGCTCATAACCTTACTTTTCAGTACGATCAACTTCATCATACAATTCATTCAACCCACTCAATTTCCTTGCAGATGCACTTTCCGCTCTTCCATCGCCACTTTCTGGTAAATCAACTGTTACTTTTCCTTCAATTTTGGATTTACACACATTCTTTCTCTTCTTAAAAACACTTGGCACATTTGGTCTTGGCATTATCACAAAATCGTGAAGACAACACAAGCACAAAACGTAAAAAGTGAGTACTTATAACCTATAGTCACAATATTAGTCACAATTCACAACTAAAGCAAACAAACAGCTACTTATATAGAATAAGCATATGTTTATAACCTGGAACATTAGCCACAACTCACAACAATACAATATATAACCATCTGACAGCAACAGCTGATGTTTCCAAGCTATTTCACAGCACACAAAGTGTGTAGGCACAGCTGTTGCAAAGAGATATAAAATACTAGCCAGAGTTTCACAAAAAAATTGTTTTCACCTTGAAAGAAAATTCAAACCATCATGTGTCATACATCATTTTAGAGAGAAAATTCCAGAGAATGTTTTAAAATTAAAAACAAAAATTAATTTTTTTTTTCGATTTTTGCCCTACCGGGTCCCCTTAACAAACACGTGGCTTGGGACTACAATAGGAGTTATTCCATTTAAATTAAAAGGAAGAAGGTACGTGGTGATCAACATACTGTCTACATAAAGGAAGAAATTGAAATTGCAAGCCTTTGGGTTGTGGAGAACAAGAAGAAGAAAACTAAAAATATGTAATTTTTACATAAAGTTAACTTTCAAGTGTTAAAGTTAAGGCTTTTACAAAGTACAACCTACATTGTACGACACGTTCTGACAGGAGCAATACCAACAACAGAAAAACAAATATATTAACGAATTTTTTACAAATTCATTAAATAATATGGATACTATTAATTACAGAAATAACAAGTAACACTGAAGTAACAAGAAAACTGAAGTTTGTAGTTTCTGTTAATAACTCCAGCATGCTGTATTTGTTCATTCACCAGAAATGTATATATTTATTTTGTCGAATCGTAGTCCAGACTATAAAGTAACGTGTTTTGTATGTTGTCTCTACAATAAATTCAACCCTGGCTGAATTTGCCCATTGTGAACATACTCCAGTTGTAAAATTTTACTACTGTGATTATGAAACATAATTGAAACATTGAAACAATGAAGCATGTGTGTACACCGCGAGCACACATGCGTGCGACGTACCAGTGTGTGCTGGAGTCAATGCAAGGCATGCGCTTGCACTGACCTCCAATAAGCAGATTGCATCGCAGGGCATGTGTCGGCTCAGCGGTGTGGTGTGAGTCTGTGCGCGCGGGCAACACATTCGCGCGCTAACCAGAGTGCATGTTGAAGTCAATGCAAAGTGCGCGCTTGCACTGACTCCCAACACGCAGACTGCAATGCAGGACATGTATCTGCCAAACGGGTATGTGTGAGTGTGATGCCCGTATCCTCACCGTGACAATCAGAATAGCACAAATTCCATTACCTGGAGTATTTCACAGTGGGTAAAGGAGCCACAAACTGAATTTATCTGCAGAGACACGAACAGGACACATCTGTTATCGTTGCTGGTTTGAATTAAACTAAATAATTTCATTTAATTTCTACCAACTGCTTAGAAACGAACATCTTATTGTTATTAACAATTACAACTATGAAAAATATTTAATTTATTTTTTCTAAATGCTTCGCTATTATACTGGTACACCATTAAAGAATGTTCTACATGTTTCTCGGCTACCCCAGCTGTAATGTTTGAGTGCGTACATGACACTTAACATGCGTCAACAATCGTGGCAGGGTTACATAATGCGGAACGTTCTCGTCGTTCTACAGCTTCTCGACTACCCCTGCCAGTGTGTTTCTGCCAAGGCCACACTGAAGTATCCTCTAGAATTTTCAAGTGTTTGTTAAGGACGCATATTATGGAACCCTGCAGACTATAAATAGCCCATACCTGCTGCTTACTTTTCAGTTTATGTCGGGCGACTTACACAGTGCGTCTTAAGTGGTGTATTAGTGAAAAGTCATTAGAGTGTGGAAGGCTTTATAATTGACATTATTATTTGTGTGGACAAATTAACTTGAATTATTGTACGAGTATAATCTTGTTGAATAACTTGCTGATTACAAACTGTTTGTGATAATTAAACCTGGTTATTAGTGATTTCATTGGTGTTTTGTATTTTGTTTTCCACTGTACCATACGATGATCAAGAAGACCATCATAACAATACAAATAGTGAGAATTAAGTGCTGTAATTTGGGTTTTTAGGAAATATATATCATACTATGATGCCCAATATGATGTAATTCCTTTAAACATTTGTAAAAAATAATTCTTAAGATACAGGATCAGTCAATGATACGGGTGACTTTGAAAATTAAATTGTGGTTTTATTCAGTGGCATAGCTAGGCTTTTTGGTGCCCGGGGCAACGAGATCCTCAGCCGCCTCACCTTCACAATTAAAAGTGGACAAAAGAGCACAAATGAAGGCCCATCAAGTGAAAAAAGTACTTAATAAATGCAAACGTGAAGATTTTTGTATGAAAGCATGTCCAGCATATGTCTTTAAGAATATTTGTTGTCAAAATTAAGAAAATACATATTATAATATTACCGGTATTCAGTTTCTATACATTTATTAGTAACAAATTTAGACTATAAAAAATGTAGTAATACAAAAAATGTATAACATAAAACGTTCTAATACATATGCAAATTCCTTGTAGGTCTAAAGCGCATCGTCAAAACAATATCCTAATGCAACATGAAGTTAAACAAAGAACTACATTAAAAGTAATAAGATAAATCACTTACCATTACAGGTTAATGGTTCTGTCTTCTATTGATAAACACTTAATATTTATTTTAAATATTTAATACAAGACATTTTAAAATGTAACTTTCCTGGTCTTAATTGCTGCAAAGTTGGTTATTAAATCACTGTAATCTAAAGATGATGCAATGTTGTTTTTAATCGACTTTAAACCTGCGAGTCCACAAATCTGCTTCCTAATAATAAAGGGAAAATTCAATAATTACTCCCTCATTAGTCTTCATGTGTCGACTGAAGCATCCCCGCAAATGAAGAAAGAAGTTTTATGAGCTCCTTGTTGAGACTTTTGATCAATGCCCTAGTTATGACATTAAAGTGATTGCTGGAGACATGAATGCAAAAGTGGGTAGAGAAACAATCTACTCTCCAACAAATGGATGGCATAGCCTGCACGAATCAACCAATGGTAACGGGCAGAGGCTGATTACTTTTCCGCATCAAGGGACCTGGTCATTGGTGGCACACTCTACCCTCACAAAGATATCCATAAGGGAGCATGGATTTCACCCGATGGCACCATCATTGTAACGGGGCTAAAAGGAGAGGTTTTTATTTTTATTAAAAAATCATAATTTTGTTTCACATTTGTGTGGCCAGCCACATGTTAAATAAAAGCTTTGTCAAACAAAGGAACAGTGGGGTGTAGCTGTACAATGGAATGCGTCCGGTGTGCAACAACGCAATTGAATTCTGAGAACTGTAGTGCTGGGTGATGTACACAATGTACAAACACCGGCGGGGCGCATAAACGACGCCGAGACGATGAGACCAACATGGCTAATTTTGTAAAATTCGTTTGTCATACGAGCGGGTGACGACGGAAGTCTTGACGAGATCCCGCCCATTTGTGTGACGTGCAGAAAGGCAGTGAGATTTCGTCGACATTTGATACACATTAATAAACAGTGTTCCCGGTGCCACTGGTAACAATTTGACACATGAAGGCTATGAACAGCGACGAAATTTAGTAGCAGGAAAGGCAGTGACGTCCGCCCGCATGTAACAGCAGTCGGCTACCAATACCGACCGCGCGCGGTCACCTAAACTTTCTACCTGGGTAAATTTTCATTTTATTAAGTCGGCCGACTAACCAAGTTTGTGTCAGAGTTTATAAAGCTGTATAAAAAGTTGAGAGTAATATGTGACGATGTAAAAAACAGTGAGCGTGTAGAAAAAAGGGAACTATCAACCGTTTGGACATAGTACGAGAATATTACAGGACGCGCCATGCGGTCGGCAGTGACGCTACAGAAACAAGTAACAGTATTCCATTCAAATATTTTTCTTATAAAGGCCTAAATTAAGTAAATGTGGGGGTTTTAAAAATTGTCTGAATGTGAGTGTGGCAAGCTGGTTCGTCTTGATTAATAAAACATATATTAGAATAAGAAAATGTTTCAATAAATGTGCATGTTTTATCTGTTGAAAAAGGAGAGAAAAGTTGAGTTAATTGAAATTTTATTTAAAATGAAGTAATGATATAATACATTTCTGAATTCCATCAAACAAATGAGTGTAGCATACGTTTGTTGTGTAACCTTATAATCACACTTGCATTTCAACGTTCGTGTGACGGACCCTGGGCTGAGAGGAAAATTTTAAGGTAAGTGGAAGACAAATAATTTTATGATTTAATGTATGAATGAATAATTAATTAACTTCACAATTGGCGCCACGAACTAGGAACGCGTTCTAATTAAATAATAATTTAAATTCCACAACTACAGATGAATGCAAGTTTGATTCAAGGTTAAGTAACGATACGTAAAAATTATGTAAAAGTGTGTAAATTAAATACAACTTGAACGATATGTAGTATACGTAGTTAAGACATACAAGATGAGAATATATTGAATATAAGATTGAAATTGTGTTATGATGAATTAAATTAATTAGAGTAAATTAACAAGTCTTATAAAGAAGAAATAATGGCTACTAACGAAAATGAAAGTAATATAATTGTAGGCGATGAAGCCGAAAATAAGTTAATGTATGAAAATACATCACCTGAGTCGGCCAACAAAGGCGACTCAGGAATTCAAACGAGTAAAAGTAATGACGAAGTCAGCTTCTCTGACAGCCAAAAAGAAATCAGATAAGTAGCGACTCGGGAATTCAAACAAAGGACAGTAGTCTTGAGGAGTCAAAAATAATGCAGACAGTTGAGATTCATTCAACACCTATTTTAGGAAATCAAAATCAGAAATCTGACGAAAATGATATGTTAACCCGATTGTATAATATGATGTACAATAGTGTAGAAAAACAAGATAGCAATTTTAGAGAACTGAAAAACGAAATCAATGAAATCAAAAGTAATTTTAACAATAAATTTGATGTTCAGAACAATAGATTCAATGAAATAAATAACAATTTCAACGAAATTAAACAACAGAATTTCAAGTTTAGTGAGCAAGTAAATGTAATTAATACAAATTTAAATAATATGAAAGAACAGGTAATAAAATCTATAAATAATAATTGTGAAAAGATGGTTAACGAAATGAATAAAAATCTAGACAGAAAATTAGATCAGATAATGAATAAGAAATTAGATGACAATGTTACAGTGATGACCAATAATAATAATGATAAAATATTGGAAGAGGTAGTGGTAGATAATAAAATATTGAATAGTCATGATAATGATGTTAATTACAATTCTGAGAGTATAGTGGGGGTAAAGAATAGTGGAGAAACATATAATGAGGTGAGTAGGGGTGAGAATTATGAGAATATAATCAAAAATAGTACTGATGACGTTTTAGAATGTAATAATGTAATGTTAGTGTGTGTTGATGGGTTAAAGAGAGTGGGTGAAGAGAGTTATATTGTGGGTATGAAGCAGAGGGTAAATTTTCCCCAGGTTTATTGTAAACTAAAGTTTTTACAGATGTTGTTGTCGAAGGGCAAGAGTCTTGTATTATTGGAAGATATGAGGTTTTTGAGTTGTTCCCCAAATTTTTATGAGTTAGCACCCTCTGAATGGAGTGAGAGAAAATGTGATATGGCGGTGGGGTGAGAGAGATTTAGATAGAGAGTTGTGTATTCATAGAGAGATAGAATTATATAAGTTAAAGAGAAATTATAAAGAGTTGAGAGAGAGGTTAGAAGTGGTGAAGATAAACAATATAAAATACTTACCTTGTAAAATAGAGATTGATAATTATTTTGATGATACCTGTATAAATAATAATAACTTACCTGATGTTTTAACGAATACAGTAAATGAATATGATGAGAAAATAAATTGCTGTAGGATGAACAAAAATACTGACGGAGACTGGACAAAAATAACTAATTTTGACAAGGTTTATAAAATAATAAAAGGGAATAATCCTATAAATTATAACGGTATAATGAATGACATAGAGTTAATGGGTTATTATAATAATAATAATAATAATAAATTGAGTGTGAGTAAGAATGAGAAGTGTTATAAAAAAATAAGACTATTATACAACGATGGCGGTTAGATAAGAAATCAATAAATGGACATTTAAATATATTAAATATTTTAATTTATGGTTATGACCTTGCTGAATTAGGAAATGAGGTGCGGAAAACTGAACAATAATGACAAAAGATTGTAAATAAATTTTAGTGAGATTGATTGTGTGTGTTGTAACAAGTATGTAATGTAAACAATATGTGTATGTAGTAGAAATTGTTTTAATAATACTAATAATATTTTGACAGACTAAATAAATAATGAGAATAATTTTGAAGATGATAACAAATGAAGTGTAATTATTGTAATTGGAGTAAAGTAATTAAAAATAT
Organism: Magicicada septendecula; assembly: GCA_034769895.1. NCBI lineage: Eukaryota > Metazoa > Arthropoda > Insecta > Hemiptera > Cicadidae > Magicicada > Magicicada septendecula. The sequence goes on from CM068370.1 coordinate 214,740,033, forward strand.
TGTTTTCCATACTTAATGGAATTCAAGTAATTTGAGATGTTTAAATATTTTTGATTGATTTAAAATGTTATATAATTGAATTTTGATGATGAATTTAAATTATTTTATGAGATTTGAATTTGATAATAATTAATAAATAAATAAATGTTAAATTGTATTTAGTTTATGGAATAACATTGTTGTTAAAAAGTTTCAGAAGGTACATAGAGGTATGGGTGTTTGGTGTTGATATTTTGTGTTTATGACAGTGTATGAGTCACTGTAAGTATAAATTTTATAATGCAATTTATGTAAAGTAAAACTTGATATAATTTTGAAATGTATCAATAGAAAATGTCACTCACCTTGCCAAGAAAATCAGCTGATCAGCTGTGCAGTATATCATTTACAAATAATTTGCAAATTTTTCAATGTAGTTAAATGCTTGAATATAATGATTTCAATGTGGTTAAAAGATTTTGATTTAAATGATGGAAATAATGTGAGATAGTTAAGAATTTTAAATGGTTTGTAAAAGGTAGAATTTGGGTGATTATTATTTTGTGCGGACATTTAGATCAGTCCAGATTAAGTTTAAAAGGGTACTAGAGAGAGTAAGATTGATATGAATAAAAGTAATGTAGAATTTGAGTATTGATAGACACAGTAGCTATGGGGAAAATATGTAGAGTAATGAGTGATATATTGAGGTAATAAATAAATGGAGATATTTTGTAGAGGAAAGTGATGTAATGGAAGAGTAATTAGTTGATGGGGAATTTTGTAAGGGGGGTGGTGTGATAAGGAGTCCTCAACGAAAAGCGTTGTGGCGGGAAGGGACCGATTAGCGCCGGAAAGGGTTACCTAGGGGGAGTCCAGGAACCAACATAAGGGAGTGAGCAATGGGAGGGAACACACGTCCTGAGTACAAGGGGGTAGAATATTTTTTTTTATATAAGGGTAGAATGATGCGAAATGAGTTGAGTAGTAAGTTGGGTTTAGAGAATGGTGGATAGATGTTTTTGATAGAGGGGTGTCATTAGCTAAAGCTGCTAAGTGAGTATTAGAGTCAGAAGGGGGGAAGATTATAAATATATAAATGCCAAGCTGTAAATCAAATTATTATGAATAATTAAGTCACCCAAATTAACTGAAAATATTAAAGAAAGAAAGTCATAGTCAAAATATAAAAGTAAATGAAACAAGTGACAGATTTTAATAGAAGTTGAAAATAATTAAAGCTATAAATTGTGTAAATTGTGGCCAATATAAATGCAAATTTTATTGTTTATTGTAATAGTAACCATGTTGATTTTAAAGGCCTTATTTTATTACGTTGTACTATGTTTGAAGATAAAAATTTTAAAGATGTTCATGTATTTTATGATGTAGCTTTGTGTAACATATGTATGTCAAGGTCGTTGACTTGACCCAGTGAGATCAGCTGATGGTTGATGTTATAGACAAGACCTGTTTCTAGTAGTTGATTGATGCCATTTTGTTACTTGATTGCATTAAATATTTTGTTTTTTTTTTTGAATATGGAGAAAAAAGATATTTTGATAAATTTAAAATTTTGTTTTGAAAAAAAAAATTTTGATTTTTCCGCCTGCCATATAGATGATGTTTAAGTTTCAAATGTATTATTGTTTATGTGTGTTACTAGTGTTTATTGAATTATATTGTTTAGAATATATGTGTAAACAAATGTTAGAGTAAGTGAATTAAGGTTTTAATGAGATGTTCAATTTATTTGTTTTTCTGATTATTAGTAGTAATGAAGAAAATTGATAGATTTGATGGATTCAGGTAAAAGATTTTTAGTTTTTAGGTTTTGAAGAAAGAAATGGTAATAGAACAGATTGATTTGGAACTTAGATGAATTTTTAACCAAATTTAATGATTGGAATTTAATTTGTTTACTATATCGTAAATTGAAAAATGATTTTAAAAAAAAGTCTAAGGAGTTTGTTTATAAGATATTATGAATATGTGTACGTGCCCAGTATTTGCCAAAGGCGACCCAGTGTGCATGATAAGGGGGAACATATCGGTTGGGGATCTGGCACGGAATAAGGCCAAGGGTTTGGATTTTGGGGTGGAATGTTAGAAGGTTAGGTGCACTGTGGTGCATGTCTGTTCGATTTTATGGTGTTGGGATCTCGAATAGAGAAGTCCAGTAATATCGTTCAGGTGCAGCCAGAGTCGCCGAGCCAGGGGGGGTAGTTTACCCATGATGTGTAAGAACTAATGGGGGGTTGTTGGCACCATATCCTCACCGATCCTCTTAGGGGTTTAGCAATGAGATTTCTTCTGTTTCGACAGAAGATCTCTCATTGGGGGGGTATTGTAATGGGGCTAAAAGGAGAGGTTTTTATTTTTATTAAAAAATCATAATTTTGTTTCACATTTGTGTGGCCAGCCACATGTTAAATAAAAGCTTTGTCAAACAAAGGAACAGTGGGGTGTAGCTGTACAATGGAATGCGTCCGGTGTGCAACAACGCAATTGAATTCTGAGAACTGTAGTGCTGGGTGATGTACACAATGTACAAACACCGGCGGGGCACATAAACGACGCCGAGACGATGAGACCAACATGGCTAATTTTGTAAAATTCGTTTGTCATACGAGCGGGTGACGACGGAAGTCTTGACGAGATCCTGCCCATTTGTGTGACGTGCAGAAAGGCAGTGAGATTTTGTCGACATTTGATACACATTAATAAACAGTGTTCCTGGTGCCACTGGTAACAATTTGACACATGAAGGCTATGAACAGCGACGAAATTTAGTAGCAGGAAAGGCAGTGACGTCCGCCCACATGTAACAGCAGTCGGCTACCAATACCGACCGCGCGCGGTTATCTAAACTTTCTACCCGGGTAAATTTTCATTTTATTAAGTCGGCCGACTAACCAAGTTTGTACCAGAGTTTATAAAGCTGTATAAAAAGTTGAGAGTAATATGTGACGATGTAAAAAACAGTGAGCGTGTAGAAAAAAGGGAACTATCAACCGTTTGGACATAGTGCGAGAATATTACAGGACGCGCCATGCGGTCGGCAGTGACGCTACAGAAACAAGTAACAGTATTCCATTCAAATATTTTTCTTATAAAGGCCTAAATTAAGTAAATGTGGGGGTTTTAAAAATTGTCTGAATGTGAGTGTGGCAAGCTGGTTCGCCTTGATTAATAAAATATATATTAGAATAAGAAAATGTTTCAATAAATGTGCATGTTTTATCTGTTGAAAATGGAGAGAAAAGTTGAGTTAATTGAAATTTTATTTAAAATGAAGTAATGATATAATACATTTCTGAATTCCATCAAACAAATGAGTGTAGCATACGTTTGTTGTGTAACCTTATAATCACACTTGCATTTCAACGTTCGTGTGACGGACCCTGGGCTGAGAGGAAAATTTTAAGGTAAGTGGAAGACAAATAATTTTATGATTTAATGTATGAATAATTAATTAACTTCACATCATCAATAAAATAGACCACTTCCTCATTCGCTCATGAAATAGATCTAATCTACTGCATGTGATTACACGAAGGAGAGCCAACATTGACTCGGATCATTACATACTGGTTGCACGACTGAGAGACTGCATGTCAATGATTAAGACACAACATGCTCCAAGAAGGAAACAGTTCATTGCCAAAATAAAGAAGGAGGACGACCGCTCAAGATTCACTGCACTAGTTGGAAATAAAATCAACAAAACATCTACAGAAAGTCAAAGTATAGACATCATTTGGGAAGAAATCTCTTTAGCACTTGCCAGTGCTGCAGAGGAAACTCTTGGCCTCAAAGAAAGAGAACCTTCAAACCCTTGGTTTGATAAAGAATGCAGAGCAGCCACAGACTTTGAAAACGAAGCCTATACAACAATTGTAGAGGCACACAAGAAGAAGTGCAGAGGAGTATAGGAAGTGGAGGAGAGCGGAGAAGTGCATTGACAGAAGAAGTGCCAGTGGAAGAATCAACAGCTTCTTAAGGATGCTAATGAGATCAGAAAAATTTATAATACGGTAAACCAAGGTAGGAAACCCTTCAAGCCCAGGACAACAGCTTGCCGTGACACTGATGGCACCCTATTTATAGAAAACAGGAAAGATCCTCGAAAGGTGGTGCTAGCACGTGAAGCCCTTCTTTCTAAGAATGTTGAGGCGGACAACTATGTACCACCTGAACTAGAGGAACATGAACACATCTAGCCTCCTGATGAAGCTGATGTGATAGCGGTAATAGAAAGACTTAAGAACAACGAAGCTCCCGGTTCTGATGATCTACCTGCAGAGCTTTTTTAAAAACGGTGCCCCACAACTGGTTAAAACTCTTCAAGACCTTATCATTGATATATGGATAGAGGAGAAACTGCCAACAGCCTGGCAGAAAACAGCTATATGTCCAGTTTACAACTAGACTGTAACAATTACAGAGGCATTTCTCTTCACCCTGTGGCACACAAAATAATGTCCCATATATTGTACCAAAAACTGCTTCCACATGCTGATCAGGTGATTGATCAATATCAGAGTGGATTTAGAAGAGGGAAATTGATAACAGACCATGTTTTCACAGTCCGACATATTCTGGAGAAAGGTAGAGAACATAAGCTACAAACCCATCACCTCTTCATAGATTTCAGAAATGCATATGATAGCATTGACAGACAAGAACTTTACACAGCTCTTGAAGAACTAGGCATACCAAATAAATTAATAAGATTACGTAGGATGACAATCCTGATAGTAAAGGGAATGGTGAGGATGCAGAATGACTTATCAGGAGAGTTTGACTATGGAAAGGGAGTTCTCCAAGGCGTTGCTCTTGCTTGGCTCCTCTTTATTCTTGCATTAGAAAAAGCTGTGAGAGGTGCTGGAACAGATTCCTCCATGACTGTATTCAACAGGTTGGTGCAGGTACTAGAATACGCCGATGACCTAGATATAATCGGGAGGTCCCTTCGGGCAGGCCTTTCTTGGTCTTGAAGGTCCCACAAGGAGGTTGGGTCTCATAATAAACGAAAGCAAGACAAAATACATGGTCACAGGACAGGAAGCTAGAGAAGGTGAGCATGTCCACATTGGCATATATTCCTTCCATCTATCATAACAACAGATACGTTGATGACATTCTAATACTATACAGGGGAAACAAAAGACAATGTGAACAGTTACTAACGCACATAAACAAAATACATAAAAACATAACCTTTACTGCTGAATACGAACACAACAATACCATAAACTTCTTAGACCTCTCCATCACAAAACTAGAACACAGGCACAAATTCAGTATATACAGAAAACCAACTACAACTGACACACTAATACACAACTCCTCCAATCACCCAATACAACACAAACTAGCTGCCTTCAGAACCATGATACATAGACTTAACAACATCCCCTTAGATGTAAAAGACTACAAAGACGAACTAAACACGATAAAATATCTAGCAGAATCTAACGGATATGATAGAACAATAGTCAGTAAACTCCTACACAAAACACGAAACAAACAACAGACAAAGACAGAAAACAACAAATTCATAACACTAACATACATCAACAAACAAACTGAAAAAATAGCCCACAAATTCAAAAAAGCAGGATACAGAATCGCTTACAAAACTACTAACAAAACAGAACACGCACTATCGAAACACACACACAAAGCACAAAACAAATTCGATCTACCCGGTGTTTACAAGCTAAATTGCTCAAATTGCAATAAATCCATGACTGTATTCAACAGGTTGGTGCAGGTACTAGAATACGCCGATGACCTAGATATAATCGGGAGGTCCCTTCGGCCAGGCCTTTCTTGGTCTTGAAGGTCCCACAAGGAGGTTGGGTCTCATAATAAACGAAAGCAAGACAAAACAATTGGAAATATACAAACACACGAAAACAAATAAAAACAACATCCTAAACGAACAGACACAATTCAAATCGCACGCATTATTCGTTAACAAATCTCACCCCACACACACAGCATCGATCTTTCGAAATTCGATTCCGTCGCCCACAACAGGACGGACAGCGCTACCAGTGGCAGCCTCTGAAAAAGCCTTTTAAAGGCGAAAACCGGTTCAGGCTGTAAGGTAAAACTTTATGCTTTTACTTATAAAAAACTTAGTGTTCCGAGTCGTTAATACAATAGTGGTATTTAGTTAAGTAATGGACATGTCATGGACAACGAAATCCAAGAACTTATTAAGAATATTTATTTTGTCTTCGTTGAAAACTATTGAGGTTAAATTGGAAATCCGTGGGTAAAATGTATGTTTACAATTGATGTCGGAATGCGGGCGTTGTAAGTCTATTAATCTCTTAATTTTCATTGCTTGTCTTAAATGTATACTGCGTATATTATCGGTTATGTATTTATTTACTGAATCCATGAAGTTATGGAATGAATTCCATTATTTACGGAATGGTGAAGTTATGGTGGATTTGTGTCAATAATGAATTAATTATTGGTGCGACTATTTGTCTGCACAAATTATGCCACAAAGTAGCACGGGTTTCTCCAGATCTATGTACTCGAAACCAAATACTTAGTAGGAAGTGGCGAAAATCCCTTATAGATGTTAGAAATCGTAAAGGTGTGGATGTTGGCAGCAATCACCATCTCATGATTGCAAAGATCCATGCCAAGATCTCTGTTTCTTGAAAAAGTTTTGAAAATCAGAGGAGACTAAATATTGGAAAACCGAAAAACAAAGAGGAGAAACAAGTTTGAGGGACTGTGTTTAGACGAAGATGGCATTGAAGAGCACTGAGGAAAAGTGAAAAGTGCAATTCCGACCACAGCAAAAGTAATTGGTTTTAAAGAAAATAGAAAGACTTACTTACTTACTAGCCAATGTGTAGTAACAGTAGGTTACTTACTACTAGCGGCGCGCTGACCAGTAGAGACGTGAGAGCCTTGCCGTATCATCTTCGTCTTGGACTTGCGTGTCTGAGAGCAAGGCTGTGTTATCTTACTTACCTTTTTATAATTTAATAAATAGGTTTTGTTTATTTATTACGTATTTTGGCTCTGTAGACGCCATGTTGTCTGCCAACCTAAGATTTCACTAACCAGGGTTCGAATCAGCTAACGGGAAAATCAGAACGGGTTATTTGTATAATAACGAGTCACTTCTTATTTTACTAAGTAATTAAAATTTTATTGATAATTTCTTGTTTTTTATATCCCTTTCAATTCCCATAATTCTTAACAATTTTTTGCATATCAAAATGAAAATTATTCAGACAAAACTTAATTTTTCTTATATAGATAAAATAACAACATTTTAAAACTACCATCAAAATTTAATTAATCCAAACCCAGCGCTTCTTATTTTATCATTTTTATTCACGCTCGCATTCATACATGTACCCCATGCCCATTTGGGATCTCAATTTCATTTAATGGTAAATAGTGTACTTTAAAAGAACATAATTTTGAATTTGATATACCACTCTGGTTACTGATCTGGCTTTACGAAAGAGTCCAATGTTCCGCAGTACCTTCCATCACTCCGCACATATTAGTCGCACCATCTTTTATCTAAACTGTTACTTTAATTATTTAATTACTCACTGGATAATCATGTTCTGTTTTAAATTATACACTCGGTTTTACAATCACATTTTGTTTGAGTTGCGGGCGCGACGAAAACTACGCCTAGCCGGCGGACGCGCAGACTGATTGTGTCCGTATTTATTGTATGTTCATAGCAGACTGTTCTTTGTTTTCTGCACACTGGGCGAGAAAGAAGGTTTCGTACGTGCTTTTCAAGCTGTTCACAGTGGCACACCCATGCGCGAATACGCTCCCCTCGCTGCTAACACATTCTCAGACTCGTTAATGACTTTTGTGCAACAACAACACCTACGTACGGCTTGGCTTGATACCGCACTGACTGCAAGGTGTTAGAAAACTGTCCAGCGTTTATGATTCAAATGTTATTCAGCTTGAGTGGTCATTACATTTTACAATTATTTAAGAAAAAATAAACCCCAATAGTTTGTCCCGTTACAAAACCCCCTCAATGAGAGGTTTTATGCCGAAGCATAAAAACTCTCATTGACACTCTCATACTTTCTAAAGGGATCAGTTGGGATATGTCGCCACAACCCCCTGTATTGTTTATATCAAATATAGTTAACTCACCCTTGGTCCAGTGGCTGACCGCACCTGAATGACCTTACTGGACTTCTCTCTCCGCCTAACCTTTCTACGAATTCTTCATAATTTCTCTTTACTTTAAATATCTCTATTTCTCTCTCTCTCAATATATTTCTCACCATAACACCAAGCTACACTCTCTCTCTCAAAATATGCAGGGGACACTAACTCATCATTACTGCACCACCTATGAAGTGCACAAAAAACCCAGGGAAATTTATCTGCAGACATATCGTCTTCCAAATACTCGCGTGAAGCCATTTCTTCACCCCCTACTACAACATTAAGGGAAAATTTTATCCCCTGCAATCCCCTTATGAATATACTTTCTCTCACATTTCTCTCTGACTCAATACACACAAACATCTCATTATCACCTTCTACTCTCTCTACAATTTCGTTATCACTATCAATATCCACATAATTATTTTCTATCACCATGTTCTTAATTCTATCATTGTTATTACCTGTGAACTCATTATTCAAATTATCATTGTTATTCACCTTATTAATTAGCACCTTGTTTGCACTTGAACTAACCTCTTTCTGATTTTCTGTAAATGTATCATCATTACTACCTACACTATTCTCTACCCCGCTTTTATTCTCAGAATTGTAATTAACATCACTATTTACTATTTTATTCTTTGGTCTATCGAATTTTCTCACTTACTAAAGCTACTGTTTTTTCTTTCATTTTATCAAAATGTGTATGAATTTCATTCATTTGTTGATTAAAATTAAAATTTTGCTGTTTTATCTCCCCCCTCATCAACTTTATCTCATTATTTTGCATCTCAAATTTATCATTCATTTTAGTGTCACTAACATCAAGTCTAGCATTTATTTTATCATATTTAACATTGGAATCACTTTGTTGTTCATCGAACTTATTATTCATGCTACACATCATTCTACATAAACGTGTTAACATCTCATCTGTATCAGATTTTTTACTTTGGACTAGCGTTGAATGAATTCCTTCATCCATAATTTTTGACTCAGTTCCACTTAATTCAATATTCATTTGGCTTTCGTTTTCAATGTCAGTTAAGCTGACATTCTCGTTATTATCTACCATTTAAAAAAAAAATCTTTTACATATATTTCTTTTCAAAATATTACTATATATAACATATACTTATTATCAAAAAGATATTCTATTTACCCATACTACACATAATCATAACATAACCTTTATCCTTGTATGTCTGTTTTCACGTACCTCAAACAAAATTTTTTATCTTATTTCAAATAACCATTCTGTTCCTCCCAGTAGGCTGTATTTATATAAATAATTTATATAAAGTCACTGTTCGGAATCGCCAATTGTTAACAATCTTACAAAGTGTTATTTAATCATTTATCGGTTTGTACATAAACACTTGTTGACGTCTCTATAATTGCGACGCCATCTTTAAGGTTTGCCAAATATATATAAAATAGTTACTTACCAGGGTTCTTTTCCAGTGAACAGGAAGGCAGAATATGGTTATTTGAATAAAATATACTAAATACTTGTATTGCTCTCATGATCTCGTTTATTATGCATATGCCCCAAGCTCATTTCTACTACACAATAAAGTCATTACTACAAGTCATTCGATTCCCATTTTCTACACAAAATGTATTTCTCTTTTTTTTTTCTAATTCTGATACAACTTGTTAGATATACAATAACAATATTTATAATGCCTGATTTTAAAGATTAGCGTAAATTAGAGATACTGAAAAAACAAAATCTATTTCCTAGAGCACAGACCAGCGCTTCTAGAATATTACAAAAAGACATTTATCCCCTTTTATACACCCCTGGCCCTTGAGATCTCATTTTTACTGATTTAGAGTATTTTAGTAATTTTTAAATATTGGATTTCAAATATATGGTAGTATTCCGCAGAATACTTAGCTGTTCGAAGAGTTGATCTGGAATCGTCCCCTCCTTATTGTCATCTTGCACCTTTCGTTTTGCACGGTTCTTATTGCCGAACAGTTATTACATTTTTGTTTGTCACATCACAGTCTATTTATATTATTTGTATGTAAATAATTTTGATTTTACATCACATTTTTGAACTGCGGGCGCGATGAAAACTACGCCTAGCCGGCGGACGCGCAGACTGATTGCGTCCGTATTTATTGGATGTTCATAGCCGACTGTTCTTTGTTTTCTGCACACTGGGCGAGAAAGAAGGTTTTGTACGTGCTTTTCAAGCTGTTCACAGTAGCACACCCATGCGCGAATACGCTCCCCTCGCTGCTAACACATTCTCAGACTCGTTAATGACTTTTGTGCAACAACAACACCTACGTACGGCTTGGCTTGATACCGCACTGACTGCAAGGTGTTAGAAAACTGTCCAGCGTTTATGATTAAAATGTTATTCAGCTTGAGTGGTCATTACATTTTACAATTATTTAAGAAAAAATAAACCCCAATAGTTTGTCCCGTTACAGCTGGACATGTAATTAGGTGATCGACATTCATGGAAGGGTATCCACAGAGAAGAAAACAGAAAGAAGGAATGGATATCTGAAAGTACTTGGAAACACACTGAAGAAAAATAAGATATTAAGAATGAGTTGAACAGCAGTAGAACTCGACTTCAGAAAGCCGAACTCCAGGAAAAGGACAAAGAAATGCTAGATTAGACCGTAAAAGTAGATTTCTGAACTTGGAGAAAAGGCGGAAGTTGCAGCAGAAAATAGTGATATGATTGAACTCTACAATGTTGCCAGGACACTATCAAAGAAGTTTTCTCGTTGCTGACCAGTGAAGAGTAGACAAGGAGACCTTCTCACGAACCAGGAAGAACAACTCAAAAGGTGGAGAGAGCATTTTAAGGAGGTGCTGAATCAAGAAGATGAAGATGAGACAGACAGAATCAAGAGAATGAAGAAAACAGTAGAAGAGAAAAAATGACAATTGATTTTAACCCACCTTCAAAAAAGGAGATTGAAGCAGCAGTTAAACACTTGCATAATGGCAAAGCTCCAGGTACAAACAATATTGCACCAGAGTAACTGACAATTAATCCAAACATTGCTGCAAATATTCTACATCCTCTCTTTAGGAAAATACGGGAAAATGAGAAGATGCCTGTATAATGGAGAGAGGGTCTCTTGGTGAAACTGTCTATTAAAGGGGAAATTTCTAACTGACACAATTGGAGACGGATCACCTTACTCTCAATTACAAGGAAGGTACTAGCACAAATAATTTTGAACAGAATAAAAGACCAGGTTGAGGATAGGCTGCGAAAAGAACAGCCAGGCTTTACGAGTAATTGCTCATGTACAGATCAAATCACATCATCATTGAACAGTCAAATGAATTCATCAGTAGTCTTTACCTCCTGTTCATTTATTTCAAGAAGGCGTTTGACTCACTGGAAAGGAATAAGATGTGCAAGAACATGGGGAAATTCGGGACACCCAGAACAATTTTCGAAATCATTGAATAAATGTACAATAATTTTAGCTGTCGAGTTATCCATAAAGGTAAGATCTCAGGACCCTTTATGGTAAAAACAGGAGTTAGACAAGGATGTATTTTATCTCCAACAATCTTTCTGATTGTAATAGATGATGTTATGAAGAGAGTCATGAGGGGAAAGAAAATAAGGCATTCAGTGGGGTCTGACTGATCATTTGGAAGATCTTGATTTCACAGACGATATCTGCTTGCTCTCGCAGACATACAATGGTAAGGAAGGGAAACTGAAAGATCTCGCAAAAGAAGCCAGAGTGGCTGGACTCAGTATAAAAATGCTTCAATAACAAAACTAATGAAAATTAACACAAAAGATCACAAGGTACTGAAGGTGCAAGAAGAAGAAATAACAGAGTTCACTTACCTTACTTACTCACTTACCTACAGACTTCTGTAGTGTGATTACAGAAGGAGGAACAGTTGCAGATGCTAAAAGAAGAATTCACAAAGCTAATGCTACCTTTATACAACTCTACCCAATTTGGAAATCAAGAGAAACATCAACTGCATCAAAGCTATGCATCTTCAAGACCAATGTCAAAGCTGTTTTGTCTATGGGAGCTAGACTTGGAAAGTTACAATGGAAATTACCAAGTGTCTGCAGGTCTTTATCAATAGGTGCCTGACGAAAACACTTCAAATTTTTTGGTGAAACATTGTTTCAAATGAAGATCTCTGGAGGAGGACAACCGAGGAACTCATTGCCACCAAGATCAAAAGGAGAAAATGGAGGTGGATTGGGGATACCTTGTGGAAGAACCAAAATGCAATTAAGCGACAAACCCTATTTTGGAACCTTCAGGGAAGAAGAAGATGAGGAAGATCAAGAATCTTAGGGAGAACTGTCGAGATGGAAGCAGAAAAGGAGGGGAAGTCCTTTGGAGAGCTCAGAGTCCTCGCCCAAAATAGAGTCCTTTCGTGTAGCTTCGTTGAGGCCTTATGCTCTGCAGAGAGTGACAAAAATTAGTAGTTAGTAGTAGCAGTTATGGTTTCATAAGGGACTAATGATGTCTTATAGGAAAATTTCAACACTAGACTCGTATATCATTTGTACTTAGATCGTAGTAGGCTTTTAATAGTTAATTAGTTTAGTTGATATTGTAATTTTAATAATACTATTAATTATGAATGAAATAACGGTATCATTCATTCAGCTATCTGTGTGAGTCATTCATCTCTGCGAGTAACTGCATTATGCAAAGTATTACTATATACACCAAAGTTGTTGAATATGAGTTTCCATGAGAACTTATTCTGAGTGTAAGTTCTTGTTGATGGAAGATTTATCTTAATGTCTATTCTTTTTTTTTTGTAATATTCCATTTCTGGTATTTGGCAATGCATTTCTGTAATTTCATTTCATACACTTGACAGTTTCTCACTGTCTTACATAGCCTACATACTTTTTTTTGTTTCTGAATAACTTTTTTGTACTGTACTTTATACTCAAATTACAGCTTTAAATCCAGAATGGATGAGGACGATGATTAAAATACAACATTAATGTAATAAATAAAAAACAATACATTTATTTCATTTTTACTATAAAATTTTTAACAAAACAGTACATTTAAAATCAAAAATTTAAGAAATCCAAATGAAAAATCCATTGTTCCAAGATACTAAAATTTTTTAAATTACTAACACCCAGTTCCTTTGAACTTTATGTACACCGTGCTTATTTACTTACATAACAAAAATACCTGTTTAATATACTGTCTCCTACATATTTTGTAACCAACCATTATACAGAATTAAAAATGTTTAATTAGGTACTTTTGTTAATTGTGATCACATCCAACTTTTTTCATAATTATACCTACTGCTACATTACAACTTACAAATTAATGTCTGTATGTAAAATACATTTTCTGTTATAAGTGCAATATTCTTAAAACTTACATCATTTTATTCACATAAAGTACACAAATTAATGTACACAATAAGAGACAAATTTTAATTTTAGTGTTCATTAACTTTAGCAGTTACATATTATTTTCTATATCAAATGTCACTTTATTATGTTGCAAATGTCAAACAGAGTAAACATTTCTTGTAGTAAAAATCTTTTAATAACATGGGAATTTTTGTGGTAGGCCTATATTATTGCAATTTTGTTACTGTTGTCCCAAAGGCTTCATAATAAAATTTATGATAACAGTACACGCACAATTTATTAATGGTGATATAACCAAATGTATGACATAACATTGTACCTTTTTACCATTAACACACACACACACACACACACACACACACACACACACACATACACACACACACACATGTATCTTCTGTTCTTTACACATCAATAATCCAAACACTTACTAGGAAGTAATTTGATTTCTAGAAGAGAAATAACTATAAAGTTGGTATCTAGGGCTCAACTCTGCATATCATATAGATTTGAATCTCAGTAGTGCATCTCCAAGTTGCTCATATATACAGTACATTTTATTATTTTTTAACAAATGCGAAGAGGTATTTATTCTCTATCTGAATAAAAACAAATAAACTGAACACTTTGATATGTTTGTGAAGAGTTAGGTGCAGCCTTACTGAAGAAGGGCATTAACTATTCCAGTTTCTTGACAACAGTTTTACACTTCAGACGATACAAGTATAAGTAGAAGATTTTTTACAATTCAAATTATTTAATGTAAACAGCATTTAAGTGAAGCTGATTTATACTCTGAAGTACGATGCTTTTACTTTTTCCTGTATCAGACTGTAGAATTACTTTACAAGTTTTTGACACAATAAATAAATAAGAATTGTGAACTAAACACTGATTATTGTTTATGTATACCTAATATAATAATTATTGTTAAACAGTTAAAATGTTTACAAATAAAATATTATGCATTCTTTATCTCAACTCTAGCACACAGCCTGTACTCTCAGAGGAATGTGGTCACACACACACACACACACACACACACACACACACACACACACACACACACACACACACACACACAAATTTGTCCTGTGTTATGTTGAATCCTCTAATAAATTTCATTGTTTTTCTCTGAAGGGTTTCCCACAGACATTTCAGGTGATATACCTCTGCAACATCAGACTGATCCTCCTCAATGTCCTTGGATGGAATGATTTTAGTCAAGGATGGTCCTATGTTTAAAACCTGGCTGCCTAACAGATATGCATGAAAAGCATTCCATTCAGGTCACTTACAAGAAATCAGCTGAAGATGGCAGGTAATGTACCTTTTGGAAAGCTGCAGTAAATCCTTCAAAAAATAAACAGCAAAATTCAATGCGGGACTAAACCCCAAAACAGAGCAGATCACATAACAACCATGAAAATCTTTGTGTGCGTGCACGCGCGCGCGAAGGGGATGAGCCTTACATGAAATTTACTCTTTCCCCTGTTACATGTAAATACAAAATTAGCTTTATAATTATTATACTGAACTTTCAGAAACTAATGATAAAATACACAAAAAACAACATATTAGCTTTTTCAGTTAGGAAAACTGAATTTTATGTACCTTATGTTGTTACAGTAACATGACTGTTAATAGTTTGGTCCACCTTTCACTCCAAACTAACATAATTTTTACCAAGTCAAAAAGTGAGAATTTTCTACAGTCTTATTCAGTAACAATTATAGTACGTAACTGTCAAAGTTTAGGAATTTTTAGCTGACTGCAAGGCATTTTTAGTTATACAGTTGATGGCACTTCCAGAATCACAAAATAATAATTATTTCTTTAGATATCTCACACACATTGATAATGACTGATATATTTTATTTATCATTATGACATTGAAATTTACAAATCTGATGCACAGATGAACGTTTCACAAACTGTAAAAGTAACTGGCCATGTCAAACATTTTCCAACTCGGTTTTCTTATGTCCATTCTAAGGAACAATATTTTGGTTATTTGATACATTACTTTGTCTAATAGAATTCATTTGCACATTTGGTGTGAGAGGCACTTGTTCAAGACTTCTAGTGTGACAGCGTGCACTGACCCGGAATTATCATGGAATAAGCAGCACATATTTGTAAACATACAAAGAGGAATCTGCCAAGGTTGTGTCTGTCTATATTAAAGTTTAATACCAAGTATGAAATAGTTAGATCATTTTTATTTATTTTGCAAAAAATCGAATGATCAATAACATACAGATGATGGAAAGAGTAGAAAATGAAGAACAAGTTCAGTGGAAAATGTACATAGTTGTTGAAGGTAATGATGGTATGGTCATTTTACCAAGCCATGAAGACAAAAACCCTCGTATTTACAAGAAAAACCAAACTAATTACAAGCAGACATTTCTGTTGGAGATACTGCACTAAGAGGATTATTACTGTATTATTTGCTTACCAAGTCAACACTCTCCTTGTAACGGTACATTTCAGCCCACCTAATATTTTGGGGAAACAACATAAATTTTGTTCATTAATTATAACAACGTAGGAAGCAAGCGAGTGAAATAGTGTCAAGGTCAACATCCAAGATGCATGGAGAACAGTTACATATAGCCAACGAACTTTGACCTTTGTAAACTGTGCATTGAAACGAAGTCAGACCATATTACGTCAGAGACAAACCCAGCTTTGGAATGTAGGCGTGTCGGCACCGGCAGTCTGTCAACGCTTGGCGTATGCAGGCAGTCGTCAACTAACACCTAACGGTGGCGGATGAGGGCCGTGTGCTCACCCGTAAAATTCGGACAATAAACCCAGTTAAAATTTACACTTTGTGCCGGCCGGTTACTAACGAAAGTTCCGAAACTAAATCGTGGGCGCCCGCAAGTAAAAAATGTGAAAATTTGATATGTGATGATCTAAAACAGTATTCTATAAACCAAGTAGATACAGTGAGAAAATTTAAGCAATATGACAGTTCGGCGATAAGGTAGTGTGTGTCTACGAGGAAACATCGCAAGAGGGTACAATTAACATGATAAAAGGGAAGTAACTTATAAAATTTTGTTATTTTAACATAAAATAAAAGAACGCAACATAAAAAGTGAGCTCTAAGGGGAATATAACTTATCTAATGAGAAAGTGTGTGTGAGTGTATGGGTGAGTTTTGAATTACGTAATTAAAAAAAGCACTGGTTTACGTTAAGAGAATGTAGTTTAGTTTTTCCAGTATCTGTTTTAGTGTTTTAACCAGTTAATTTTCAGTAATATCCTGAAAACGGGTTGATGTTAAAATGAATAATGTACTGTATTAATGTTCTCATAGTAAATGTGTAAGAGAGGGAGGGAGTATTTTTGTCATTGTCATTAATATACAACAACAAAACTAAATAATGAATAAACACAAGTTTACGTGAAAACAAGTAGATTGGAAGTAGTCATTTCAAAACAACCATCTTGTTTTTCAGCTCGTCCAACAACAACCTTGACCCGGTAAGTAAAATTTTAAGTTGTGTGACAGTACATAAAGGCCTATTACAATAATTATGGGATTAAGGGATCTCACATTGTATTTTTTATTATAATCATGAATGTCAACCAGGGCTAGGTCAGTTTTACCCAAGTCCCAATAAACACGCATATTCAACAAGAGAGGAGTAAAGTCAAGGTCACCGGTGGACGAGCGAAGTTTAATATGTATAATGGCGGCGTATATGAACACGAACTAACAATATGAACTTTCATTGGTCCACAAAGCCATGTCGTCATTATTAAATGCTGACGACATACAATCAAATACGTACAAACCAGGGCGGTGGCTGTAAAACAAAAGACGGTGATGTCATGTACACTACCACTTACACAGCAATTACATCTAACCCGTCCCCAGTCTTCAGTAACAACTCAGAGAGCACACACGCTCAATTGTGTAGTGGGCAGTTTTTGCCACAAAAATGTAAAATTTGTTTAAAAAATGTAGTCACACAAGTAATTTAATATCAGTGGACAACAAATGTAAAAATAGTAAATTCAGTGCACTCAGAAAAGACAGAGAAAAGTTCGGCCGAACATCTGCCAGCCAGCATGGGAGTCTTCTGAGCACAGTCTACACCGCATCAGTTCAGGAAAGCCCTTTTTAAATATTTTTTCAAAATTATAAAACAGAAAATGAGCTCTAAGTATGAATAATACTAAAATGTATTCAGTGTCAGAGTATGAAAGGTTTGGGTGAGTGTGGGAAAGTGAAAGTTGGCCAGCTTTAAATAACCAATATAATATGAGGCATTGGTTTGTGATGGAAACTTATGTTAGTTATTTGATTTTAAAGTAAAAGAAAATTTTAGAATCATCCTATACTAATTACATTTATTTAAAGAATTCATTTACAAAGAAATAAGAGTATACAGAGATAAAAGCATGGTGAAAGACGGAAGTCCTGTAGCTGCCATTTTGGAATTTGTCAATCGTTTAAAGACTCCAATTGTTTGTAACATTTAGGCACTGAAGTAAATAAAACCTAATCTGTTTACCATATGTTGTGTGAATGGTCATTTCAAAACCCTGACTACCTCTGCCTTTTCGCTTAACGAAACTCTGGACCCGAAAAGCCTAATTTATGTTAATCATAATAACACATGGTTACACCGGATGTACGGTGGATATCAATTGAGTATCATAAAATACATAAAAATAATTATCAAATATATGCTGAAAGGAGTGTAGGTTAACAGATGGCCCCCGAACTGTGGACTTTATATAAGATTTATATTATATAAATAAGCCAAAAGCAGAGGTAGACGGGTAGTGAAATATACGTAACAATAGAGGTTACCTGTATAATGAAGAAATTTGTGTTAGTGGTTGAAATCACAATCAGAATGATCACTGTTGCACACCACTATATAAAATCGGGATAATTTTTATATAGTGGTGTGCAACAGTGATCATTCTGATTGTTACCTGTATAGGTTATGTATGGTGTGAATAGAAATATACAACAACTAAAACAGAATTTATTACTATCAGTATAATAAAAATGGCAAATAACAACGAAAGTATTAGTATAGAAAACACAGCAACAGAGTCGCTGTTGTTAAACGAACCACAGGCTAATTCAACGCCTATTATAAGTAATAAGGTATCGCTAGAAGACCTTTTTCAGTTGAAGAAGAAACAGAACAATGAGTTAAAAGAGTACAGCATTAAGTTCGATATAAAATTAGATAATTTCAATAATAAATTAAACCAGTTTGATGAACAGTTTAATGATATTAAAAAAGAAATTAAGAAACAAAGTTGTAATTTTGACGAAAGAATAAACGAAATAGAAATACAGTGTGACAGTATCCAAAAACAAACAGAAACTAGTAATGAGCAATTTAATAACAAAATAAGTCAGTTAGACGACAAAATTAAGCAAATTAATGAGACAGTTCAAAACCAAATAGAAACATAGTATGAAAAATAGAGAATAAATGTTTAACCACAGTTAATGAGCAGATAGAGAGTAAAACTAATTGTGAAACAAATAAACAAATAGAAATGAAACTAGCATTTTACAGAACAAAATAGAGAAATGTGAATTAGATGTAATAGACATAACCAAACATTTTGAAACAATAGACCAAACAGTATCAAAATATGAGAATAATACTAGTGATAGAATGAGCATGTTACAAAGTAAAATTAAAGAAATAGATGACCTAGCTATACAAAACAATAATAATATGCATGTTAAATGTAATGTGATTGAAAATGATTTAATGAAAGTGAAAAATGAGTTACGGGGGGAAATTCAGAAAAAATTTACCGGTATTACGGAAAGAGTAATCGTAACTAGGGACATGTACAGTGAAATAAGAGTTAGAAAATTTTAACCACGAGAACAGAATAATACACCCTATGAGATTTTTAAATCAGATGCGGGAGTACAACCATTTTTGTAACCATAACTGGGAAATACAACTAACGAAAATTGTCAAATGTTTTAAAGGCAATTCTAAAATATGGGCGGAGGCGCACAGAGTAGAATGGGACAGTTTTAAAACATTCGAGAGGGCATTAAAAGATAAATTTTGGCCGGAAGAAGAACAAGAGAGTTTAAGAAGTCGTATTATGGGAATAGGTAATTTTGTAGGGCACAATAATATAACAATGTACGTGACAAAGTTGTATAACGAGGCAAAATACCTCGAACTGCCTATACCATTTAAATCGTTCGTCAGATATGTGAGTAAACATCTACCCAGAGAAGCACAGATTACCTTAATGACGAAGGAGATAGAGAATTTAAGTGAATTAGAACAGATGTTAGACATTTTGCAAAGTATTAGGGATCGTGAAACAGTTAGACGACCTATACAGAATAACCACAATAATAGTAACACAGAATTTAACCGACATAGGAGTGGTTATCAGGGAAATAATGATCACAATAATAATTATAGACACAGAAATCATTTTCAGCAAACAGGTGAGTGGAATTGTTCCAGGTGCGGAAGAGAGAACTACGCTCACAGACAACAATGTTTCAGATGCAAACTACCTAAAGAAGAACAAAGGAGGAGAGAACACATGAAACAATATGTACCGACCGACAAAGGAAGACCAGGTACCAGTGGGACATCAAACCACAAGCAAGGATGACCAAATGGTCAACAACAACAAGAGATGAATAATAGCGGACGACAGCCGGAAAACTAAAACCAACAGTGGTAGCCAGGACCCGACCACTGTTCAGAGAAGCGCATGAGGTCCAACCAACAGAAGACATCCCAAATAACGTCATCAAAACGGACATAGTAGCTGATTTATTAGAAGAGGAGAACTATACTTTAGAGGAAGTGAGCGCAGGATTGACGGAAATTCAGGTAACTATAGAAGGTAAGCATTTTAGAACACTGGTGGATACAGGGAGTGAAATTTCAGTTATAGCAGAAAATATTTTAAATGATTAGAGAGAATTTAACAAGAATATTCCAGTTTTGCCAGTAGCAGGGGTTACGGTGATAGGAGTCACAGGGGTACGGAGTAAGCGTGTGACGAAACAAATACATTTGAACTTTTTGATAAATGGTATAGATTTTGACAGTACATTCTTGGTAGTTAAGGGTTTGAGTTTGGACATTATTTTGGGTAACGATTTCTTACAGAGGAATAGAGCGGTGATAAATTTTAAAGAAAAGGTGATAGAGTTAGACGGGGGTGACCGGTCGGTGAAAGTAAATTTTGAACGGGTGATAGATAAAATTAAAACAACTGGTGTAAAGTTATTGAAGAAACGAGTAGATGAGAATAATAGCGATACTAGAATCAATTGGTGTAGAGAGGCAGAGTATATTTATGATGATGATAACGAAATGAGTAATATTAATGATGCAGTGTGGGAGATAAGGGCAGATAAGTTTCGGAGTGAAGGGTCCGGTGTAGGGAGTGGCCAGCGTGCGGCGTTATGGCAGGTGATAGAGCAGTTTAAGGGAGTGTTTGCCGATGTACCAGGTAGGGCAAAAGATTATGAATGTACATTACAGATAAGGGAACACACACCATTCATGCAACGGAGTTATCCTGTGCCTTACTCCAAAAGACGAGCGGTGCAAGAGGAATTGGATAAAATGCTGGAAGGTACAATTATAGAGAGATCAGTATCGCCCTACTCGAATCCTTTGGTGGTAGTAATAAAGAAGGACGGCAGAGTCAGATTGTGTTTAGATGCGAGGAGGATAAACCAGATAATTATACCCGACCGAGAGTCACCAGAAGCGATCAATGAGATATTCCAGAAATTCAGCGGCGTGAAGTACATGACATCGCTGGACCTTACTGCAGGATAGTGTACCGTTAGCGGAGGTGAGTAGAAAATACACCACATTTTTATTCAACGGAAAGAATTACCAGTTCAGGAGACTACTTTTGGATTAAATACCAGTGTGGCGAGTTTCATCAAATGCTTGGATAAAATTTTGAGACCCAAGGACTTGGATTTCCTGACAGTTTATGTGGACGACATTTTGATTGCATCCAGGACTTTCGAGGACCATTTGGAACATTTAAGGTATGTATTAACGAAATTGGAGACAGGAGGACTTACAGTGAATTGGGACAAGTCAGAATTTTTACAGACAGAGATTAAATTTTTAGGTTTTATTATTACGCCGGAAGGGATCTCAGCAAACCCGGACAAGGTCGAATCGATCATGCGTTTCCCTGAACCAAGGAACATAAAGCAACTTCAAAGTTTTCTAGGGCTGTGCAACTTCTACCGAAAATTCCAAAGGAACCACGCACACGTGACAGCAAGGTTAAGTGTGATACTGCAAAAGAACCGACAGTGGAAATGGGGCGACGTAGAGCGCGGAGCCTTTGAGGAGATTAAAAGGAAATTTAGTGAAATGATCATGATGAACCACCCGGATTTTGAAAAAGTGTTCTATTTACAGACAGACGCCAGTAATGTAGCCGTCGGGGCGGAGCTGTATCAAGAGGATGAGGAGAAGGAGCACCTCACTATAGCCTTCGCGAGTAGATCATTGCTGCCAGCGGAAAAGAACTATACAACGACTGAAAAAGAATTACTTAGTATTGTATTCGCCGTTGGAAAATTTAGAACTTACATTTTGGGAAACAGGACCATCATACGAACGGACCACAAGGTGTTGTCCTTTCTGAACACTTGCAAGCTTGCTCACAGCCGTCTAACAAGATGGGTGCTCATGCTCCAGGAATACAACTTCGAGTGGGAATACATCAAAGGAACAGAGAACAAGGTACCCGACACTCTTTCCAGAGTAGATTGTGAGAGTAACAGAACAGGTAGGGATATAAAGGAAATCGAAATTTTTAAGATAACTAGGAAGGATAAGATCTTTGGAAAGAGTTAAACGATATCAGCACCATGCAAAGAGCAGATGGTAAGTCGGGTAAGATAATAAACAGCTTAGAAACGGAATTGGAGGAATCAGAATATAGCCAAATTTTCCAAGTTTACAAGGGATTGTTGTTTAAAAGGGTAGTAGGGGGTGAGCGTGATTGGAAGTTAGTAGTACCAGAAGGGTTGGAAGAGAAGATTATTTGGGATTGTCATTTTAGATATGGTCATTTTGGGGCGAAGTGTGTTGAAGGAGTCATGTGTTTTCAGGAATATGGAGAGATGAGTGAGGAAATTGCTGAGGAGTTGTGATTTGTGTCAGAAGTCTAAGGCAGTAAACTACAGGGTTGAAGGTGAGTTGAATTTTATAAGGGTAGAGAGACCATTTGATTTAGTTGCGGTAGATTTGTTTGGACCATTGCCGAAGGGTAGAGACGGAGTTGTGTATATTTTTGTATTACTTGACACTTTTTCGAAGTATGTGAAATTGTATAGCGTACAGAGAGCTACCAGTAAGGTATTGAGTGAGAAGGTGACTACAGACTATATGATTCACGTGGGTAAGCCGAAGGTGATTTTGTCGGATCATGGGCCACAGTTCATCAGTGGAAAATGGCGCCACTGAAGGAATCCTCATGAAGCATACAGCTGTGTACCATCCCCAGTCAAACCAGGCTGAGCGTGTAATGAGATAGGCAGGATCTTTAGAGCCTATTGTCACGCTAAACACAGCGAGTGGCCGTTGTATGTCAAGAAGGTAGAAAATTGGCTGAACAGTACCACTCACGAGTCCACCGGCTATACACCTCATGAGTTGGTAAAGGGAACACGCTCCCCAAGAATTTTGGAGCAGCTGTTTGATTATCCAACGGAGAGCGAGCGGACGGAGGTGAGCATTAAGATCCAGTTGGCCAACGAGAATTTGTTAAGCAAGGGTTGAACAAAGAAAACGTAGACACGACGCAAAAGGTAAGTGGGTAAAATATGAAGTTGGTATTAGTAAGGAGGCACGATCTATCGAGCGCTCAAGACAAGGAAATTAAGAAAATCTTCCTGCTTTACGAAGGACCTTATGAGATAGTAGGGATCAAAATGAAAAATTCATATGTGTTGCAGGACAGGGAGACTAGGGAAGTAGTAGGAACACACAATGCAACAAACTTAAAGTTATATTGGTCATCTTAGGATTTGGATAAGATTTGTATATTAATGAGTGTGAATGAGTTTAGTTTGATGTTTATGGTTCCAGGAGGGACACTCCCCCATTTTCGGGCGATCACAGATTCACCACCTCTGATCGTGGATTTTGGCAAAGGAGGCAGACCATGGTTGGCAGTAGCCTCAACAGCGGGGTGAAACTAACGGTGGTCTGGCTCCACAAAAAGGTGAGTAGAAATTTTAACGTGCAAGAACAGGGAGGGGGACCCAGAGTTCGTGGAAGGATAAAGTAGTCATAAAAAAAAAAAAAAAAAGGTATTTATATACATGCGTTCCACGAACTAAAGTAGTTTAGTTCAGAAATTGTGAAACGATATATTTAAAATTATTGTAATGTAAATGATAAGCTTTTCCAAGTGTTTGTCTTACTTTAGAGAGCAAGGGAATGTATTTTATCTTTATGTAATCTTATCAGGTGATCCATTGTTGTAATTCCTATTTTGTAGTGGAAGAAGTTGTTAGTGAAGGTGAAAGCTTGAACTTGTAAAGTGTCTATGTGAGAATTTTTAAATAATTAAATAACTTGTTTTTGAGCAAGGTTAAAAGGTGTTTTATAGTTGTTTGGTGTTAGAAAAATGTAAGTCAAAATGGACTGTATGAACAGTATATGTAGGAGGAATTAAGTTAGAATTAATTGGGCTAGTGCAGTAGTGGCATGTGCTACTGTAGCTAGCGAAGTGGGTTGATGAGTAACGCACAGACCGTTACCATCATCGGAGGCCTCAAGAAGGCATGACTACACTGTACAATTTTAATATAATTTTGTATTATATGTGATTATTGACAGTACAGTGTATGACAATGATGTGATGTAAAACATGCCTGAAAGTAGAGTTGATTTCCCCGCTTTTCGGGCGATTACTGCCTTACCAGCACGAATCGTGGTTTTGGCTAGCGGTCAGCTATGGCCATAAATTAAGGACCTTGACCATAGCTGACTTGGAATTGGTTTTGATTAGAAATTGACAGGGGGTGACATTAGGGGAAATCCCCCGGAACTATGGAACAGCGGCTGCCACTCTGTTCGAGTAGGAACAGGAAGGCCAGGTGGTAGACCCGTTTTAAGGGCATGTAATTATGTAACAAAAGATATGTTGATATCTAAGTCTTTCAAAATGTAGCGCTGAAGCAAGGACACGGAGGCAATAGATTCCTCCAACAATGCCGTCCTTGTGCAGGCAAATGGGCGCCACAGTCCATCCCTAATAAAGTAATAGTGTGTGTGGCTGGGAGGTTACTACAGGGGTAGTAACGATAACAATGTTAAATTTTAAAGAATTAGTAGTGAGATTGATGTTGGTTATCAAGTATATAGTAAGGATTCTGGTGTAAAGAAAATTAAACGTAAAGAAAGTTGAGTAAAAAAAAAAAAAAATGGTTTTGAAGTGTTTGCCATAATAGTTATGTATGCTGATGTTATTTGAAATAAATTAGTAGAGATAGTAGTTGTTGTTTGAGAGTAGAATTTGTTTTATGTTTAGTATAAGAGTATGTTTTCTTGTGGTGAGAGAAGTAAGTTGATGTTGACTGGAGTCAGAGAATTTGATAAAAAATATACAGGAGTGTTGAAAAGTGGAAGGATTTATCTATCTTAAATCTTGTTTCTTTTTTTTGTGTTATTTGGAAACTTATGAGTTAAGAAAACCAACGCCTCAAAACACAAACCAATGCATCCAAAGGGAGACATATTAGTTGCGGATATGTGGATAAATAAGGCCACTATTTTAAAATTTTGTATTACATGTTTCAGAGTTTTGTGGTGTTGTGACCGCGGTCCTGAGCTGGCCGGAGCATCAGAACAGGAGCGTTCAGTGCCTCATGGCCTTATGGTGTAGGGATCTCTCCGGAGAAGTCCAGTAAGGTCAGACAGGTACGATCAGCACTATAGGACCTAGGGTAAGTGATTATATTTTTTTTATATTAACACTACAGGGGGTTGTGGCGACATATCTGAACTGATCCTTTTAGAACGTGTGAATGAGTCAATGAAAGTTTTTGTGTCTCGACACCAAACCTTTCATTGAGGGGGTTTTGTGACAGTACATAAAGGCCTATTACAATAATTATGGGATTAAGGGATCTCACATTGTATTTTTTATTATAATCATGAATGTCAACCAGGGCTAGGTCAGTTTTACCCAAGTCCCAATAAACACGCATATTCAACAAGAGAGGAGTAAAGTCAAGGTCACCGGTGGATGAGCGAAGTTTAATATGTATAATGGCGGCGTATATGAACACGAACTAACAATATGAACTTTCATTGGTCCACAAAGCCATGTCGTCATTATTAAATGCTGACGACATACAATCAAATACGTACAAACCAGGGCGGTGGCTGTAAAACAAAAGACGGTGACATCATGTACACTACCACTTACATAGCAATTACGTCTAACCCGTCCCCAGTCTTCAGTAACAACTCAGAGAGCACACATGCTCAATTGTGTAGTGGGCAGTTTTTGCCACAAAAATGTAAAATTTGTTTAAAAAATGTAGTCACACAAGTAATTTAATATCAGTGGACAACAAATGTAAAAATAGTAAATTCAGTGCACTCAGAAAAGACAGAGAAAAGTTCGGCCGAACATCTGCCAGCCAGCATGGGAGTCTTCTGAGCACAGTCTACACCGCATCAGTTCAGGAAAGCCCTTTTTAAATATTTTTTCAAAATTATAAAACAGAAAATGAGCTCTAAGTATGAATAATACTAAAATGTATTCAGTGTCAGAGTATGAAAGGTTTGGGTGAGTGTGGGAAAGTGAAAGTTGGCCAGCTTTAAATAACCAATATAATATGAGGCGTTGGTTTGTGATGGAAACTTATGTTAGTTATTTGATTTTAAAGTAAAAGAAAATTTTAGAATCATCCTATACTAATTACATTTATTTAATGAATTCATTTACAAAGAAATAAGAGTATATAGAGATAAAAGCATGGTGAAAGACGGAAGTCCTGTAGCCGCCATTTTGGAATTTGTCAATCGTTTAATGACTCCAATTGTTTGTAACATTTAGGCACTGAAGTAAATAAAACCTAATCTGTTTACCATATGTTGTGTGAATGGTCATTTCAAAACCCTGACTACCTCTGCCTTTTCGCTTAACGAAACTCTGGACCCGAAAAGCCTAATTTATGTTAATCATAATAACACATGGTTACACCGGATGTACGGTGGATATCAATTGAGTATCATAAAATACATAAAAATAATTATCAAATATATGCTGAAAGGAGTGTAGGTTAACAGTTGGTAGCAAACAACATGGCGGCTACAAGAGCCGAAAGTGAAAATTAATAAACAAAGTCTAATTAATAAATTTATAAAAAAAAAATAAAACTTAACATCCTCACCCTTCCACATGTCTGTCACAGTACATGTTCATATCAAAAACTTTGTGGTCAGTTATACTGGTAACTATTTGAAAATAGTCTGACTGGCAGAAACAATTAAATACAGAATTATTTAAATATATTTTACTTTGTGAACCTACCACATGTCTTCTGAAATTTTATTGTATTTATCTTTTTTGTTAACAGGAACTTCAATACATTATTTAAATATTTTATACAATATGAAAGTCTTTTTATAAACTTAATAATAAAAAATATTTAATATCTGGGATGCCTCATGTTGATCAAAAATAGATATAGTCGTATAAGAACTACTTAAAAAAAAAGACTGCTCCGTAAAGTATTAAAGTATACTGTTAGATTAGTTACCCTCTTCTAAAGATTATTCCTTTGGCCTGTTCAAACTACACATAAGAACTGTGAAATTTAATAAATATTATTTTATTTGACAATGACATGTTTGACGTTTTATGTAAATGTCTCAGTATATAAACAAACAATACATTAAGACTGATTGTGTATGGCTGGGGATGTTATATAAAAACTCTATGCTTAAGTGACCAACCAATCTGAATGTAGTATTTCATGATCAGTGTTTAGGTATGTAAACTTACAGCCAGTATACGGCAACTAATATTTCACTAAGAACAGAAATGTTTTAATTAATTATAAACTAGCCAATACATGCTAAAAACATACATATACAAATACTGATTTTGTAAAACAAAAGTCTGAAGTAACCATATTACATTATTCTATTGCTAAATTTTAACAGGAATTTTTTAAAACATATGAAACAATTACGGACCATAATTATCTACATTTTTTATTCAGCTAGCTACACAATTAATATTTTAACTGTTCCAAAAATATTTCATTATTACATAATGATTGATTTCTTTTTTTTCTAGAACATGTGATATTTTTAACACAATTTTTTAAAGTCTGTAACATAACACTATAAATAACAACCATTATAAAACAAAATTATTCACTGTCTCTTTGAAAAAAAAATTAAAAGTCAATAACATAAAATAGATTATAAATATCTAAATATTATATTAGTTGAGTATTTAATGTAACTTAAAATTTAGTAGGAAACATGTCATTTCCCAATGATACAAATTAAATAGTACAAAAGCTTAAAATAATATAATTTTCTACAAGTTATACAAAATTTATGTGGAAAATTATAATTGTTTATTTATGTCAATTTGTAATATTTAGAATAATTTTCTCTGATATAAAATTAAAAACTTTTCACATACATCTACACTATATACAGTTAATTTTGAAAAATATATACTTTATTATCCATTTCTCACCTGTATATATGCTCTTGTTGATCCCTTTACTATAACATACCTTATTACTTGTTCTAAAACAGAAGTTCTCAGCCCTCTCTATACCATAACTCTCTATATAACAATCCATTCCTTATGCGAAGCAAATAGTCAAAAATATAGTAACTATACCATAATCCACATTTATTTTATTTAGTTAGTGTTAGAATACTTTAAACAGAAAGGTTACAGCAATTAACCTTTTAGAAGAGTAAGAAATATATTTTTAAAAAAAGTTTGCAGATAAACATATTTGCAGAATAAAGATGACTGAATTTTATATTCTTGTTTGCGAATGTTTCCAATAGAATAAAATAATTTCTACAAAATTTTATGGAATGTACACGCATGTGCAAAATTTACAAAAGTACCCTTATCACTGATAACACATATTTTTGTTTTTATCAATGAAAGAAAAAAAAGTTTAAAAATTTTACAGTAAACATTTTATTATCCGTCATTTGTTTGGCTACCAGTTGGCTGTTAAACAGTCAGTCCACAAAAAGCACCAAGCTGTTGGTGTAACAGAAAATATTTTAATTGAAATCGATGGTTTGAAATTGATTGCTGAAAGGACTTTGAAATATTAGATTACAAATTAAGTTGTGCAAAGCGTTATTTCCACAGATAAATAAGTGACTTTAAGTAAATGAGAAATGTTTTGCTGAGATACAGTTATTTTAAAGTGAAGTTGAAATTATTCTGTCAAAGTACTGACTAGTTCAAGGTGGAAACATCACATATCCATCCATTCAATGCTGCTGCATAAGATTCACAGTGGCAGACTTTTTTTTTAACAATATGTAATAAAACGAAGTTGTTTTTATTCTATTTTAAATTTACCTTGGAATTTTTTACCAATTCCAGTTGTCTGCTGGTTGACTGTATGAAGTTGTATATTAATTTTACCTTTTTGTCACAATGCAATAAAAATTAATTGCTGTTAGTACAGGACAATACTTTCTGATTTTTAAATGGGTATATTCTGTTATCCATTACAACCTCATTCCCAACTCCTGTTGGATAATCAAGTTCCTACTGTACCCATGCTGAGACAAAAAGATTTGTGGTCTATTTTAGAAGACTACTCAATTTAGCTATTGTTTTTATGTACTGCTGAAAATGTTTATAGTAGTAACAACATGGTCATGAGTTATAGCCTTATAAAAAAAGAAATTTGTAATTTTATGTTCATCATGCTCATTTGTTAATTGAGTGACACTGCAGTAACTGCTAACAAAGGAGAATTTGTTTTTGTTACTGTATATTATGAACGTAATTTACCATCAAGCTGCAGATTTTAGTTTAATAAATTCTGTTTGCAAATTATGATATATTAACTATAAAAATTAATTCCCTTCAAACATATCAACTGCTGGATTTAACAATTTTAGATAACTGTCAGTAAAACACAGAGAATACATCATGTATAACTTTTTAGTAACTTTTAATTTCATGTTTCCCAGAAGATCTTCTCATATGCCGTTGAGAGTAAGACTCACCACAGGCTGAGAACAACTGCTCTACAATAATAAATATATTTCTAAATATTATAATATATATGTCTACAATAAAACTACCAACAGAATACTTTTTTAGTTATTAAAGTACATCAAAGCTGGATTAACAACATTTTTCAGCTTATTTTTGTATATTAAGTACTACTTAATAATTTTGCAATACTGTATTTTCTCGCATAATTAACGCCCCCGCATAATTTACGCATCCCATTTCTGGGGGGTTCAACGTGGAAAAAAAGAAATATTTGCGTATTTGACGCACCCACTTTCTCGATGATTTCATCACGCAGTTCCGGGTGCGTTTCGAAATAAAGATGTCAAGTAGTAGCTTTCCTATTGCGCAACCTCGCATTTCAAACCCTCGTGCAACTTCCTGTTATTACTCACTGCGGTATTTCAGTCTGGTGAGTGAATCAGCGAAGACGTGATTAGTGACGATCTATTCCAGTCTGGTAGAAACTCATTTTACGAGTGTTTTGGGTACACGGATGTTTTGTGATCTCAAAGTCGTTCATTAATCCACATTGAGCAAGTATTCGAGTAATACTGCGTCATATAAACTTGCGGTGATCGCTTACGCTGAAACACACGGGAATAGGGCAGCAGGCCATAAATATTCTGTGTCCGAGTGTAACGTGCGGTACTGGCGAAAACAGAAAATTGCCCTTCAAGAGACCAACAAGTCTCGTAAAGCATTTCGCGGTCCAAAAAGTGGCAAGTTTCCGCAAGTAGAGGAGTATCTTCTGAAATTTGTGATTTCGTTACGCAATGATGGATATGCCGTTTCTTACGAAATGCTGTATTTTAAAGGACGAGAAATAGCTGCAGCACATGGGATCAGTGTCTCGAATTTTAAGGTTAGCCGAGGCTGGGTGATTAAATTTATGAAGAGAAATGGACTCTCTCTTCGAAGAAGAACATCCTTATGTCAAAGAATGCCGAATGATTTCGACCAAAAAGTCATTGATTTTCATCGCTTCATGATTAGGAAATGGAAATCGAAGAAATATTTGCTTTCCCAGATAGGAAACGCAGATCAGACGCCCATCAGTTTCGATATGCCACAAAGTCGAACAATCGATACAAAAGGAACATCGAGTGTTATTGTGCGCACTACTGGAAGTGAAAAACAACGGTGTACGGTAATGCTTGCTGTAACAGGTGATGGCAGAAAGCTTGCAACCGTACGTTGTCCTGAAGCGAAAAACAATGCCGAAAGTAAAATTTCCACGTGGGATCCACGTTCGTGTCCAAGAAAAAGGGTGGATGGACACGTCACTCGTAGAAGACTGGATACGAACGGTTTGGGGAAATAGAGCGGGGTCTCTCCTTCGGTGCCCGGCTCTTCTCGTGTTGGACAGTTTTTGTGGCCATCTGACGGAAAACACTAAAAAATTATTGGAAACCATGAAAACCGATTTGGCTGTGATTCCTGGTGGACTGACATCAGTACTTCAACCCTTGGACGTTTCGATAAATAAACCATTCAAGGACAATGTGCAAAAACTCTATCAGTGCTGGATGGCGGAAAATGTGCACGAACTTACTCCAACAGGCAAAATTTGGAAACCATCTGTGGAACTCCTTTGTGAGTGGATATTGCGCACTTGGGACATGATTTCTTCGAAGGTGATTGAAAAGAGCTTCAAAAAGACGGGAATCTCGAATGCGTTAGACGAGACTGAAGATGACTTCTTATGGAGAGATGTGAGCAGTGATAGCAGCACCAATTCTTCCTGCAACTCCAGTGGCGACGACCAACTCGGTAGCCTATAAAAGGTAAGATTATTTTTCTTCCTTTTTAGCAGGTATGTCATTATTACTTACATCGTTAGTACTTTCGTTAATTCATATTTATTTTGCTTCAGGTAGTACTATCAGCTCGTGACGGGAAGAATATTTTCCAGTGTCCGTACTTGAAACTGTGTGTCCAACTTGCCTAATGTACTCTATTTGATTGTTCAGAAGAAAACTCAACCGTAATTTTACGCCAAATGACGATAACTTCAATGAGTTGAACTGATTTTGTGTATAATATATTTAATGTATCTTTTAAATGTCAATAAATTTCAAATGAAATTTGGGTATATCTGAAATCCTTGAATAATTTACGCACCCGAAATTTTCGCCGGTATTTTTCGTCAAAAAAGTGCGTTAATTATAAGAGAAAATACGGTAAGTGAATATTTTGTATCTGTATACAACACAGAATACAATAATTTTATTATACATAACTACACAAAGTAAAAGTTTCTATTATACCTATCAAAACTGATTGCTGCTTAGAAGTATGAGATTCACAGAATTTATGAGGTTGAAACTGGCTGTTATTATCACTGCACTTTTTTACTTATAGTTTTGAGTTTTCTAATGCTGTATAAGTTAGCAAGTGAAGTATGTAGCGACTATGAAAAGAATGTTTTTTTTGAACACATGTCCTTAAACACTTGGGCTGACACCTTCCAAAGTATTGGAACCAAAGATTTTTAGAACAGTAAAGAAAATTAAAGTATAATTTCATTTTATAAGGACTTATATCAAGTTACTTTTTACTTCTCCATTAAAAGTTGTATGTCTCCCAGTGCATTGTGAACAACGTATATGGTAGTTAATCTGTGGTATACATGGTACCATATGCATCCTCACACTGTAAACATAGCAGACTGTCAAAATGCTACACATACACTGTAACTGAACTCCATATTACAAAATATACCATAGAAATCTCAAACAGCCAGTATTAATGCATGACTTCAATCATTTTTATCCAAGCATTGCCCTTCTTCTAAAAGAGGCTACCTATTATGATGTCTGTTCAAGCTGTTGATCAACTCAACCCTTACCTAACAAATAGATTGTATGGGTATTACAGTCACATCACCAATGCTTCTATGCCTTCCTATATTTCTTTGTCCAGTAGGTTTGTATTGCTGAACTTCCTTGGGCAACATATTCTGAAGTATTTCAGCATCCTATTCTGATAAGCAATCCATCTCTCTTTATTTTCTGTAATGGGATCTTAACAATTCTCAGCTCTTTGCATGTGTTTTCATTGTAAAGTATACCCCACATGTGCAGCCTTTAACAGACCACAAAAAATCTTGTCTCATATGCCTGTATTCTACTATTATGACGTTTCTTCACTGGAACCCAAGTTTTAAAACCATACAACATCATTGGCACAGCCATTACCTTATAAAATTTTGGTCAAGTCTCTTTTATTCTTACCTTTATAAAACTTTATTACATCATACAACAAGAATTTGGAATTCTTGCTAAGCGAGATTAACAATTCACCTCATTAATAGTCTGCTACATAATTACTCAAAATATTTGATACTGATTATACAAGAAAAATGTCCTACAACAATTTACAGTCTCATTCTAATCCTGCAAGGAAGAATACAATTATAATTTTGTTCTTATCTTTCATAATTATTGTAGACTTTAATAACAATATATGGTACATGGTAACTGTTGTGTACATACTTACATGGGAACTGAGGTTATTATTAATCTCAATTTGTATTACTTCAGATCATATTTCAAGTAAGTTAGACTCATCGATCACAAGAAACGAATTAAAATAAAATTTAAAACAAAAAGAGGATTACTGTATTTTACTATACATGAAAGAAGCTGCTATATGTTATGCCATGTGCCACAACTAACATGTGCCATTTCTTACTACCTGGACTGACTTTCATTATTAAATGAAGCTTTACTAAATTAGAATGCCCCCCCCCCAATAGTTCGAATTACCAAGGATTTACTATAACTATTTTTGAATGCTCTTTTTAAAGTTCAACCGAAATTTAATTTCAAACGCTTACCTTACAGGACAGTAAGTGGTAAGGCATTCTGAGTTCAGTGTTTTTATCAGATTTAAGATAAATGCCTCACAATAAGTGCACAGGGATGGCAGCCAATATACTACTCTGTTTTATACATAAACTTCCTCCCTGTAGCATCAATCAGATCAAAACCAGTGTTAACAACGAAACAAACAGCATTTAAAACCCTAAAAAAACATCAGCACTCAATGCTTCGTGAGTAGCAGTTTTCTACTTATCAGTTAGATATAATGTACAGACTTGTTCAAATTGTCTTCATCATAATAATAACATTCACATATTCAACCTCATTATTGTTTGCCTGTAGGCTTATTAAAAACTACATTTTTAACCATAAAAATTCCATCAAACAACCAATAATGATAAAAAATAATAATACACATGCACTTCACAGCCTAATTTCAAATTCATTTTAATTCCACTATAATAAAAAAATGTTAACATAATTTAATATAGTTACTAAAATATCTGTCTTTATTTAATATGACAAACTATGCTTTAACAAATCTCTTACCCTAAAGAAACAGTTATAAAGTCAACAGAAACAATTAGAAATGAAAACTTGTCATAATTGTACCAACTCCATCAAGATATCCACATGTGGTATCTAAACAAATACTCATAATCTCATATGGAAGTAAGGGTTTAACAAGTCTTGTAAGCAGCAGCAAAATGGCATTCTACTACATGCAAACTTGATTAAAACCATTCATCTTTTATGCGCATAATATTTTCTAAATTAAGCAGTGATAGGATTTTTTAATGAAATACAAATAAATTAACAGAGTAAGTTCTTTTCCATTCATAAACTAACTAAATAATATAATTTCTGACGTGTTTATGTGCGATGTGTAGTTATTTGCAAGGTATAATTAATGTACACATTCGTTAGAAAAAAACTATAAAAAACTACAACTTAAATAATATAATGAAAGTCTATTTAAGTTTTTACATATCAACAGACCTATACAATAAAGTACTTCATAGAACTGATCGAGAGACTTAACCAAATTACATTCAGTTATCCTTTCTGCAACAAATTTTTACATGCTACATCACAATAGAATTTCACAAACATTAAATAACAATTCGTATTATCACATTCATTGTACCTCTTCTTCACAGGTAATGATGATTTTCGTTACTTTTAACAATATTCACTTTGATATGGACTATTGTGTTAAGAGGATTTCATGTTGAATCACTGCCAGTTTTCCCTTCATCCTCGGTTTCACATAATGGAGCACCCACCTTATCTCCACTCTGTGTACTGGATGCTGATAGTGTTGGTGGTTTCTCCTCAAACACTGCAATTAAATTTATTCAATCAGTGTTATTTTAAAATAATGAATTTAATCTGAATCAAGAATAGAAAACACAGTTTATTATGATTATATGTATTTCCATTACAGTTACAAAATCTAACAAATGTTTTACTGAAAGTAACCGAGTAAATATAGGCAAGCAGTGGTGGCTCATGGTCAAGTTGCACAACACCATTAAGAAATAATAGTAATGATAATAACAATAATAATAACAACAACAACAACAAAATACAATAACTAAATCTTTTCAAGCTAAATTATCATAATCACTTGCCAATTTAAAACAAACTAAACAGAATTTCAGTTAGACAGGGTTTGCCATGGCAACAACACTGGTTAGGCTGCTGGGATTATGAAATCTGAAAATCATTTTTGGAGTCCAAACCATTCTTGGAATATGTTATGATTTAAATGTGTAAATGTATATTAAAAAAAGTTGTTACAGTTTAACACAATTATCACATTTAACTAGTGGTACAAAATGTAGTCTATTGAAAAATTAATAAAAAATGCTGTACAATTTACTTCCTTTGAGGAAAAAATTAAATCAAAGAACTAGATTGGCCTTTACAAGATCTTCCAAATTTCAGTTAGATTATAAAAAAGTATGCAACAGTATATTCATTCAATCATAAATTTAAAACTATTTATTCAATAAATATTTATGTTTGTGTGGGTTATGTTATGTTTCTGTAAATAGTGTTATTTACATTAAACTAGCATTATTCTGTTTATCCTGTGTAGTGTTTGGAGGGGAGGAGATTTGGACTAAAATAAATACTTAACTCATTTTACTGACAGAACTAAAAAAACATAATGCTTCATGAACCATATACAAATAGCTTACAATGTCACTATTATGAACTACAAATGTAGCAAAGCAATTAGGAGAGATATTGTAGCCCACATGAACAAGTAAAAGAGAAGATATGTGCTAAAGCTTATTATTAAATGTATTTAATTTTGGGAAGTGTTTGATTTGTCTTTAAGAAACCACGATGTGATCAAAGAAGGAAAGAGTTAACTAATCTAATGGCCATCCCAGATTTAATTTTCAGCACTGGTTGAATGGGCTAGACTGTTGTCCGTTTCCCATGTGGTGTCGCATTCTGCACATAGAAGGCGTTTGAAGTAGGTATTACCCAAACAATGATGTTGATTTACTGCTACACAGAGTGAACAGTAAAAGACTACAAATTATTGTTCAGTTTTATTATAGTGAACTGATGATGTTAATACTTACGTGTTAACAGTTATATGAATTAGTATCACTCAGTTCTTTAAATGAAAAGAACATGACATTAATCACCAAAGGAACCCCGACAGAAAATCAGCGTAGACCAGCATCTAAGCTGTGGTGAAAGCAGCTTCAAAAACTGCTGACTTGAGATGGAAATCCTGAATAAAAATGACTTGGCCCTTCAGGTTCGGGTTGGACAAAGGGGCAACAACCCCTCCCCATACAACCAAAATGTTCAGGAACCAATCATCAAGCCTCAGAATATGGATGGGATTAAACTGCAACGACTAAGGCACAATAAATTGGACTATGCGATAGGAACTTGGAACATGAGATAATTGATGAAAACAGGAGTAGTGAAAGATCTACTACTGCAGATAACGGCATATAATATTGACATAGTAGCACTTCAAGAAACGAGGTGGACTGGCCAACAAATATGGGATACCAAAGACTATACAATCTTCAGTAGTGGGAGGCAAAAACAAAAAGAAGGAGAAGTGACATTCATAATTAAGAAAACACTGAAATCCGCCATATTAGGGTTTGAACCTGTTGACAATAGAATGTGTATAATAAGAATAAAGACACTATTCTTTAATATAGTCATTATCGACATCTATGCACTACTGATGGAAGAGAAGGAGGATGAAACAAAATATATGTAGACGTATTTACCAGATATCCGTCGTGCGACTTCGTTTTTCTTGTCCTTTAATAAACGGATATGTCCTTTTACGACGGATATCTGGTAAATACGTCTACATATATTAATATAAGCGACTTGGAGACAACTAACCTAAAATGTATTATATATGAAACAAAAGATTCATTCTATCAAGAACTGGAACAAGTATATGACAAGCTCCTGTCAAATGATAGATAATGGCATATAATATTGACATAGTAGCACTTCAAGAAACGAGGTGGACTGGCCAACAAATATGGGATACCAAAGACTATACAATCTTCAGTAGTGGGAGGCAAAAACAAAAAGAAGGAGAAGTGACATTCATAATTAAGAAAACACTGAAATCTGCCATATTAGGGTTTGAACCTGTTGACAATAGAATGTGTATAATAAGAATAAAGACACTATTCTTTAATATAGTCATTATCGACATCTATGCACTACTGATGGAAGAGAAGGAGGATGAAACAAAATATATGTAGACGTATTTACCAGATATCCGTCGTGCGACTTCGTTTTTCTTGTCCTTTAATAAATGGATATGTCCTTTTACGACGGATATCTGGTAAATACGTCTACATATATTAATATAAGCGACTTGGAGACAACTAACCTAAAATGTATTATATATGAAACAAAAGATTCATTCTATCAAGAACTGGAACAAGTATATGACAAGCTCCCGTCAAATGATAGATAATGGCATATAATATTGACATAGTAGCGCTTCAAGAAATGAGGTGGACTGGCCAACAAATATGGGATACCAAAGACTATACAATCTTCAGTAGTGGGAGGCAAAAACAAAAAGAAGGAGAAGTGACATTCATAATTAAGAAAACACTGAAATCCGCCATATTAGGGTTTGAACCTGTTGACAATAGAATGTGTATAATAAGAATAAAGACACTATCCTTTAATATAGTCATTACCGACATCTATGCACTACTGATGGAAGAGAAGGATGATGAAACAAAGAAAAACGAAGTCGCACGATGGATATCTGGTAAATACGTCTACATATATTAATATAAGCGACTTGGAGACAACTAACCTAAAATGTATTATATATGAAACAAAAGATTCATTCTATCAAGAACTGGAACAAGTATATGACAAGCTCCCGTCAAATGATACGCATATAAAGATTATAGTTGGAGGTGCTAACACAAAACTAGATAGGGGAGAAATATACAAAAAAAAAAATCAGGAATCAAAGCTTGCTTCAAGAATCCAATGACAATGGCCTACGGCTTATTGACTTTGCTGCAAGCAAGAATATGAAAATAAGTTATACATTCTTCCCATACAAGAACATACATAAAGGAACTTGGAAGTCACCTGGTCAGAAAATCATCAATCAATCATGTATTAACTGACAATAAAGGTGCACTGAAGTATTATAGATGTAAGATCCTTCCGGGATGCATGTTGTGGGACAGATAATTCCCTAGTTAAAGCGATCTTTAGATCGCGGATAAAGAAAACAGCAAATAGAAACCCAGAGGTAAAGGAAGTATACCAAAAGGAAACAGCTAGGAAATTAAATATTGTGGAGCCACAAATAACAGATACAAATGCTAATAGAATAGCAATGATGGAAAATAAAGACCGAAATAATAGAAATGGCCAAGGAAGTTCTGGGAGAGAGACCAAAGAGAGAAAGGAATGCATGGAATGCATTGAAAAACAAAATGATGCATATAAACAATACCTCAGCAGACCAACTAGAAAGAAGGGAGGAATATGAAGAATTAAGAAGGAAAGTTAATAAAGTCTGCCAAAAAAAAAAGAAAGGACTACCCTAATGAAGGAAATCAACAGAATTAAACAGGAATTCACAGATGGTAAATCCAAACTGGCCTACCAGAAATCATTAATATTAAAAGCGGGTTTATAGCCAATGAGAATCTTTGTTATGATGAAGAAGGTAATATAATAGGGGATGAAGTAAAAATAAAACACAGATGGAAGGAAGTCTGATAAATTGCTGAATCCAGACAAGGGAAGGAAACTCTGAAGAACAACAAATAAATGACGATCATGTGGAAAATCCTAGTCTGGAGGAAGTGAAAGATATAAAACATTTGAAGAATTTTAAAGCCCCAGTAGTCTAATATATGCTTGAAGAATGGAACATTAGCTTAATAGTACCTGTTCATAAAAAAGGGAATAAGTTAAACTTCAGAAATTACAGAGGTACCCCCAATGTTGTGTACAAGTTACAAAATATTCACTCGAATACTGCAGAAGAGACTGGAACCATATGATGAAGGAATATTGGGGGAATATCAAGGTGGCTTCCGAAGTGGAAAATCCACAACAGACCAAGTCTTCACAGTCAAAATACTGATGGTAGACAACTATATTCAAGACAAGGAATATCCACCATCAGTCCAAGGTTACATTATATAAATAATATTATGGCAAGATCCCAAGGAAGAGGAAACGAGATGTTCCAGGAACTCAAAGGTGAAGCAGAAGAGATAGGATTGCAGGTGAATACAAACCTATCATAAACCAAAGGTTATGATTACTACTCGAAGGAAACCCAGGAAACCTGAACAGTTTGAAATGGAACTCCTAAACCTAGAAATAGTTAATGGGTTTAAATATTTGGGATGTTTGATTGCAGAAGATAATGAAGAAATAAATGAAATAATACAGGCCGCAAATAGAGCATATGCTTCGTTGACAACTATATTCAAGACAAGGAATATCCACTGTCAGTCCAAGATCACATTGTATAAAGTTATGATTAGACCGGTGATAACATACAGCAGTGAAACTTGGACTCAGAAGAAATGAGCCGCTAACATAGTCAATATCTTTCAAAGGAGAATACATGGATCAATCTAGGTCAATGGGATATGGAGAATCATTACAATGAGGAACTATACAAGCTATATAAAGACAATGATCTGGCCACCACCATCTGACTGCATAGATTGCAATGGGAA
The DNA here is from genome assembly GCA_034769895.1 of Magicicada septendecula. NCBI lineage: Eukaryota > Metazoa > Arthropoda > Insecta > Hemiptera > Cicadidae > Magicicada > Magicicada septendecula. Next base: position 214,779,972 of record CM068370.1, read on the forward strand.
GGACACATCATTAGGATGGAAGGCAACCAAATACCTAGGAAGGTACTGTTTAGTCAAATTGAGGGTAGAAGGTCTGTTGGAAGACCCAACCATCGCTGGATTGATGCAGTGGCATAGGATGCTGACACTTTCGTTAAAATAAAACGACGGACATTGACTGCCAAGGACAGGGAAAAACAGAGGCAGATGATTATGGAGGCTAGGGTTCGACTCTGAACTGTGACGCCATAGAAGAAGAAGTTTCCTGCTATTATTTTTTGTGCTATAGTGTGCAGAATTAATGGGTCAGTGTTTTGTTTCATTACGCTGTCTTCTAGCATAGTTCTTATTGTTGGTGGGGGGTGTTTCACTTATTAGAGAGATTTTTTGAGGTTTGTTATTTCCATATGGATTCTGCTTTTGTATAACTGATCTTTCATCTTAGTTCCAAAGCAGGATTTTGTTTTTTTATAAAAAGGATCTTTTTTGATTTGATACTGGATTAATTTTCTGTAATGGATACTCTGTGATTATTGTTGTCTTGATTGTTCATCTCTTCTTTCACAGCACTAACACTTATCTAAAAATGAATTTTTTCTTGTGAAAACTTACTTTTTTCGTCGGACGCGTTTCGGCGTACGTATCCGCCTTCTTCAGCTTTTAGTCAGACTGCCATCATTTCGTAACGGTTTTTGTGTGGAAGGTGTAGTGGGGGTGGTTTAAATTATACCACCCCCACTAGACCTTCCACACAAAAACCGTTACGAAATGATGGCAGTCTGACTAAAAGCTGAAGAAGGCGGATACGTACGCCGAAACGCGTCCGACGAAAAAAGTAAGTTTTGTATTCTTCATAAAAAATATTTTATCAATTTTTGTTCACTTGTAAAAGTTACAAGTTACAATGTTTCAATCAATCAGTGGCAGCTGCCCTAATATAAGATTTATGGAGTTAATTTTTACCATGTTTTTTTTACAATAAATTTCCTTTGTTACGAACAAATTTTAATACCCAAAGCACAATAAATAATTTTTTCATTGATTTTTTTATTTCTGTTATTAACGAATGCCATTAATGTGTGTTCAAATTTTTGGTCTGTGAGAAAGTTTTTTATTTCTTGAGATAGTTGATAATTATAATAATCAAAATAAAATGAAACTATTACTAAAACAAATGAATTACTAAAATGTTGTCTAATAGCCTACGATGCATGCAAACACTAGCAGTGCTTGCGTTACACAAATAGAGGGCTGGCATTAATCTCCAAAATAAACTTTTTTTAAATGCACTAAGACAGAGACTGAAAAATTAAAATTAAATTTAATTGACTCTTATCATTTCGTTCACATACACTAGGTATTACCTGTGATAACAAAAACGTTTCTCACAGACCAACTTTCTCATGTTGTAATTCGAAAAAATTGTAATCAAACGTTATAAATAATTTTTTGTAAAAACAAAATGGAAATGCAGAAAACATTAACTATTTCTTTGCATTACTGACACATTAAGCTACAAATTGAAGTAAAAATGAGCTGTTACTTCACCTAACAATTGAAATACGATGAGTTACATTATAAAGTTCACTAAACTGTTAAAATGTATAATTTATGGTTTTTATATTTTTTACGGCTTTGTTTATAGTCAAAAAAATTTGTTTTTAATTATGGAAAGACGGAGAATAAAGATTTTGACAATGCAAAAGTTTAAAAATTATAAATTTCTAACTTTAGTTTTTGGACAGGTAAATTTTCAGGTCACACAGTACATACGAGCAAAAAACCCATATAAGCAATGTATTTCTCTACCTTCCCCATTGTGTCATGTGGCTTCTGAATGAAATATAGGTTTATTTTTTATTTGCTGTAGCTTGGAAATTGTTTAATTAAAGTCAAGAACTGCCACAGTCCATCCAGTATCATTTGCATTTTATGATCAAACATATCCATACACTCTAAAAAAAATGTATTTATGTTTCTTCTCAACAATTACAGAGATATTAACAGAATTATGGATTAAAGCTACAACTAAAATGTTTTCATATTAAAATGTTAAAATGTCATTGAACTTCAGATAATAAATAACATTCTTAATTTTTGTATAGGTGGCTTCAACTTGTTTATGAGCTTCAGGTGATTAGGAGAGAAGATGCGTTATTTATCAGATGTTCTTTTTTCAAACTCCATGAAGCAAAGATCAGCTGTAATTAATGAAAGAATGAGACAACTGAAGTAACAAAAATATATGGTCTATCACAATCGACAGTGCAATGTTTTTAAAGAACAGACAGAGATTCAGGAAACTTTGAATTGAAATTCAATTGAAGTTCTGCTTCAAAACTAATTAGATCGATTCTATTAATTAACAAAAATATTCTAGTATTTAGAAAGCACTTGTGTATCTTTTACCAACTGTGAACAACTGCTAACAAAACTACTGACGTGTCTATGATATGTACAGATACATTATCAGCCCAATAACCAATTACTTACATTTGTCAAGACTGATGATAGAACCATTTGTTACAATGTCATTTACGTTGAGCACAGTCGGAGTTTCTTCTAGATGTTTCCGTCTGCGGACTAACCACCAATCCACCAGAAACAGTGCTAACGCCAAAATTTTAATGCCTGCGCATAATCCAACATACCTGAAAACAACCATTTGAATTATTTAATAAGAGTAACAACAACCACCACAACAACAACAACAATATAATAATAATAATAAAATAATCAAATTTGAATAATTAAATATAAATAGTCTTGGATTCAACTGGTTCATTATATATAAAAAATTTAATCACAATATTATTCACACAATGTTAAGTTAAGTTATTCACACAGATTTAGTCACAGAAATCTTTACTTTGTTGTGTCAATGATATAGTTTTTCTACAGCCACTACAGCTGTAGTAATCAATGTCTTGTTACAAGTTTTTAGGACAAAAGTTTAACCTTTACATTCATTTTCTAGGTGTTAGAGCTGAATCCATTATAATCATCCTAAGCAGTCATTATATTCGTTATAGGTGAGTATCATAGTATACCTGATAACCATTATAAGTAATCATTATGAACACTTCAAGCAGCACCAATAGCTGTCACTGACATAGTAAAAATGCTTGCAAAGTAACTTTACCATGTAATGAAATTCTATGTGGTTAAAACTTCCTCATTATAAGGTTAGATTGCAGATAGTATATGTCTACAGAGTAAAAATGTTAGGTTAACAAGGAGAGGATAAAGAGAAGTAGAATAAATATATATCTGGGTCCTTTTGAAAAATAAAACTGATTATACACAATTAAAATTTTACACATGCATCCATATGTGCATGTGTGTGTGTGTGTGTTTTAAGTACTTAATAACCTGGATGTAAAATGCAAATGCAAAATAGAACTAGAAAAAATATTATTAGCATAACAGAACAGTATATGGATGACGAATGAGCAAAATGTAAATAACACAGATATTACATAACTTTACTGATCAAACTATGCGAGTGTCATGTTCAACAACACATGATTTAAGACGGATGTGATAACACAGAATGTTTATAGAATCCAGAGAATTACAATGCATTGAATTTAAAGAAAAAAAATGACAACTACCTATTGTGTGGGCACCACTTGAGTTTGTGTCTCTTATACATATCTAGCAGCAAAGTAGTTAAAATATCGCTACATTCAAGTAACTACAGTAATAATAATATGAGTGTAAATGGGAAATGAGTGTAACAATGAAATGTAAAAATCAGTGTTATGTTACGATGAATGCTTAAATTTAAATAGAAATTATGAAGGAAAATAAAATTTTACGTACCAAACAATTTATTAAAAATATATCATTTTGTTAAGTTACTAATACTTTTTAATAACAAATTTATTGAACCATAAAATACCTAAAATTCACAATTTCCAAAATTCTTACCTGCACGTGGTCCAGGGTCCTATATGCGAACTCGTGACCTGTGAGAGTGGTTAAGGGGTTTGTTGCATAATGATTATCAACTCTCATTTACCACATTTAAATAAATTCGTTTATTAAAATTAACTTCAACATATTTTCTTTCTTTTTACGTTCTTTACTACAAGGTTGTTTCTTCTTATTTCTTATACATTTCCCAAACGTTGTTTACCTTATTCATAGAATAAACAACTGTTCTAAATAATTTTTTACTTCCTTACTCTTTAATTTCTTTCTCAAAGTTATTATGGACTCTTAATTACCTTTCAAAACAAAACAAATATTAATGAACTTAATTATTAAAATAGCTATATTTTAATATATAAGACAATCCAGCACTTCGCTCTCACTCTCATACTTGTCGCCCCCCTGAAATTCGAGATCTCTTTGTTACCATATTATAATTTTCATTTTATTAAATGTGACATAGTTACTTTCCTGTTGTGGCCATCTACACGTGGTTGCAACACTACCGTTGGTTCGTTTTTTGTTCACTTTATGTCCGAAATCTTGGCTAAACTGTTCCGAATTTAAACTTGTGAACTATGTTGATGCTGCTTACATTTTCTTTTTACTGCTTTACATTAATTCACACTCCTTTTTATTGGTCGACCACAATTTTGCTCGAGAACACTGATATATAGAACCGCGCGGTTCCGTGGACTGACGCTAAGTGAAGCGTCTTCAAAATGGCTAGCGTCACTCTAAGCTTGGCAACTTGCCTTCTGATTGGACGGGCGAGCATCTCGCTGTATCTCGTTATTTCTCGTACTATTGCAGGCGGCGGCCAGGAAAACCGTGCGTGACTTTCACTCTGTCCAAATCGGCACACGCGCACTCGTACACATTCCGATGCGCCAGATTATTTCGCACCTCGCCTGGCTTATTCACAAACTGACCACTGGGTGTTTACAAAAGTTAAGCTTTGGTTATCAAAACCGGGGCTCAGTGTGGGTGACTCCACATTATTACAATTATTAAGGTATTAAAATATATCCCATAGTTTGTCCCGTTACAATTTGTTTCCGATTTTGTATAGCCATATATTTTTTACTTTCTGGATGACTGCTGTAACATAAAAAAATACTTTTTCAAATGGTTGTTCTATATAATTGTACTCACCTATATCTAAACTGTTCTATGTCATATAACAAACAACGTCCACCTTTTTCACCACATGTAGACTTCCAAAGAAGACATGTTGAATCTATGAGGTTGCCAAAAAGTATAGGTGCTGGGATATAACCAAACAAACGAAATATCACAAACTGCATTCCCAGTGCAAAAGACCTTTCTTCCTCTTCTACAGACCTGTAAATCAATGTAAAGAAACATTTATAGCAAAAATAGTAACACACAAAATTCATATTATAAAATGCACACACACACACACACACATGTATCTTTTATTAGATAATGATGATTCAAATATGCAAATGTACTACAGAAAGAGGAAACACAGCTTTGTGTTCATAACTAACAACTTACAGTATGAAAATCCTACAGACATAAAAATTAATTTACCCCCATTATTAGTGGGGGCAAACCAATAGGGTACAGATCCTGAGCTAACGAAGTTGGAAGTTGCTTTTCACCGATTTTATTAAAAATGAAATTGCTTTTTATTATTTACAGTACTCTGTTATTTTTTATTGTTATACTTCCCATATATTTCAATTAGAAATTTCTCTATTTTGTATCATTATCTATTAACATTTTCATGAGTAAATATAAATGTTTGTAAGAAAAAAACATATTTTATATATAACAAAATTGTAATATAATTTTACTTGCAGAAATAGTTAATACTTCTAAAATTATTCATAATAACTTGTATAAAAGAACAAAAATCTACAAGAAACAATAATGAATATTAAGTTTTTAAGTTTGTTTGTAAAATGGGTGTTACATTAATGGATGAAAATCAGATATTACTGACTAAGGGTTAACCAAACTTTTTATTCAATCCGTAGCCTATGTTTTCACTGTTTACAAACTATGAATTCATATTTTTTTAGTTTGAGAGTGACCTACAGTTCTTTGTTTTTGTTTAGCATGTAACATACAGAAAGAAAACATTAAATGGAAGAAAAAGTGAATGAGAAAGGTTTAACTGCATGAACAATATTATCATCACTAATAGCTTGTCAATTACCTTTAGTGGGTGTATTCAAGTGACATTTAAACACGACAGTATTAATGGTTTATACTGGTTTAAGCCCAGAGTACAACCACAGCCAGTATCAAAAAATTTCAACTGTACACGAGATTTGATTGAAAGATTATAGTAAAGAACTGATGAAAGAGATTGTGTACACTTTACACTAATGAAACTAACAATAGAACAATACCTGAGATCAGATGTATAAGAATCAGTTTATAAATCTATAATAGAAGATACATCTTAGGAATATTGCTTCAAGAGATTTAACATGTTCTTCATCCTTATCTCATGACTTCCAACTTTTTGTTTTAAAAAGAAATATTTAAATCTACACCTTGTGATGAATCAGTTGGCATCAAATGGTGGCAGGTGCTGGCACCTGCGCTGGTGAGGTGGTGGGTGTGGCACTCTTTACTTGCTGCCATTTCAGTTTGCTATGGATCTGTAGGATCCAATGTACTGCACTTTCACTGTTGAAACAGTTTTTTTTTAACAATGAATCTGTTTTACTCACTTAGAGAAGATTTTTTCATACTTAATTTTGTTTTATTCGGTTTTTTCTTGTGGCAAAAGTAATGAAAAACATGTGTTTATGACGAAAAAAATTAACTATTTGTGCTTATTGTGTTATTTCATTTCAAAAATCATCAGGTATTTCTGCCACACACTGTATATTCACCGGTAAAATTTAGTTTTACGACAAAATGTAACTGTACATAACGTTTAAATTAATTCTTACCTAAGCACTATCATTAGTAGAGGCATCTGTGTGACAGCAACAACAAACGTCATAAAGAAAAGTAATATTAGGAATGGAAATATGGTGCGGCACGATGAGTTACACGGCCCTGCAGTTGCCACAGGAACGACTGTTACCTCAGAAAATTCTGATGACACAGGAGCATTCACTGAACTCAGATTTCCATGTATACCTAAATAACATTTATAACAATAAATTAAATTTTCTTTAGTACAAACAACATTTTAAATTTCTGTATTAGTTTTTATCCTTTGATTTGCCTATTTGATGAGTTGTATCCAGATAACAATCACATATTATTTGGAGGTTGAGTGAAACTCTAATTGTACATCCCTATAATGCAATCCCTATAAGTAATAATGCAATTACTCAATTGTAACGGGGCAGATTAGGCAACTCGTTTTAACCACTCAATGTACAACTTTTGGGGAATGGCCTGTAGCGGTACTAGGTACACGCTGGTACCAGCATGTAAATTCGCAGAAAAATATACCTTAGAAATTCGTAGAATCGACCACGTGGCGAAAGAAATGAATTTCCATCTCCAGTCTATTGAAACATACGATGAAAAATAACCAATCAGCGAACGAGTTAATGCCACGCGGCCAACGCCTAACGCCAGGCATGTGGGCAAGTAAGCGCATGAGGTTCGGTCAGTTCGCCACCACTAGTCAAACCGTACAGCCGTCAATGTAAACGCAGCCTCGGAATTTCGATAGACCGACGTGAATATAGTAGCCAAGGTCTACCGAAATATGTAAAAGTGCCAGAGAAGAACAGAAGGAAGAAATAGTGTCAGTGGAATCTAGATAATATGTAAACGTGAAGCATTAGAACAGTGTTTGATAATGGAAGTGAGAAAGATGGTGGAATAGCATGTACAGGTACAATATACAATCAACTGCTTAAAAACTAAAATTAATAAATATCAAAAGAGCTCATTAAACGGGGGGTATTAACAAGTGTAAAGAGTGAGAAAGTGTGTGTGGGGAACAAGGGAAAAATAAAATATAAAAGTACTGGTTGGTCAAGAAAAATTATTCTATAGGGAATTTGTATAAGTAATTTCATGTTTCAATTATTAAAGTAACAGATAAAAGAGAATAGAACACTGAATTTAAATAAAAATGAGATTTGTTTAGAACCAAGATATGTGTTAGAATAGTCATTTCCCCTGTAACCATTTCCTATACTTTGTGCTGAAAAACTCGTCTAACGTTCCGGGGAATTTTCTGAATTAAGGGAGGTCAGATAGCAAAATTGTCCAAGTGTTTTTTAATTAAGGGAAAGAGTGCAAAGGTTTCCATATCTATCCTTTTAAAGATATTGGTGGCGCCCCTGTGAAGTTCTGATGGTGTTAACAAAAGATAAGTCTGCGAGAAAAGATCGCAAGGTAGGTAAGATTCTGGCAGCATTTATTTATTTTATTATTTTATGGTTAAATTGTTTGTTTAGTTACACAATTACTACTACAATACCAACTTGAATCTGAATCCTCCAGGTGTCCATTTCTTTTAATAGCAAAAGTTTGCTTCTTTTAATTTTTTTCTCCTTTTAATTTAATAGAACTTAATTTTTCAATTTTATTTTAAAAATCATATAAATCATACATTGTCTACCAGTTCACGTAAGTTCACCAAGAAATTGGTATCTATAATACATATGATATACAAAAAATTACGTGATTGTATGCTGCACATAAAATAATGTTATAAATGTGACTTAAAAATAAAATAAGAGTTATTCTAAATGAGACAGATATTACACATATTACTTTTGAAAATTCTGAGCAACTACCAATCATTTACACATACAAATAACTAATGATTTTTACAAAGAAATTTAGGTATATAGTGTGAATAATCAATAACAGAGACCAATTGTGTTTGTGGCTGTTCTATATAATTTTAGCTTGAAATTTTGTAAATATATTCTAAGTTATTAGAAATACGCTTCCTGTATTTTACATAAAAATAGGTAAAATACATATTCTACAGTACACTCCTGTTCTTTACCATTGCAGAACATTTTTAATTATTACAGATTTTCTAACTTTGCTTTTTTTCAGTCCAATATGTAGAAAATTCAGGAGCTACATATTATTTTTCAGCCAGGATATTAAGAAAAATACAAGTGAAAGGGGAATGCAAATAGCTACTTTTTACAAAAGTAAAAATAATGGGTTCCAGTACTGGTCCATGTAGAAAACTCAGAGCTGACTGCAATGTCCGGACTATGGAAAAAAATGTATAATATTAAAATAAAATATTTTATACACTAATGATTATAATAAAAAATGTATCAGTCTCATAACACTAATGATTTGGGAGCGAGTATTTTAATGAAACCTCTCCAGTTTTTACTGAGAACAGAGTAATATGACTAATTTTTACTTCCATGTTCCTTAAGGAAATGGAAGTATGGTGATGTTTTAATTACCTCCATGAATTTTTATAATTCACTAACAATGATCTAAAAAAATTTACATTCAAGTTCCCCAAATATGGCTTACAAAAATATGTAAACTTATAAATAAATAATATAATTTAAATACAGTAAAAGAGTTTAAGAAGCAAACATTTTTTCATTAATTAAAATGGAAATAGTCAGCGTTCAAATGTAAACATTACCAAGAATATTATACTAAAAATTGTTTGTTTTAAATTGAATGTTTTCTTATTTTAGTGATCACCACAAATTAACCACTAAAAAAAAGGTTTAGTCAGTCAATTTTATTTTTAAAAGTGTGTCCAGTTAACTTGAACCTTGCTAAACCTTTTATCAGTTTTAAAATGTAACAGTACCAAATGTTAGACTTTATTATTATTTAAAAATGTTGAGGTAAATTATATGATTGTGACTGCGACTTTATTTTATGAACTGTAAGTACACAGCCACCCCTCTCATTTATAACTTGATTGTACTCTGGATATGACTGCACATCAAAGATTAGATTTTATCAGCATTTGGAAGAATATACATGGGTGTACAAATTTGTTTATGTATGGACAAACAATACCTCAACATGCTGTATGTACTACAATAATTGTGGAGTATACTTACAGGCACAATTTGTATAATTAGACCTTGAAGAGAAGGCTGTACACCCTGCATGACAAGGGCTGAAGTATGTCAGTCCATTGTTCCCACACACAGGTTCAACATCTGTCATATGACATTCACATCCAAAGTTACATGCTGCTGTCAAATTGACTTGGAACGGTTCTGCTCTTGAACTAAAAAAACTTCATAATTAGACTGCAATGTTCGGTATATAATTCCTGCAATAACTAAACTAAAACCAAGTACTTTTTTCAAACTTCAGCTTATTTATAAATTACATAACATTTGTTATAGAAATTTCACTAAAATTTACAGATAGTTGAAGCTCTATAACAGCATTAACTTCATTGTCAGATGCAAGAAGAAAAAGTAAAAAAAAAAAAAAAATTATTCATAGCTAATACAGTTGAAAGAAGTTATTATATGGAGAATCCTAATGTTAATACATCGAGTCAGTATTAAGCAAAGATCCATTATATGGTTAAGGTCTTTTGTAGCAAATATCTGGTAAATAAAGCAAATGGGCTCACAAATCTGTACAAGTAAACAGAGTTACAGGTTTTTAAATTTATTTTTGTTTATTCCTAGAACAATTACATCATAGTCTGTTAAAATAATAATTGACACATTAATATATATTAAAAAAATACTGCACGAAGGCTGGTGATATTATGGAAGTTAATTATGTTTTATTCTGAAGAAACCTAGGTAAGAATGACCTTACTACTTGTCCAGATTGGTCTGCTTTGGATAGCAAACCAGCTTTCAAAACAGCTAAGAGAAAAGAGTTGATAGGTTATGTTAGCAAACTATGTGATGTTGGCTTAAGCAGTAGATGTATTGCATGGTGAACTGGGTATTGGAACTACTGTGTTGTTTCGTAACTGAAAAGTTATGTGTAAATAAATAAAAACTACAAATCCACAAAAACAATTGGATTTTAGAACAAAAAATAAAATGTTCCATTACAATACTGTTTGAAATAATTAAACTGATTATAACTTAAGCACATAATTTCTATGTTCATAATTTATTAATAATGATGAATATTATATATTCAAATGAAAACTTGAGTTTTTACTGAAAATTAGAAAGTTTTTACTTTCAAAAAGTCTGTGATTCAGCTCTTACCTATTGTAGTATGGAATTGTTGTTCCTGCCATTTTAACATTATCACAACCAAGCAAGAAGAGTAATCCATAGCATGATAAACAGATTGTGTTTGAAATAAGCACAAATTGGACAGCACCTTTAGGCCGTAATTCTAGCCTTTTTAATAAGCATCCACCCATAAAGATGCCTATACATGCTCCTGGAATGGCAATAGAACCTAACAAAAAATAAATAGTTTTATCAGAGCTGTTAATTGTTAATATTTCCCTTACAATCTTTAAACTTACAAGAATTATATATATATATATATATATATATATATATATATATATATATATATATATATATAGTTACAACACAAATAAGCCACCCCAATACCAGGGATGAAAAAGATGATACTAAATATAAATATACTTCATATTAAATATAAATAAAATGTAAAGACAATAATACGACAAACGACGACTCGACCTAACCCAAGTGATTGACCAAACAAACAGGAAAACAAAGAAGAAGGGAAAAAACCGAAACCAAATAAAAATAAAGGCAATTGAAGGAAGTGAATGAATCCATACTACCAAATGAAATAAAACCAAACGAGAAGGGGAGAACCAAACTAAAATGAAGCCAATTGAAAATGAAGGAGAAGAAGAAGAAAAAGGAAAATGAAACTAATTAAGTGTAAAGGAAATGAAGTGAAACCAAGGGATAAGAAACACCACAAGTATGTAAGGGAGAAATGGTACACTCAAGTATAATATTGGGAATAAAACCAATAATTATCCAATACCGGAAATAAATATTATTATCAATTAAATAATTAATGTAATTGTTTTAACCAAAACCCAGTAAAGTAATATTATAAAAAGAAAAGTACACTAACCCAAGAATTAGACTTAGATGTAATAAAACTCTATAGAATTATAACCTTAGTAATACTATGTATAATATTAGTAAAGAAAGAAATAGTGAGAAAGTGACAAAGAGAAATAATTATATGGATTACCCACTAAGAAACACTTAATGTAAACAGTTAAAGAGTGAAATAGTGAAAGTGTGAAACCCCAAAATGGTTAGAAACCATATTTATGGTAATAAAACGATTAATAATCAATAATAAACAATAACTGATTAATGGTGAAACCAATAATAATTAAGAATAAGGTTTTAATGATAGCATTAGATGTAAGCACTTCATAGTGTGGAATAAACACTGAAGAGTGATGAGGAAACACTATGTGATTAAAAGTGAAACAAATTAGTAATTAAAAAGATAAGGGTAATGATAATATTAAATGTAAACAATTAGTAATATGAAATGAACATTGGAAAGTGATGGTGACATTATTATTTAAGAAAAGATTTTTAAGAGAATTAAGTTTAATTGTAAACGATTGTAATTAAAGGGGAGAATCCCATGAAAAGATAAACAGCTAGTGTTAACATGGATTGAAAGTAGAGTTTAAGTAGGGAATAAGAAGTTAATAATGTAATAAATAAACACCCCAGATTTATAAGGGAAAACCAATTAAGTAAATTCAAAAGGTGTGATATTGCTTAACACCCAAAAAATAGTAATTAATGAAATGAGTTGTAAACAAACTTTACTTAATAATTGTGTCAAGGTTAAACCTTGAGTAGAGTCTTATAAAGAATTAACCGGTGCAGAATTATATAAAAAATTAATTACAACTTGTGTCTATAAAATATTAACGTCAAATTAATAATAAATCTATACTGTGTATGTTAAATTGTGTTTTATTTTCATTAGAAAAGTGTATGTCTAAAACGATAATATTAAATACTCAGGAAGGAAGACAGAAGAATAAAATCAATCAGAAAATATATAGTAAATTTGAATAAAAATTCAAATATGATAACAATGGTAATAAACCATGCCTTAGCCAATCAAAGGATTTAGGTTACCATAGAAATGGACCGTTGGTTACTAATTTTCCGTTAATTTGCAGTACTCGTATAATGACGCTTATGTAAGGGACGCAAACATATACCAGTGAGAAGGAGATGAAGAGGAATAACATTTAACTGATGTCCAGGAACAATATAAACGAAAATTAAAAGCAGAAATTCCCAAGACTAATATGAAAAGGACGCCAGCAGCCTAAGTCACTCAAAATTGACGAATTTTCCATTTCAAAGAACAACGATCTATCACAAACCTTCTGAACTGATAAGTATCATTTAAATACCCTAATCCCAGGAATAAAAGCACTTTAAATATATCTCATATCTGTACAAACTCTCACTATGAATTAAAAATAATTTCTTTCAAGGATTAAATAAAACAAACTTACGTAGAAAAACTTGTTAACTAAAAAATAACCTCGCACTAGATTGCGAACTTTTGTAACACCTATTACTACACTGCAGAACAAATTGTAGCCACAATTTATATTATTTAAGTACGGATAATGTACGGTAGTGTACTTTTTTATTGTAATCATATTTAATGTTTTCTTTATAATCAAAAGGACTCCAGATTTTGGACAAGTTGACGTATAAAATACAAACAGTAGCCATTACGGTATCAGAATAGCTCGTTCAAAACCAATTTTGTCAACTTGAGATAAAGCGTTTCATGTTTAATGTCGGAGCAAATTTATGAAATACTAAATTATAATATTATTGTCACATTACATAATTATCAAACAACCATTAAAGAAACAGTACAGAGTGTAACCATTGTTTTATTTCATACGAAACTGTATTATATATGTGTGTGTATAGCGAATGTCTCTGATGTGACACCTAGCGCGCCAGCAGCGAATACTGTAACTGCTAACTCGATTAACAAAAATCGAGAAAAGGCGGGACGAATTGAATTCGTCACATCGTTCGAATAAAACATTGATAAGGAGACAATTTTAATTGTTTTACATAAACAATTTGGCGCCACCCGGGGATTATCCACTACATTTGAACCTCAGATCGGGAACCACAATACCTGGTCATTCGTACGTTCGCTACGGACTCAAACATCGTGAGTTACATTGCCGTGCGAGGACGAAGTGGTAAGAAACACAGACACAAATTACACTCAGACACACTGTTACATTTTACAGAGGTATGAGAAAGAAGACGACACACGAGTTTTGTTATAATATATATATATATATATATATAAAATATTTAAAATTTATATTTATTTTACCTCAAGATGTTATTTTTCCCTCGTTTGGAATATGTTCGAGAACTCCTGTGTTCTCATCCTCAGCCTTCGTGATCTTGCGTCTGGTGACACCTTCCTCAGACGCAAGATCACGAAGGCTGAGGATGAGAACACAGGAGTTCTCGAAACATGTTCCAAATAAATTCCAAATTTTCAAATATAACCGAGAAAACAGCTGCTGAAGAAAATAAATATTAAAACAATCGTTAACTAATTGACCTAAATCAATTATCAGTTATTTTACATTAAAATCGATACAAATTCGATTATTCATTAATTTTATATTAATAGAATTACTTCGATTGTTATTAATTTACTTAGAAACCTCTGATGATACTGATATTTTTCAGTGAAACGTGCGTCAGGTGTTAAAAAGAATATACGAATTATACTACTTGCAGAAGAAAGAAATTGAATAACATCACAAATTTATATAATTACTGCAAGAAACGTCGAGTTACTTATATAGAAAATGAGATATATATATATATATTGTAACGAGGCGCCTGGTGTATTGTCTGTAAAGACGTGTGTATGGTTTTTTATGTATTAGTGTGGTGTGTTATAACGCTCCGGGCTACGTTATAAATCCAGGGAACCCGTGATAATTGACGCTAGCCAATTATACAGGCTGCCTACGTTGTAACAAACTGAAAATCAATACAACACTTAGAACAATAATAATTACTCTAATTATATAGGACACAAGGGAAGGTAATTTAACTGATTTATGCACTCACTTCAATATGTAACAAGATATCTCTTTATTAACAAATGATATATATATAGATCCCATTACATAAAAATTTTCTCATACTGAAATAGTCTGAAATAGTTTAAAGGGGTTTTCTGTCAAACAAACTATCAAACAGATCATGTATTTTACCTTGGATCCGAGTCTCTTTAAATCTAGTAAAGACGTCTGGTATTTACTTTACTTATCAAGAAGGTTGCATTGTTACATGAACACCATTTGAAGAATGGTATTATTTAGTTAAGGGATTAAAACTTATATCTCAAGAGTAATGTTACAACGTATGATGTTAGAAATTACTGGTTACATTTTTCTAAAACTTAATGCTTAGAGATGATTATTGTCTTTTGAAAAGTCTTTGGCATGTATGACAACTTATATTTTAAATGTACATAATTCTCGGTAGACGAGCTACCGAGTCACCTCTTAGATACGCTTTTGCTGTCCGTGTCCTGGGGCATGAATCTTCGGTACTCTGGTAGTCATCTGGGTAGTGTTTCCAGTGAAAGTCCTCTGGGTGTATTAACGAGGAGATGGATGTTATGCTGCGTGAAGTCGTGCTGATCCTCGGCGGTTATGGTAAGTGTTGTTTAGGTGGTAGTCGTCCCTATCTGCAGTTGTGCACGTGACATATTTACTGGCACCGTAGTACTGGAGTTTGCATCTTCTTTTTACATTAATATGAATTACATTACTCGAACAATATTCGAGAGTTCGTTTTTTAATTAACTTGAGACATCACCTTATATACTAATTCTTTTTACATTATCACGCTTTCTAACAAATTCCTCACTATATCTTCAATATATAACTAGCTCTCCACGCTTTTAGTGGAAGCTAACACTCAATTAAAAATCAAAAAGGATAACAAAACATTTTATGAAGAGCCCTCGCTTGGAGGTGTTTACAGTCTGAAAGCCGCATCGTTACTCTTGCATTGTTACAACAGGTAGATTGCAACGACGCGGAGTGAGTACTCCGCCATAATATAGTTCCAACTCTTTATTAATAATACATTCTTATAGTAAGACAAAATAAACTATCTAGACTTATCTTGTTTACAGGGATTATTATAACTACTACTTGTGACTTTAAATTATTAATTATTTACATTACGATTTACAGATATTTCTAATTTACTGCCGGTTCGGTATGCACGTTGTGTCCGGAATAGGCAGGTCAACGCATGATAAATTTACTAAAGGGTTAACTGTATTATTCTTAACTTTTACATTCAGATTTTAATTACTTATTTAGTTAGATTTTCTTAATTTAATTTTCATTACTATTATGAGTTAGTTCAGGGGTATTTGGTTTAATCGTGCGATTTAAAGTACTTACTTGCTTTCCGTTTTTTTTTTTTTTAATATTTTTATTATTAATTTTTTTTTTATTTATTTACCATTTAAATCGTCACATACTCCGCCACTTAAAATCGACATGGGGGAATTTTAATAAGGAAAATTCGAAAGTGGGGTACTGGGAGTATGCTTGCCGTTACTGTGTGGAATTTCTCTCCTTCTTTCCCTTTTTATTTCACTTAGTTATTGGCATGTGTTATACACATTTATTTCTTTTGAGTATAAAACAATATACATATATATATTCTTACAAACTACCTTTTGTTTTACATAAAAAATCACACTTAATGACTACATTTTAAAACACAAAACTTCTTCGTATTTCTATTACTTAAATCTACTACCGGTTTTTTCTTTCTTTGGGTTTTGGTTACTCTCTTCATAGAGTTACTTTCTTAATAATTTCTCATTTAGTGGTCAGCTGACTACTCATTTTGCTCATCTTTCGCTGAACAGGATCTAAGGTTGATCAGGCCTCATTCCCAATTCTACGATTAACACTTAGCATGGTTACTGAGGTACAAGATAACTTGTCTACCTAGTATTACCTTTTTTATTTTTGGCGATGTTATTTCCTCTTTTCCTTTTCATAAAATTTTATCTGCGAAATATGTGTTCTTCATACATATTTTCGAGTCGCAGGTTCGTACAGGGCTACGGTAACTGGGGTTAAGTACTTCTGGATTTGGTAAGGACCACACCATCGGTATGATAGTTTAGAGGTGGTCTTATCAATTGCACTACTAGTCGGGAGTGTCTTGTACATTACTAAGTCACCGACTTGGTACCTAACTAAATTGTTATTGTTATGAATATTTCTCTCGTGGTATTTTCGGGATTTCTCTAAGTTCACTCTTAAATTTGTGCGAGCTTTATTCCAGATGTGTTTAATCTGCTTATCCAATATTTGCGGAGGTAGCAAGTCATGTATTTTCCATTTTGTGGACAAGGGGTGGTTTGGTTTGTATTTATACAGTAGCTCAAATGGGGTAGACTTAATGTCCTTCGTGATAAGCTGAATTAAAGGCGTATTGTATCCAGGATAGGTTCTGGTTCCAAGACGTATGATCGTTCGCATGGTAGGCGATTAATGGAGATTTGAGGTTTCGCAGATACCTTCCAGCAATATTGCCTTGCGGTCGATACTCCGTCATGGTAATATGGTCTATTCCTAACTTGAAACACATATTCTTAAATTCCTTCGCCTAAAATTGGGTTCCATTATCTGACACTATATGTACAGGTGTACCATAATCTTTAAATAATCTCTCCTGTAATATTTTTACAGTCAACGCTAACGCTCGCCGCATGGGATAAATCCAAACAAATTTGGTGAACGAATCTACACATATGAGTAGCATAGTATTACCTGATTTAGATCGTGGATAGGGACCTGAAAAGTCTAAATAAAGTTTAGAGAAATGGGTAGTAGGGATTTCTGAAATTAATTGGCTTACCTGACTGTTTCTTGCCGGTTTACTGAGAGCCCATAAATTACACTTTTTTACGAAACTAGCTATTTCGCTGTTCATATTGTTCCAATGATATTCCTTACGAATGCGATGTATTGTTTTATTGATTCCCATATGGGCTCCAATGGTGGATGAATGGAAGTACTCCATCAGCATGGGCTTAATTACATCAGGGGCGATTATCCTTAATTCCTTTCCATTTCCTATTTTGTGGCATAATATTCTTTTACTTAATACATATTTCTCTGATTTAATTCCTTGCTCAAGTTGTTCTATAATCGGTTTAAGAAGAGAGTCTTGTTGTTGATATTGAGCAATGTTGGTAAATGCAAGGGGGAATTCAGTAATTACGGTGTTAACAATGGGTGTTTCCAGACTCTCCTTGTTTTCGGGAGTATTGGTGGGTGACTGGAACATACGGGACAGGGTATCAGTGACTACGTTTTGTGTACCTTTAATATGCTGCACTTTGAAGTTGTAACAGTTTAACCTCAATACCCATCTTCCAATACGTCCTAACTGTTTAGGGTGATTCAGTAACCAAGATAATGCTTGATTGTCAGTTTCCAAAAGGAATTCTTTATGTTCTAGAAAGGGTTTAAACTTCTCAAACGCAAAAACAATGGCTAAACATTCCAATTCATATGCGGAATATTTTTTTTCTTGGTCATTCAATGTTCGTGAAGCATAACTAATCGGTAGTCTACTGTTTTCTGTTTCCTGATAGATGACTGCACCTAAAGCTACACTTGAACTGTCGGTCTGAACTACGAAAGGTTTCGTAAAATCTGCTAGTTGTAATACTGGGGGAGATATGATGCTTTCTTTTAGTTGTTCGAACGCATTTTGTGCAGTCCATTCAAATTTCGCTCCCTTCTTTCTTAAGGCATTCAGCGGTGCTGCTATTTCGGCAAGATGGGGAATATACTTGTGGAAATAATTTACCACTCCCAAAAATCGGGCTATACCTTTTGCATCTCGCGGGGGTAAAAATTCTCTGGTTGCACGGGTTTGTTCGGGGTCTATGCTTACCTTTCCGTTGGCTTTCACGATGTGACCTAAAAATGAAAATTGTGGGACTGCAAAATTTACCTTTTTGGGGTTAACTGTTAATTCTGCTTTTTGTAATCGAGATAACACTTCACGTAGATGTTTAAGATGTTGTTGCATCGATTCGCTATAGATTACGATGTCGTCCAGGTAGTGATACACATATTTAAATTTAATATCATGAAATATTCTTTCTAATAGTCGACTACATACGGAACTTCCTTGAGATATTCCAAAGGGTACTCTAGTAAATTGGTACAGGTTGAAAGGAACAGCAAATGCGGTTCGACGTTTGGATTCCTCCGAAAGGGGTATTTGGTGAAATGATTGATTTAGATCCATTACCGTAAAGACTTTCGCTTTTGTGAAGTAATGAAAAGCACTATGGATGTCTGGAAGCGGGATAGATTCAAATTCTATTCGTTTGTTTAATTGCTGGTAGTCCACAACTAGTCTATGTTTGTCGTTACCTTTTGGTACTAAAAAGGAGGGTGATGAATACGGAGACGTAGAGGGTTCAATGACTCCTTGTTCTAACAAGTTGTTGATATGGTTCCTCATCACTTCCATCTTGGGAGGCGACAACTTGTATGGGGGTAGGCGTATTACTTTGTGATCGCTCAGATTGATCTTATATTCTATTAGCTTCGTAAGTCCTAGCTTAGGTGTAAGAACGGTGGAAAATTCTTTTATTAATTTCTGCATTCTCAGCCTATCTCTATTTCCTAGATGAGATAATTCAGACTCTTGGTGTACTATGTGTGCAGTCGATGATCTAATACTTTCTTGTTCGTCAGTTTTACAATCAAAATTATACTTCCGTGTACGGTCGAATCTAAAATAATATTTCTGCTCATGGATGTCAAGAATTATTCCCGTTTTACTTATGAAGTCAGCTCCCAATATTAAGTCGGGTCCTAAATCATTACATACTAACATTGTAAAAAACCACGTTAGATTCTTGATTTTACTTCCATATTCCTTAAGGAATGGAAGTATGGTGATGGCAAAAAAAATCGTGTTCGAGATTATTGCAGATTCTGATTCTACTACACTCAAAACATGAAAAAAAGTCGTTTTCCGAAAAGTGTCTGTGTGTGTGTCTGTCTGTCTGTGTGTCTATCTGTCTATCTGTAGATTTTTTTTCTATGGCAAACGATAACTGCCGCAAATTCAAACAGAATCAAATAATTTTTTGCATACAGCCCTGATTTGCAGAGTACTCGCGACCTATTGTTTTTGGTGAAGATCGGTTGAGGGAAAGGGGTAGTTTACCTGCAACGGTTTTTTTTTAGCAAGGGTAATTTTGTTTGTTTGGCAAACGATAACAGCCGCAAATTCAAACAGAATCAAATAATGTTTCGCATACAGCCCTGAATTGTAGAGTTCTCAAGATCTGTTGATTTTGGTGAAGATCGGTTAAGGGAAAGGGGTAGTTTACCTGTAACGTTTTATGTTTTAACAAGGGTATTTCCTATGGCAAACGATAACAGCCGCAAATTCAAACAGAATCAAAAGATTATTTGCATACAGCCCTAAATTGTAGAGTTCTCAAGACCTATTGTTTTTGGTGAAGTTCGGTTGAGGGAAAGGGGTAGTTTACCTGCAACGTTTTTTTAACAAGGGTATTTTTTATGGCAAACGATAACAGCCGCAAATTCAAACAGAATCAAATAATGTTTTGTATACAGACCTGACTTGTAGAGTACTCAAGACCTATTGTTTTTGGTGAAGATCGGTTAAGGGAAAGGGGTAGTTTACCTGTAACGTTTTATGTTTTAACAAGGGTATTTCCTATGGCAAACGATAACAGCCGCAAATTCAAACAGAATCAAAAGATTATTTGCATACAGCCCTAAATTGTAGAGTTCTCAAGACCTATTGTTTTTGGTGAAGATCGGTTGAGGGAAAGGGGTAGTTTACCTGCAACGTTTTTTTAACAAGGGTATTTTCTATGGCAAACGATAACAGCCGCAAATTCAAACAGAATCAAATAATGTTTTGCATACAGCCCTGATTTGTAGAGTACTCAAGACCTATTATTTTTGGTGAAGATCGGTTAAGGGAAAGGGGTAGTTTACCTGCAACGGTTTTTTTTTATCAAGGGAAATTTTTTTTTTTTTGGCAAACGATAACAGCCGCAAATTCAAACAGAATCAAATAATGTTTCGCATACAGCCCTGAATTGTAGAGTTCTCAAGACCTATTGTTTTTGGTGAAGATCGGTTAAGGGAAAGGGGTAGTTTACCTGTAACGTTTTATGTTTTAACAAGGGTATTTCCTATGGCAAACGATAACGGCCGCAAATTCAAACAGAATCAAAAGATTATTTGCATACAGCCCTAAATTGTAGAGTTCTCAAGACCTATAGTTTTTGGTGAAGATCGGTTAAGGGAAAGGGGTAGTTTACCTACAACGTTTTTTTAACAAGGGTATTTTCTATGGCAAACGATAACAGCCGCAAATTCAAACAGAATCAAATAATTTTTTGCATACGTCAGTGAATTGTAGAGGACTCAAGGCCTTTAGATTTTGGTGAAGATCGGTTAAGGGGAAGGGGTAGTTTACCTGCAACCTTTTACGTTTTAACAAGAGTAAAGTACTTGAAAATTTATTTAAACTTTTTTAAACAATGGTAATTGTTGAAAATAAAATAATTTTGTTGCCAGGTAACAAAAATAAAGTCATTTTGATTATAAAATATAAATATTTACAACAAGAAAAGAATTTTCAGTTTTCAAAATTTAAATATATTTTTATAAAACAATGGGTTCTTCATTGAGGTGGGGACCATGTCACTCACTCCATATCAAGCCTCTCCCATTTTGCAGAAAAAGAGGACCCTGTCAAGGCTGATACTTTGACGACAGTGACAGGGCTTTCCACCAAATTCAGCAGAGTGACAGGTAGGCCCAACTCTGATTGGCTCGTCAGATTTCCCCAGCGTTAGTAGGTTCTATGAAAATATTTTATTTCAAAAATGATTTTAAATATAAATCTTAGATATGTTTTATAAATCTCATGTTTTATGTTTTAACATGGGTAATTTTTTATATGACGAACCATAACTGCCATAAATTAAAACAGAATCAAATAATTTTTTACATATGTGCCTGAGCTATAGAGAACTCGATGTCTGTTGATTTTGGTGAAGATCGGTTACGGGGAAAGGGCAGTTTACCAGAAACATTTTTTGTTGTAACATGAGTAAAGTACTTAATTTTGATAAAGTATCCTGATAAGATCTTAATAATCCACTGTAGAAACGTAGATGAAATGTCTATAAATGAAGAGGCTAGTTGAACGGGCTGGGGGTAATTTTCTATAAATCAAAATTATAGTTGAAGGGGGAGGGGATAATTTTTGGCAACAAAGAAGTATTTTTTTGTTAAAATTCCTTCCCTGGCTGTTTGGCTGAAAATGATTTTAAATATAAATTTTAGAATATGGAAGTCATGTATGGTTCTCCATACCGATTTTTTACTTTAATTGTGATGCTAAGTTTTATCACTATATTCTGTTTATTGGCTGTAACACATTTTATATTCACAGCTTGACTGCGTTTCACTAGGTTGTGTTCGAATAATTTACTGGTAACTTTTGACTGATTAAGGTTCTAGTAGACCCAGAATCGATTAATGCGATGGTGGAGGTAACACCTAGGTCAATTTGTATTAAGGGCAATAGACTTTTAGTCCAATCACATTTAGTTATCGCGTTACATTTTTCAATAAACTTTCTAACATAGGGATCTATTTCTCTAGTGTTTCTTTTCCTTCCTTTTTTTTTATATGGTCGTACATTTCTTTGGGTTTACCGGATCTCAAGTTGCTGCAGAAGACACAGGATTTCGGGTCTCCCTGCCTTACATGTTTTTTGGATTAGGGTGTTTACGTTCATATTGCTTGTTGTTACAGTTTCTACTGTGTCCATACTTACCGCAGTTATAACACATATTCTTATTACGAGGAGGGTAGCTTGCTTCCGTTTTAGGTTGTGTTTCATTTGATTTACCAGGGCTGTGCAAATTGTGCGGTCTATTGAATACTCGCCTTTCACGCTGGGTTGTCACATCGGGCACTAGGGCTTGCAATCATTTCTATTCGCTTCGGTTGATTTCATCGCAAGTCTGTTCTGATCTGAGTACCATACATTCGAAGAGTGGATACTGCATTGTTCTAGATCCGCAAAGGTGTTGGGTCGATTTATTAACACTAAACGAGACCTTTCTTCTGGAGACAATCCTACTAAAATGGTGTCGACCATCTGTCTCTCATTCCAATCTACTTGCAGTAGTCGTGAGGACTCCCTGATGTCTGAGATGTAATGGGCCAATCTCTCGTGATTTCCTTGTACTCGTAGTATGGTCTTTCTCTTAAGTTCTTCATAAATGCCGGTGGGAATAAAATATTTTATTATTGTGGTATGCATTTCTTCTACTGGAAGAGTAGAGCTTATTGATTCTAGCACACGATTCTTTATTGCCAGTCATTTAGCTGCTGTAGATCATTTATCTGCAGGAGATATTTGATGAAATTCAGTAATTTAGTGACATTTAAACCATTAGTGTATGGAATTTCAGCTAAGAGTTTTTCTATGGGATGAGTGATTTTTCCATAGAGGTCTGCGTTATAATTTACGTGTGGCATCGCTTTAGGAGGACCAGATGATGCGTTCGGGGTTGTCAATTCGTGCATTCCGGGGCCAATCTGGAAACCACTGGGAGGAGGGGCTTCAAATATAGTCGGGGCAATTAAATCTTTATTTGGGTATTGCTCACGAGTAGGTTGTATTTGCAATATGGCGGGTGAGTCCTGATCCGTGTTGGGTGGAGGGTGTTCTAACGTAGGGGATTGAACTGGGGAGATGTGTAGTTTCTTCAAGGACTTCTCAATTTCATCAATTCGGAACGAGTCGGATTTTCTTCGTAATTCATTGATAATAGTGGGTAATTGACGTAAAGCTTCATCTGCAAAACTTTGGACTTCAGGAGGTATTTCTGTAAGGTTAGGCCAGTTCAACAAATTTTTCATTCGCCGGGTTAAATGTTCTATCCTTTGAGTTGTCCGCAATATTACTGCAGGAGATTTCTCGTCTTGGAGGGTTTGGGACAATAAAGTCAACTCACTATACTTGGCATTACAAGTTTCTCTCTCGCTCTCATAATCGAGTCCGCTTAGGTTGCTTAACTGCGCGGGTGTATCAAATCCACTTTCGCGTATAGACTTGCGCAATTCCGCGACTGTTACATTCGCATGGGGTAGACCACGTAAAAGAGCTTCATAAGACAGCTCGTCCTTTAATAGTAAATCTGGATTAAATTGTGCCATTTTTACCTTATTTCTAAGACTAAAATTTATTTTACTACACTATACACTTATTACATAGACAATTTAATTCATGGTTAAAGCATTTGCATTGTTCGTAAGAGAATAACCTCTCTTCTCAGAGAAAGACAAAAATTCCACACAGACGTCAGTGTATTGTCAACGATCAGCTGTTCGCTGGAATGTAGGTCAGACTAGTTTTCTTTGTAAACAATGGCATACTCGTTGTATGCATGGAAACGCAAGAAATATACTAGGGGTGAGGGATGTTATTGTTCTATACAACAATAGCTGACGGCTATCTTTATCGACTGGTTTCAACTGGCTCTAACACGGGGGTGAGTGCGAGGCAATGATACACGTTTTACACAAGTTACAGCCCATAATAAGCTGAGTTTAGTTATTAATTGTCTTACGTTCTAATTTTAATTTCTGTAATTCTATCTATCTTTTTTTTTTACTTCTCTCTCTAGTAACAAAATTAAACTTACGAATTTATTTACACGTAATTAACCTGGTCTAATTTAGTCAATAGTTTATATGTTTCACCGTGACAACAGACATACAACTTAAATTCTATGCAGGCATATTCAGGAAACTACAGGTCTTGAATTGTCACAATATAAACCTGTTAAAGACTGAACAGTTTGACAAGCACTAAAATTCATGTAGGTACTTGCATTGGTGTAATACAATGATAGTTTGTATTATTTTGCGTATGTTAAATAAATTATACACAAGCTCGTGCATAACCTTACACAAAATAAATTCACAATGGTAAATTAATACTGTCGCTATTTTTTTCTTTTTGCAACTTACCCTTTTTGGGGTGACATGAAATACATTAACTGAGTGCATAGATCAGCAGAGAGTCATCTATTTTTCTTTTACTACGTAACAGTTATTTCACACGAAAGCAGAGTGCCGCAACTCTATATGTGACACTCTGTACACGATCAATTCTTTTGTACAAAGCAGCGTTGCGCAACTTTATAACGCTCCGGGCTACGTTATAAATCCAGGGAACCCGTGATAATTGACGCTAGCCAATTATACAGGCTGCCTACGTTGTAACAAACTGAAAATCAACACAACACTTAGAACAATAATAATTACTCTAATTATAGGACACAACAAGGGAAGGTAATTTAACTGATTTATGCACTCACTTCAATATGTAACAAGATGACATCTCTTTATTAACAAATGATATATATATAGATCCCATTACATAAAAATTTTCTCATACTGAAATAGTTTAAAGGGGTTTTCTGTCAAACAAACTATCAAACAGATCATGTATTTTACCTCGGATCCGAGTCTCTTTAAATCTAGTAAAGACGTCTGGTATTTACTTTACTTATCAAGAAGGTTGCATTGTTACATGAACACCATTTGAAGAATGGTATTATTTAGTTAAGGGATTAAAACTTATATCTCAAGAGTAATGTTACAACGTATGATGTTGGAAATTACTGGTTACATTTTTCTAAAACTTAATGCTTAGAGATGATTATTGTCTTTTGAAAAGTCTTTGGCATGTATGACAACTTATATTTTAAATGTACATAATTCTCGGTAGACGAGCTACCGAGTCACCTCTTAGATACGCTTTTGCTGTCCGTGTCCTGGGGCATGAATCTTCGGTACTCTGGTAGTCATCTGGGTAGTGTTTCCGGTAAAAGTCCTCTAGGTGTATTAACGAGGAGATGGATGTTATGCTGCGTGAAGTTGTGCTGATCCTCAGCGGTTATGGTAAGTGTTGTTTAGGTGGTAGTCGTCCCTATCTGCAGTTGTGCACATGACATATTTACTGGCACCGTAGTACTGGAGTTTGCATCTTCTTTTTACATTAATATGAATTACATTACTCGAACAATATTCGAGAGTTCGTTTTTTAATTAACTTGAGACATCACCTTATATACTAATTCTTTTTACATTATCACACTTTCTAACAAATTCCTCACTACATCTTCAATATATAACTAGCTCTCCACGCTTTTAGTGGAAGCTAACACTCAATTAAAAATCAAAAAGGATAACAAAACATTTTATGAAGAGCCCTCGCTTGGAGGTGTTTACAGTCTGAAAGCCGCATCGTTACTCTTGCATTGTTACAACAGGTAGATTGCAACGACGCGGAGTGAGTACTCCGCCATAATATAGTTCCAACTCTTTATTAATAATACATTCTTATAGTAATAGTATGTCTTATAGTAAGACAAAATAAACTATCTAGACTTATCTTGTTTACAGGGATTATTATAACTACTACTTGTGACTTTAAATTACTAATTATTTACATTACGATTTACAGATATTTCTAATTTACTGCCGGTTCGGTATGCACGTTGTGTCCGGAATAGGCAGGTCAACGCATGATAAATTTACTAAAGGGTTAACTGTATTATTCTTAACTTTTACATTCAGATTTTAATTACTTATTTAGTTAGATTTTCTTAATTTAATTTTCATTACTATTATGAGTTAGTTCAGGGGTATTTGGTTTAATCGTGCGATTTAAAGTACTTAACTTGCTTTCCGTTTTTTTTTTTATATTTTTATTATTAATTTTTTCTTTACTTATTTACCATTTAAATTGTCACAGTGTTCGACTCACACCTTGTCGTTACATCAATGGTTGCTGCTAACGAAGTCCGTAGCGTTGTCACAATTATCAGTACAACCTAGTGGAAACCTTACCTGTAATTTCATAGGGGTTTGTGAATCCCGGGTGGCACCAAGTTGTTTGTTGAAAACAATTAAATTTATGAATTAATGTGTTAGTATGGTGTTTTCAGCGGTGATGGCCGGAGCATTCGAATCGGTTCCCGCCTTTGTACAGCTTGCTGTATTGCACAGATAGCGAAAGCGCTAGTTGTCTAATCTGTAAGTTCGCTAACACACACATATATAATACAGTTTCGTATGAAATAAAACAATGGTTACACTCTGTACTGTTTCTTTAATGGTTGTTTGATAATTATGTAATGTGACAATAATATTATAATTTAGTATTTCATAAATTTGCTCCGACATTAAACATGAAACGCTTTATCTCAAGTTGACAAAATTGGTTTTGAACAAGCTATTCTGATACCGTAATGGCTACTGTTTGTATTTTATACGTCAACTTGTCCAAAATCTGGAGTCCTTTTGATTATAAAGAAAACATTAAATATGATTACAATAAAAAAGTACACTACCGTACATTATCCGTACTTAAATAATATAAATTGTGGCTACAATTTGTTCTGCAGTGTAGTAATAGGTGTTACAAAAGTTCGCAATCTAGTGCGAGGTTATTTTTTAGTTAACAAGTTTTTCTACGTAAGTTTGTTTTATTTAATCCTTGAAAGAAATTATTTTTAATTCATAGTGAGAGTTTGTATAGATATGAGATATATTTAAAGTGCTTTTATTCCTGGGATTAGGGTATTTAAATGATACTTATCAGTTCAGAAGGTTTGTGATAGATCGTTGTTCTTTGAAATGGAAAATTCATCAATTTTGAGTGACTTAGGCTGCTGGCGTCCTTTTCATATTAGTCTTGGGAATTTCTGCTTTTAATTTTCGTTTATATTGTTCCTGGACATCAGTTAAATGTTATTCCTCTTCATCTCCTTCTCACTGGTATATGTTTGCGTCCCTTACATAAGCGTCATTATACGAGTACTGCAAATTAACGGAAAATTAGTAACCAACGGTCCGTTTCTATGGTAACCTAAATCCTTTGATTGGCTAAGGCATGGTTTATTACCATTGTTATCATATTTGAATTTTTATTCAAATTTACTATATATTTTCTGATTGATTTTATTCTTCTGTCTTCCTTCCTGAGTATTTAATATTATCGTTTTAGACATACACTTTTCTAATGAAAATAAAACACAATTTAACATACACAGTATAGATTTATTATTAATTTGACGTTAATATTTTATAGACACAAGTTGTAATTAATTTTTTATATAATTCTGCACCGGTTAATTCTTTATAAGACTCTACTCAAGGTTTAACCAATCGATTTTGAATACAAATAAACATACATCATGGCATGCTATGACGCCAATCAACAAATATTGCGTTCGACGGTTGTGGGCTCTTTTGGTCACGTTAAAAGGCTCAGATGCAATTACAATATTAAAAATACACAACCTTACAATGTTTTTCCTTAAGTATTGTAATGTGTAATGATAATTGGTTTGTAGAAGTGTCGTACAAGTGGTTTAAAAGTTGTACACAAATATGAGGTTAGTTCTATAGTTTAACAAATTTTCAGTATCTTAATATTACGATTTAATCTTTGGAATAAAAGTGATTCACAGTGGTATTCAACATATATTGAGAAATATTCAAAGTGCGTTTATTTTTGGAAGTTGAAATAATTTAATTGATACTTAACAGCGTTGTAGTACGTAATTACTCTGTAGGTCGGGAAGGAAGGACTGAGGTAGCAATATAATTCATTTGTCCTTTATTTCGGGCTTCGGCTCTTTTTCAAAGTTTTTTGGATTTATTTATACACTTCGTCTTCAATTAAACGTCTTCTTCATCAGGTAATGGTGTTCAGCATTCATCAAACTCCTATACATTATTTTTACTTTTGAAGTATTTTAAATATGAAAATGTGTTGTACTGAATTCTCGCTTCTGGTTATCGTGAGCGTCACTTTCTAAGTAATTGTATTCAACGGTAATTACCTCATCAAACCGTCGTTTCCATGGTTACATCATTATTCTCATAACATTGTTATGAACATAAATAAATTGTTATGGACATGAATACATTGTTATCAATATTTGAATTCCTTTCAAATCTTCCTATATCTTCTGACTTCCTTCCTCCTCTTATCTTCCTTCTTAGTTATTATCTATTTGCACTGTCATTTGTATTTTCTCACAAAGATTATTTTGGTATCCCACAATATTGGGTTTTTTCAAGTTTTCTAAATTTACAATTAATTTCATACTTACTAATTACATTTCTCTGTTTATATAATTCCTTAATTTAATATTTTGTTTTTAATAATATTTACCATTCATCCTTGGTTAATTAGTCACCTTGGATTTGTCCATTACATAGTGATTTTTATACAATCAGTAATTGTTTATTTTTGACTGTTAGGCCTGTTTCACATCTCAGTAGCCACTACTGGTTTTTTATGGTTTCATACACAATATATTTCATTTAGTCCTAAATCGTTATTTTGCTTTTATAATTAGGTTTAATGTCTCTGGAGGTGTTTTAATTTAGTCTTTTTGTGATCTTTGTATGTAACAATGTGATGGTACAATACTAAATTAATAAAAACATGGTACAAAAGACCATAATTATTGTATTCAATTATTTTTAACCATTATTTGGTAATAATTATTTAAATATTGTAACATGACAGATATATGCATAATATTGAATGGCAATTGATCATTAGAATAATGAAGTTATAATGTTTAAATTTGGAAGAAAGCATTAAGGTTAATATAAATTAATTAATTCATAGCAACTGTGGAAAGAAATCATTATTATAAAGAAAATCCAAGTTCAAGTAAAAGGAGTTACTAGTGATGAGTCATCCAAAACCAGTCTCATAACCAAAGGTTTTCAAGGTATAACCCAGGAAGGTAAAATAGTAAATAACAAAGCAGTACACAATATGACCAAACCCACAACGAGGGAGAATAAATAGAATAGAAACCCTAAAATAAGCCAAGATCAACCAATACAGGTTGTGTATTTCTGTAATAAAGAAGAAGATGGAGAAGATCCCAAGAAACCTGATGGCAACAAGAAGAAGATGGAGAAGATACCAGTCCCAGAAGGCAGGAGAAAAGAAGACTGAAGAAAGAAGAAGAGGGCAGCATCCTGAAGAAGATGTCATGCTCTTATAAAAGACACCCAAATCCCTATATCCCCAAAATAAATATCTAAAAATAAAAGTATAACGAAATAAAAACCACATGTATATAAATTTAAGAGAGAGGAGTGTATAAAGTAAAAGTTTCCTGTGAACTAAGATGAAACAATAATATAGTACCCATGGAACAAATCTCCATTGAAAAAACGCTAACCAATTTATTATGTTAATAAGACTATACGACCATTTAGCATTAACATAATATATAAGTGCAAAGTGAACCAGTGATAGTTTTGGGTATTATAAAAAATGAACCTTGTGTTTCATTCTTGGCAATCACAAACATTGGATGCAATGAAATATGCATTTATCAATGACTTAAAAATATGTACTGTGACAATATGTTGTTCATAAGACATGAATCTGTTTAAAATAACATTTTGTTTTACATGAAAAAAGAAAAACAGAGTTCATAATACCTTTTGAACAATTAATACTATTTATTTGTTAATGACAGGGTACAATTCCCCAAAGACAATGTAAAAGACGGTATAAAAACTGTAGAATCCTACTTATAATAATAGTTAGAAATAAGAATATAAATATAAGGTTTTTTATGTATATAGTACCAGAATGTTTAAAAAGGTTTTAGATATAAGGCCATTTGTTTGGGTCTGATACAACTAACATCAGAACTATAAAAATAGTTACCACTTGTAAATAGTAGAGAGTAATTAAGATGTTAGTTAGTACAAAACCTTTGTTGTAAACCATATTTACATGTTGGAAATGGGAATTTTGTTGCAAAATGTCTGATTTGAAGACAACCATTTATTTAAAAAAAATGTTCTTTATTCTGTTTAACTATTATTTGTATTGTAACCAATACTAATTGTTTTTGTGTAATTTGAAAACATGTTTAATTTATAATACTATTTGTAAAAAGTCAGAGAGGGTATCACACATCATATATTGTTTGTAAATTATTTTGTAAGAAAAATTGTTAAAAAAAATCATAGGCCAAAAGAATGGAAACCAAACTTCATCAAAACAGAGAAATTACTCATTTAAAAGCAAATAAACAAAAGGGGTTTAGACAAAATAAACTTGAGATCATGCCATATAATTGCACATACCATTTAGAGAGATTTTAATAAATTATATTCAGAATTATAAATAAAAATAAAATGACTAAACTCAGAAATTTAGACATGGGAGTCATATATTTCAGAATAATGTTTCAGAATACAACTAATTCAATTAATTACCAGAAAATAAGGGAATAGGAACCTTTTAATACAATATAGGATTATTAATATTAAATATAACTGATAAAATGGCTGAATTTATATAATGACAGGAAGTAAATTTTAATGTTTTGACTTCCAAACAGAGTATACCAAACTGAAAGTGAAATTACTATTTTTTGGACAGAAAACACTATAAAATGGCATTATTTAATCTGAAAATAACCAGAATGAACTGAAAGATTAATTTAAATCAAATCTAGTGAATAAAATTGACAAATAACCAAAGTATAGGCATTCATATAGTGAAAATGTAAAAGTGCATACAGGATGTGAAAAATATTTGAACAATGTTAAGGATAATATTATATGGGCTAAGAGTTTAATTGAAACTGAAGGAAACAGTTAGTTAATTATTGGTAGTTGAACGGTTAACATGACATACGTTTAATAACGTGGATAACCTAACATATAATCGTCATACAAGCGAGTGTATAGTGAGTTATTGTGAAATCGCGAGTGACTTGTAAAATACTTCTGAAACTATCATATTATAACAGAAACGATCAAGTAACACTCCATAACACAGAACAATATAAATCTACTCCGAAAAACACCATAAAACACTAGAAAAATGTATAATACATTAAACCAAATTAGTGACGGAATCGGAGAAAGTGTTTGAACTAATAATTATACAGATACACTAAATACAACCCAGAATCACTACACCAGTCACTACACAACATATAACAAGAGATTTGCGGACACGAGAACAGAAATATTGCGTCAAAATACATTATTTGGAATGCAGCAGCAACGAGCAACATTTTCATCGACTTGACGGCAGCCATCTTTCTTTGACAATCCCAGTGCCTCTTCTTGGTTCAGCACAGCTGTTTGGTGAAAACAATTATTATATTTACAATTTATTATTCAATGTCTGTGTTTATTAATAACTATTAATTTGATTGTAACGTTATACTTTTTAAATATTAGCCCGATTTCTCTGACTTTGGTAATAACTGGCTGTTTAAAGAACCCTATATAATTTTTATAACATATACTTGTAATTTTTTTTCGATATCCTGAGAATCGATACTAATCGATAAGAGTCAATATTGCTGTTACTTAATAAAACATTAATACTTTTCAATACTTAATAGTTCTTTATTCTTCAATAATACTAATTACCAATAATATAATTCTAATTGATAATCTACAAGGACTTTACCACCCGTAAGTGAAGATAACCTAAAAAATAGAAAGGTAAACAAATATCGATTGGTTTACAGACAGTCTTATGAGTGGTGATAGATTATTTAAATTATACTAAAACTTTAATAAAAATTTTCAGAAGAGCATTACACTGTTTAAAACTTCACAGCCCTATATTAATTAATTGATCCTAATTAATTAATTAATAAAATTAAAATTTTTTTTTATTATTATTTTTTATAAACATAATTTTTTTTTAATTTTCTTCAAAACAATAATTTTTGTTTTGAAACTTTCGGTGAAGCTGAGCATATATATTTCTTCATCAACTTTACGCTACTCGACCGGTTTTGCTACCATTGGGACTCGACCAGCTGGGAAACTTAAGGAAGTGTTTCAGGCCAGTAAGACGTCGAGAGCCACACCAAATAAACACATTACAATACAACATATTACATTGGACTTGATTACATCGGAGTCACATACTCCACAATAGCTATTATATCTTCAACACACATCTATATTTATTTAATCTGATTTATTACAATATTTCATAATCCCTGTAAAGTTTTGGTGAGTGGACTATATAATTATTTTATAAAACGCAGATGTGAATTGACAGGATTCCGACCGTTTTCATTACAAAACGACAAACACAGCAAAAAAACGTATGTAACATATAGCGATAACGAGACAAGCCCTGATGACGTCAGCGGAAGCAATGCACATTTTCTGTAAACAAGTCGAAGCTGTAAACAAAGAACAATAGCCTGGTGACGTAGTTTTCGCCCCACCTACGCAATGTGAAACAAAGACTCTGTGTCATTTCATCCTGAAGTGTGAACGTAGCCGGCCGGGAAGAGGTTCACTAAGTGTGAATTTTAACTTTTACACCACCAAAAGTGGTTAAATAACTGTCTAAAATATCAGAAATGTTGGGGCGGTAAGGTGTAATCAGCGAAGATGTGACCGGTAGCAAAATCGGCGAACTCGCGGTGTGCGATGTTTTACCGGACAAACAACCGCAGCTAAGTAGCTGTCCAATATAATTTGGTGAGAACGTTCCAATATTCTTTTTATTATTTTAAGTAAATCAACATCATTGTGTAATAATGACCAATTCAAAATTAATTCAATATTATTATAATGACCAATTTTAAACCAATTCAAAATTTAAATGAGCTCAGAATAAAATAAATTGTACCAGAGAATGAATGAGAGAGAGAGAGAGAGAGAGAGAGAGAGAGAGAGAGTGACCTAAATTTTTTAAGTGCTGGGTTGTGCAGGTATTATACTATATTATACTATGTTTATTATGTTTACAATGTTTATTTCTTATTAATGTTTACAAAATAAATGGACTACGTCCCGAGGCATAGTAACGTGCGTGTTTGGAACATAGTTCAATAGAATCATTTTATATGTACTTAGAGTCTTTTTGATAATAAAAGGTAATGTCATTGGTAAAAAATACAAGTACGAGTGAGTTATTTCAGGTATATTTCGCAATTACTGGTTCGTCTACACGAATACTGGACCGAAAGGCAAGCCTAATATCTATGTTGTTGCACAATCTGGCAACACGGCACCCGATAATTATTCAATGTTTATTATAAAATTAGTTAATTTTATGTGACACAAGTTTTGTATTATCACATTTGGCTCCCGAAATAACAGGGACTCTACATAAAACGTAATTTTATGTGGAGTAATACCTACCAGGAAAGCGAAATAATTACCTGAAGTAATTGCGAAAGTATGCAAACACGTGAGTAAATAATGTCAAATTTCTAGGTTATAAACATATATGTTTTAGCAAGATAAAATAGCAAAAATGAGTACTAATGACAATATAACGTTAGAAATCAGTACAACTGATGTAGATTTGACTAGTGAGATGGATGTTCAACCAACTCAAACTAGTCAGCTTGACGAGGCAAATACGCTTGCATCTGTAGAGAAAGTCACTACCGCCATCTCAACTAGTTCAGAAAATCAAACAGACGAAACAACTGCTGCTTTGATGCAGTTATTATTAATGAAGTTTGATAAATTAGACAAAAAGCTAGATGAGCAGAAAAATGAAATCAAAAATAGTTTTGAGGTAAATTGTGATGAAATAAAAAACGAAATTAAAAATCGTAATGAAAATCTTATTAAGCAATGTGATATAGTAATTTCAAAGTTGGATGAGCAATTAATCCAAATAGAAAATCAGAAAGTGAGTAGTACGAAAAACGAAGTACTGATTAATAAAGTAAATAACAGTGATAATTTGAATAATGAATTTACAGGTAGTAAGAATATGATATTAGAAAATGATAATGAAAGTATTATGAGTGAAAGTGAGGTGTTTGAGTGTATTGAGAAAGAGAGAGAGCCGAGAGAAAGTATTTTTGTTAAAGGGATGCAGGGGTTAGAATTTTCCTTTGATGTTGTGTTAGGGGGTGAAAAAAAGTCTTCCCGTATTTTTAATAAGGACGAGAGTTCCTTAAATTTACATTTGGGAGACGAAAGGTCTACAAATAAGGTTCCTTGGTGTTTTTGTGTACCTCATAAGTGGTGCAGTAATTTTGAGTTAGTGACCCCTGCATATTTGGAGAGAGAGAGTGTAACTTGGTGTTATTTTAAGAAAGAAAGTGTAGAAAGGTATTGTGAGAGATATGGTGAGAGAAAGAGAGTAATAGAAATTTTTAAAGTAAATAGAAAGTACAGAGAACTTGTAGAAAGGTTAGGAATAGAGAGGGTGGATGAAAATAGTAAATACTTACCTTATAGTAAAAGTGAAATTAAAATATTAATAGGTGATGATAATAATGGTATCAAGTACTTACCTGTGGTAGTAATGGATGTAGCAGGAGATAATTACGATAATAACAAGATTATAACATATGATCTTACTGATGTAGACAGAACCATACTCGATCGTGACTTGATATATGATATTGAAATTGTGAATGAATATGAAATGTTTGATAATTATTATGATTATAATGTTTCTAATAATAAAATTTATTCATTAAAAAATAAGATAAATAGACCTAAGATTAGGATGTTATTCAACGATGGAGGGTAGATTGTTTTAATTGTGTAACGAACATTTAATATATGTGCAAAGTGGTTTTGAATTGGACTGCATATGGACTGATTGTGATTAATGACAAAATAATGTGTTTGGATTGTATATTTCTCATTGTTTTATATGTGTTTATATCAATGTATTTATGTATTTTGATGTTGTGTATTACAGGTATATTTTATATACACCATGTATGTTTTAATAATTGTGTTAATAATTAACAATTAACATGTTTTTGTTTAACTAAACAAGTAAAATTTTTTTTAATAATTGAATAATAATTGAGGATTATTACTCTTAATTACTGAATTAATATGGTACAAAAGAAAGTTGTACTAACTTTGTAACTGAAGTTGTAAATTATTAATGGTAATAGAAAGTCTCTAATGAAGTAAATCATTATTTAATTTGTAACGAAGGTAATTCTTAATGAATAATAATAAATGTTTAAGTAAGAATATATATATTTGAAAAGTGAGACGTACTGTTATGAGTAGGTGAGAGATATATTTTATAAGACAATTGTCAATGATTACAGTAAGTGTTTAAACAGGGATAGAGCCTGGGTATAGATAAAGGCAGGTGAGTTATTCAATTAATGTTAATGGGAGTTAGATAGTTAAGAATTTTTAAAGAAAATAATACTAAGAGAGTATTAGATATTTAGGGACACAGTAGTTAGTGATTATTTGTAGAGGTGAGTAAAGTCAAGGTTAAACATATATTTGTTGTTGACGATATTTTGTAGTGGGGGTGAGGTGATAAGGAGTAGCCAACGTATAGCGTTGTGGCAGGTAATAGTGTAGTTTAAGGGAGTGTTTGCCGAATATTTTGGAAGGGCAAAATATTATGAATGTATATAGCCAGTTAGGGAACACCCATCTCTGTACAAAGACGCGCGGTGCTATAGGATTTATCGTCGGAATGAAATTAGTAAAGGTGTTTATAATTGAGATATTGGTGTCATGATAGGTAAATTTGGTTGTTAGTTAGAAGAAAGGTGAGTAAGCTTATAATAAGTAAAAGCATAGTGAGTACAGGAGTCACCCAGACTAAAACAATGATTAGAATGTGAAAGGTTAGGTAGAAAGTTCAGAGTAGAGAGGTAATAAGAAATGAACGAATAATGAAATAATAATAATATAATATGAATATTAATATAAATTTGAAATAAATTTTATAATTATAATAAATAATTGATTGCTAATTAATGAAAGTTTAGAATTAATTAATCAATTAATTGAAATTGTAACTTAAATGATTTAATGCAACTTTAAATAGATAAAATGTGCAAGTCAGATTAAATATGAATTGACTATTTCAATGTATTCAATATAAATGTATCAATGTATTATTATGTATTATGTTTTATGTGTTAACATAGAAATTTTAACATGATGTATAGGAAATAGTGTGTGTGGAGGAGAAAGAGGGGTAAATATTATTGACAGCGCCAGTTATTAACTGTTAATAATAATAATAATAATATTAATTTCAATAAGATTTTATTAATTTTTTTTTTCTATAATTTGTTTTTCTCCATGTTTGAGAATATTTGGGAGATTTATATGGGGATTTCCATGTTTTATTTTAATATTTGTTTCTTTTATAATTACGTTAATTATGAAACAGAAAGAGTTAATTATTATCTATGGGAATCGAAACAATTTTTACAATTCAGGGTAGTCCATAAAGAGAATGGCAATTCTATGTAATTCTTGTATTTTATATTTTTTTTATATTTGTATTTCTAGTAGTTCAAGCAAACCCAGTGCTTATTAACACAAACCAGCACATAGCTAAGGGGAACCAGATCAGTTAAGGATAGAGTAAAATACCAAGCCACTATTTTGATATTTTTAATTTATTGTTTCAGTGTTTGGTAATGTTACGACGGCGATCCTGACCTGGCCAGCGCGTCAGAGCAGGAGCGTTACGTGCCTGATTGGCCTTATGGTGTTGGTGGCCTTATGGTGTTGGGATCTCGAAGGAGAAGTCCAGTAAGGTCATGCAGGTTCTGTCATCGTCATCAGACCACGGGTGAGTTATTGATTTTCTTTTATATAAATTGTAAGGGGGTTGTGGCGACATATCCTGGCTGATCCCTTTAGGAAGTACGAATGGGTCAATGAAAGTTTTTATGCTTCGGTACAAAATCTTTCATTGAGGGGGTTTTGTGATGGTACAATACTAAATTAATAAAAACATGGTACAAAAGACCATAATTATTGTATTCAATTATTTTTAACCATTATTTGGTAATAATTATTTAAATATTTCATAATCCCTGTAAAGTTTTGGTGAGTGGACTATATAATTATTTTATAAAACACAGATGTGAATTGACAGGATTCCGACTGTTTTCATTGCAAAACGACAAACACAGCAAAAAAACGTATGTAACATATAGCGATAACGAGACAAGCCCTGATGACGTCAGCGGAAGGAATGCACATTTCTGTAAACAAGTCGAAGCTGTAAACAAAGAACAATAGCCTGGTGACGTAGTTTTCGCCCCACCTACGCAATGTGAAACAAAGACTCTGTGTCATTTCATCCTGAAGTGTGAACGTAGCCGGCCGGGAAGAGGTTCACTAAGCGTGAATTTTAACTTTTACACCACCAAAAGTGGTTAAATAACTGTCTAAAATATCAGAAATGTTGGGGCGGTAAGGTGTAATCAGCGAAGATGTGACCGGTAGCGAAATCGGTGAACTCGTGGTGTGCGATGTTTTACCGGACAAACAACCGCAGCTAAGTAGCTGTCCAATATAATTTGGTGAGAACATTCCAATATTCTTTTTATTATTTCAAGTAAATCAGCATCATTGTGTAATAATGACCAATTCAAAATTCATTGAATATTATTATAATGACCAATTTTAAACCAATTCAAAATTTAAATGAGCTCAGAATAAAATAAATTGTACCAGAGAATGAATGAGAGAGAGAGAGAGAGAGAGAGAGAGAGAGAGAGAGAGAGAGAGAGAGAGAGAGAGAGAGAGAGAGAGAGAGAGAGAGACCTACATTTTTTAAGTGCTGGGTTGTGCAGGTATTATACTATATTATACTATGTTTATTATGTTTACAATGTTTATTTCTTATTAATGTTTACAAAATAAATGGACTACGCCCCGAGGCATAGTAACGTGCGTGTTTGGCACATAGTTCAATAGAATCATTTTATATGTACTTAAGAGTCTTTTTGATAATAAAAGGTAATGTCATTGGTAAAAAATACAAGTACGAGTGAGTTATTTCAGGTATATTTCACAATTACTGGTTCGTCTACACGAATACTGGACCGAAAGGTAAGCCTAATATCTATGTTGTTGCACAATCTGGCAACACGGCGCCCAATAATTATTCAATGTTTATTATAAAATTAGTTAATTTTATGTGACACAAGTTTTGTATTATCACAACAACTGTGTTATTCAATATTACTTGCTAATTATTTACTAACAGTTTTCTTCCCTATAACTCAAACATTGTTTTCTTTCCTTATTTTAAGAACTCTGCCACGGTCAATAACATGGCTATTAATTACTATTCATTTCTAATATAACATATAACATTTAGGTTTATGTTTGGGATATTTACCCCATCCATCTTCTATTCACAAACAATTGTTTATACAATTCTTCAACACTGATTATTTAATATGTATGTGCAATTCATTATTTCTTATTTATTGTTCGGGTGCTAAACAATCTCACCTCTATTGAACTTTTTTCATTAAACTTCCCTTATAACATGGGTATTTACTTAATGTTAATACATACTTATTTGCTAATGCTCCTTGCTCTCCCTTCCATGTTAACATCATCTTATTACTTTTCCTTGTGATTCACACCTTTAAACCTTTACAATACATTCTTAAGTTTATAACAATATTATTTCATAGTCATTACAGTTAATATCACTCCTTAGTGTTCATTATTTACTGAATCAATGTTCTATTCTAAATATTATTCATTGTAACTTTGTCAAATGTTATTGTTCACTCTTAAAACTTAAACATAGGTTATTTTACTAAGTCTCCATCTTAGCCTACTCTCCTCTTACTATTTTTACTACAGACAATATTTTTATTTATTTCTCACTTGCACTTTCTTAAATTATTTAGTGTTCATTATAATTTACTTAGTGTTTCTTTTGTATTATATCACTCTAGGATAAATCACTTTCACTAGTTCAACTTCCGTTTATTTCTCATCATTTTATTCTCTTTCTCTACACACTATCTATATAAAATTATTATTATTATGTCTTTCTTTGTTAACAAATTACATATATTCCTAACTCTTTGGTTAGTGTACTTTTATCTATTGTTTTCTATTTGACTATTTACAATTGTCATTCAATCAATACTAACATTTATTAATAGTTTTGGTTCTTAACCCGTTTCATTTTCTTTATTATTTTGGATTACATTATTTCTCCCTTCTCTATTTTTTATTCCTTGTCTAGTTTTCTTGACGTGTTTCATTTTGTTTTCTTCCTCGTGGGTTTGTTCTCTCTTGGTTTTCATTCTTCTTCTCCTTCACTCGTCTTGTTTTCTTTATTTAGGTTCCTTAACTGGCCAATCTCTGGGGTTGGGTCAATGTCGTTTGTCTATCAGTCTATTAGTTGAGTTTCTTTATTAATCACTTTTGGTTTATTACTCCTTCTCCTTCCATGTTAATTACCTTTTATATATTTTTTACTCTCCACATTATTTATTTATTCAAATATAGTATTATTTAGCATTTTTTATACATACTTATTGTTATCAAAATTGATCTGAATTTGGCGATATTATATAATGCCCTTCCACCAAAATTGATCATTTTATAAAACGTGATTCTAAGTTTGATGAAATTATCAATTGTATTGTATCATTTTTTTTCTCACATTCTCCTGCTTCTCATTCATTTTTTATGATTAATTCTGTATCTTTTATTTCCATTCTTCTTAGTCTTTTCTTCATTATTTTCTCATATTGCGAACTGGCATATTGATTTTTTATTATAAATCATTCCCTATAAATCTTATTTTCCCTAACTATCTCTACTTTGTAGTTGGAATCGATTCGGATGGGCTCTATTGGCTTACCTAACTCCGTCGTTCAAAACTACTCTTATTCTGAGATCAGGGGAACATCATCCCTGCTCAGTAAAATGATTGCAGTACTTATTCAACAGTCAATCTCAATGTATGAATCTTAAATACAGTCATCTTGTGACTAAACATAATAATAATAATCATAATATTTGTTGGGAATCTTTTACTTTTGTATTTCATTATTGCTCAGTTCGAGTCATATATTTTTTCATCTTTCTTTATAGATATTGCTTAATAATACTTGAAGCATTGTTTTTCATTGATACAATTCACATTTTTATTCATTTTTAATTACTCTTTGTTTCATTTCATTTCATATTATAACTCTTAGAATTTTTATTTTATCTATTTCGTTTTTTGATCATTGGTTTGTTTAATCTTACTTCCCATTTCTTTCTAAATAGTTGTGGAAGTTGATCATTTTGATTGATACTTTTTTTTCATAACTTTTTAAATGTCATAGTAAGTTAGTGTTTCTTACTAGTTAGGAATTTTTTTAGCTTATTCCTTTATAGTATGTTTTGCTTTTTTGTGCCTCATATTTTGGCTAAAGATTATTGTAACTTAATCTTATTTTGTTAGGAATGTTCTGTAACTTCACTCCCTTATTATTATTTTTTATTCAAAGATTATAGTAAGTTTGTGTTTCTTACTTTATGTGGATTCTTGGTAACTTTATTTCTCCATTTTATAATTTGTCTAAAACATTCTCGAAATATTTGTGTAAGCTGTCCTTACATAACTTTTTTGAATTTTGAAATTCATTTTTTATATATTTTTTTCTTTATTATTTATCAGCAAACTTATTTGTTTGTATTATTACTTCTTTTTATTCCCAATAACTTGGTTGGATTTTTCAATTTGAATTCTTTTCAGTTAAGTTTGGCCGTCATAATATTTTTTTAATCGATGCTTGATTATATACCCCTTTTATTTTCTTAGTGGTGGGGTTGGTGATTTCATATGTGTTATTGCCCCTGTCTTGTGTGATAGTGTACGGCCCTACGTATAGCAATAGTAACTTTCTTGTAATGCCTTCTATTGAGCTAGGTAATTCCCTGTTCTTTATTAATACACTCTCTCCTGTCTGGTATTTGATCGTATTTGGATGGTTCTTAGAGTATTTATTTTTCTGCTGCTCTACCTTCTCTGCAATTCTGTTATAAACTCTTCTTTTTTCAACTTGGTATTCGGTATTGGTGGGAAATTTAATCATATCGTTTATCTCTCTTAGGTGGTGGTCGTTCAAACATCATTGAGTATGGTGTGGTTTCAGTGAAGTTGTGGTAAGCCAGATTTATAAATTCTTTAGTGGACTTTAGGTAATTGTGCCACTCCTTTTGTTTATTACGGCAGTAGGTCCTCAGAATTCGACCCACTTCTCTAAGTACTCTCTCAGCTGGGTTACTGCTGGGATGATAAACGGATGTTTTGTACGTTTTAATACCATGTTCCCAGAGTTTACTTTTCCATAGATTTCCTTTAAACTGGGTCCCACGATCGGTTATGATGGCCATAGGTTTTCCCACTTCTGGTATAAAGTTGTTCAATATAATTTCAATAATTTTCTTGGTAGTAGCACGGTTAATGGAATATAATTTAGTATATTTGGTGAAGTGATCGAATATTATTATTATGAATTTAAATCGGTGTCTTCCTCCACTGCGAGGAAATGGACCACAAATATCAAGAAATACTCTTTCTAACTTTTGGCTTGATATTATGGGTATCATCATTACCCTCCTTTTTAGCATTGTTGCATTTTACCATTTGACAGATGTGACATTTTTGGGTTTTGCTTACCTTTCGATAAATACTCTTGATATACACTTGCTCCTCTAGTGCTTTTACTACTTTCATGGCACCCATATGGCCGTACCAGATGTGGTAGTCCATGATTATTTGTTCTTCTATTATAGATGGGATTACTAGTTTCCAGTCTCCAACGTTAGGGTTATTTTTAATGAATAATAAGTTGTCGTGTACTTTATAATACTGTACAATGGGTTCTTCTTCTTTCAGTATTCTTTCTCTGATATTCACTATCTTTGGGTCCACATTTTGCTGTTTGCTTATTTCCAGCGTTATCTTTTCCAGATCTGTTCTATCCTTAATGATGTTATATACCTTGACTAGCAGTTCTTTCTCCCCCTCGAATGTTTGTTGCTGTATGTTGATACGGGATAATATGTCTGCAGCAGTATTTTTCTTTCCTGGTATGTATTCCCAGTTAATATGGTATTCCTGCAGTAGTAATATCCATCGGGTTAGTCTTCCATGGCTAAGCTTGCATTGTTTAAGGAAAGATATGGATCGATGGTCACTTCTCACGGTTACATTGTGCCC
Source organism: Magicicada septendecula (assembly GCA_034769895.1). NCBI lineage: Eukaryota > Metazoa > Arthropoda > Insecta > Hemiptera > Cicadidae > Magicicada > Magicicada septendecula. The sequence goes on from CM068370.1 coordinate 214,823,029, forward strand.
TAAAATGTACGTCCTGAATTTGTCGCAGGCGAATACAACACTAAGTAGTTCCTTTTCCGTGACGTGGTAGTTCCTTTCACGTGCATTTAAGGTTCTACTTCCAAGCTTATGACCATATGTTGCCCCATATGTTGCAACATATGTTGACCATATGTTGGCCATAAAACAGCACCGATACTCACGTCGCTCGCATCACAATTCATGAAAAATGGCTTTTGGAAATCCGGATGGTGTAGCATGACGGTGTCTAAAAATTTTTCTTTTATTTGTTCAAATACCTTGTCTTGGTCGGCTCCCCATGTCCATTTATTTTTAGCGGATAACTGTTTTTGAAATTGTGCTGTCAGCTTGGAATAATTGTCCTGGAATTTCCGATAATAATTGCATATTCCTAGGATAGACTGTAGCTGTTTTTTATTTTTAGGTGTTGGGAATCGTTGTATTGCTTCAACCTTCTCTGCTGAAGGGGTGATGCCTTCTTCTGTCAGATTAAAACCTAAAAATTGTACCTTGCTGGCAATGAATTTTGATTTATCCAGCTTAAGGGTAATATGGTTATCTGATAATTTTTTCAAAACTGTCTCCACTCTATCAGTGTTCTTGCCAATTTGATGAGGTGATCAACAAGTCATCTACGTATACAGTAGTAAAGTTAAGTACCTCTTGTCCCAATATCTGATCCATACACTGGACGAATACGGCAACCGAATTGATCAATCCGAATGGCAGTCTTTTGAATTGGTAGTTTCTCCCATCGAACAGAAAAGCTAAGTATTTTCTACTGTTTGGGTGTAGCTCTACCTGCCAGTATCCGCATACTGTATCCCATGCGCTGATGTATTTCGTGCCATGGAATTTCTTAAGGATCTCTTCAATTTTGCTTGGGGATGTTCTATCATTTACTATCATCTTATTGATTTCTCTAGCATCGAGGCATATTCTTACCTTTCCATCCTTCTTCGGTATCGCCACTATTGGACTTGTATATGGGGACTGGCTTAATTCTATTACATCATCTTCCATCATCCAGTTGATCTCTGCTTTCACTGCATTTCTTTGAGAGTATGCGATAGGATATGATTTTTTCTTAAAATCGATGGGCTCTTTGAATATGATTTGATATTGATAATCCTTTACCTTGCCCAGGGCATCAGAAAAAATGTGTCGATATTGATTGTAAATTTTTATGAGATCCTCTGCCTGGTGAGCACTAATCTGTTGATCTCGTACTTCTCTTTGGAATTGTCTGATCTCCTCCAACATGTTTGACCATATTTCTTCAGCCTCCCATTCATTCATTATTTTTACCTGTGCTTGTTGACAATAATTATTCTGTAATATGGTATAACAGTGGGTTATTGAAGGTAAGTTAACACCCTTCACTATACTTGTTGTCCATATTCCCTGTTCAGTGTTTAATGACACTTCTCCTTGCCTTAGATTAATTATGGCAGAATATTGTCGGAGTATGTCACATCCCACAAGTATTGAGAATGGTAAGCCACTGGCAACAAGAAAAGACATAGTGAATGTTAGGCCTTCACTTTTAAGTTCTAGGGACACTTGTTTCCTGACAGTTTTGTTTTGTCTGCCGGTAGTACCGATAATTGTCACGTTATTTATTGGTAGAGTTGGTATAGGTGTACTACTTTCTTGTTGTAGTTTGTTTAACTCCATTTGGTCAATTAAAGATATGTTGGATCCAGTATCGATCATTAATGTTGACATGACTTCATTTATTTGGGCATTTCTCACTGTTTCAGCTAGGCATTGGTTGATTACTTTCTTCAATCAACTCGTCTCTTATATTTTTTAAATAATTTGTTTGTATTATAGTGATTATACTTTTTGTTGTCGTGCATTCCCCAAGAGATTGGTCCAGTGATGGGCTGTTCACAGTTTTCACTGACCTTAGGCGTTTAAATGAGGGCTGACCTCATTGTCTCTAACTTCATTAGTGTTTGATGGTTGGTTCGTGTTTGGCTCCTGTCGATTGTTCCGGTCTTCTACGCTGTTCCTGGGGTTTTCTTCAAACGGGTGGCTTCTTGTATTCGGGTACCTGGTTAAAGTACGTTCGTCGATAGTTAGATGGGGGATAGTTTCTTCCTGGACTCCGTTGTCTTTGTCCCCTCATGTAATTTACCTGTGGTCGGTATCCTTGATTATTGTTATTGTTACTGTTTCCAGGGCGGTAATAGTTGTTGTAACCATTCGATGGGTAGTTACCCCTGTAGTTGTTTCAGAAATTGTTATTTTTATTCCCATTTCTGTTGACATTTCTGGGCACATTATTGCCCCATGGGTTCCCTTGATAACTGTTAGGGTTGTTTACCGGTGGCTTATTATCCCCCTGTTGGTTTGGTGATAATTGTCCATCATTTATTCTATTATTCCGGAAACTGGATACTCTAGTTTTTCTGTACTGCCACTCATGCTCATGGCTCTCAAACAAGCTAGCCATGTCTTGAATGGTCTTTACCTGGCTGTACATCCGTGCTTTTTGGATGGCGTCGTCGTAGTGGTAAGACAACTGTATTACAAGACACTCTTCTGGTATACGTGGTTCCAAATTCCTGGCCATGCAGATTTTTCCCAGGAAGTAGGATGTGAGAGATTGTCCATTTTGATTCTCATACCTCCCGTTGCTTAGGTTATTGCGGACCATGTTCTGAGTCGATTCAGACCAGTATTTAACCTTGAACTGGGTCTTAAATTCTTGGATGCTTTGGATGTCTGGTCTGGTGGCAGTCCACCAGTTGTCGTAGGTCTCCTTGAACATTTCGTCCAGCATTCCTCTTACTGTTGTCCATTGAGTCTCTTGATTTTTGATTATTAACTCTTCCACCCTCTTCAGGAATTCAATAGGGTTCCTTTTATAATTACGGAAGTTAATAGTATCTCTGTTGTCCGTGTTCATGACATGGTTATTGTTACATGGTCGGTCACGCCAGGCGTCCACTTCTTCCCGTAACGACTCTTCCATTCGGTGCATCTCGTCAATCCTTTGTTTGTTTTTGTCTACTTTGCTATTCTATTTTATTTAAATTGCTGTAAACTCCTTCCATTCTTTCTCCCAGGTCTGCCCGTACAGCTGCTATCTCCTTCTGGTTTTCTTCCCGGACTAGATGCATGTCCTGGTTCACCTGTTCACATCTTCTGACTGTTTCTTCGTGGCATTCCTCAATTCTTCTTTTATTTTCTCCTTCGATATCGTTCATTTTATTGAGTACTTCCTCACGGGCTTCAGAAACATTTTCGTTGGTTTTCTCTAGCTTCTCCAACGTCTCCTCTAGTTTTTCATTGGTTTCAGTGATCTGTTGCATGGTTTCTTCTCGATACTCCCTCAATTGTTGGATCACCTGCTGTTTCATCTCTTCCTTGGTTATTTCGTTGATTTCCTTCAGCTGTTGTTGGAGGGTTTCGTTATTTTGGTTAATGGTTTGTCTCAATTCTTCCTTCTGCTTCTGAAAATTGTCCTCCTGTTTCTTAAAATTTTCACTGGTTTCTTTCTTCATACTGTCTATTTTTTCATTTGTCAGTTTATTATCTTCCTTCATACTATTCATTAATTCTAATAATTTAATTATATTGGGGTCTCCTCTAACTTCTCCCTTGTCACCCGCCTGTAGTTCCATTTCCTTGTCATGGCTTGGTTCTGTTGTGGTTATTGTTGTCTCCACTTCTACGATCGATGTTCCTTCCTCTTCTTCCTATCTATTTTCTTCCATCTCTTGGTCCTTCGCCAATTTTTTCGATAAACCTCTAGTATGCATCTTGTAGCGTGACAGAAAATCCACTACATCTTAAGTCATATGAAATCATAAAGTTTAATTACACCAACGAACGTTATAATAATATTGAATGACATTTAAATAAATCAAAGGAATGAACCACGATAAAATAAAAATCATCATTACATTATATATAAAAACCACTGTTTAAAAAAACCAAAGAAAGTATCGAAGCAACTCATAGTATAATATCAGTAAGTTACCCAGGAAGCTCAGAGCAGTAAACCAGTTATATAAGACCATATCAAGAAAAAGGAGACTCAATTAAAGAGTGGTGAATACCAAAATACCCCAAAAACAAGAAGAGGGAAGAATAAAGTTTGTGAACAGGAAGAAAACAATACCCTGAAACCTGTAGAGAAGAATAAAGTCAGTTCAGTGAATAAATTAAATGCTCCAAACTAAACCTCAGTCGAGATATCACCAAGTACCTTGGTTTACCCAAGAATGAAGAAGGAAGACCAGAAGAATGAAGACTAGAAGAGGGACAAGAATGAAGACTAGAAGAAGGACAAGAAAGAAGACCAGAAGGAAGATACGAAGAAGGACAAGAAAGAAGACAGGAGGAGAGGAAGAAATAGTATGAAAGAAACACCGTTGTAAAACCTATTATTATATAAACTACTATCAACCCCAAACCCACAAAAACTATGCAAAAGAAAGTATAACATACCCAAAATCCTATAAAATGTAATTATGGAGAAAACTAAAGTGCTGTATAGCGTTATAAGAAGTGAACCGACTAAAGCTATTGTGTAATAAAGAAAATAAACTAGTCTTAACAGTCCATGATTACTAAAGGTCTGGTCTGAGATAAAAGACTCAAAATATCAGAACCAACAGTGAAAGGGAATTTGTGTAAGTGTTTTTTAGAAATGCAATAAACTTAAAGTTGGTGATACTATAACTTATCAGTATGCTATATCACAACTTTAATATCTAATAATAAACAGCATAATAAAATAATAAAATGGAAGATTTCCAGTATTTTATTATTTTAATGTAAATCTTTATTTACAAGACATTTGTAAAAAATGATAATAAATAGAATATGGGAGTTTATGTTTACTGATGTAGGTGTAATAAATAATAATGGTTTAGACCAGAAAGGACTGGCCTTAATATAGTATTGATAAGTGTAAAATGTTTAAATAGACTGTTTATTCACAGTCCTAAAATCAATGTGTTAATAAAATGTATTTGTAAGGGTTATTAGAAAATAAGATTTATGTTATGTGTTTTAAAAAGAATTATGTTTGATAAATAATAACCTACATACCATTAATAATGTTCTAATAGGTATGCTATGTTAGCTCAAGAATAGTTAAAAAGATATATGTTCAAACCATGTCTGCAATATGTTCAATTGTGCAGATTGCTAAACAATGTTCATAATTATTTATTTTAACAACAGTAGTATTAATTAACTACTACACCACACAATAAGTTATAAACCATGTTATTTTCATATAATTGTAATTATGTAAAGTCAGAGGAGGAATTAAGTTTAAATTTATTTGAGAAAGAAAGAAATATAAAATTCTAAAATCTAGGCCATTTGGTGAATTCACAGAACCAATATAAACTAGTATAATTTACTTATAAATCCTGTAAACTACCAAGATTTAGATAAGGTAACACAGTTAAACACTACTGGGAATGATCCTATGAGTTAAAATGATAATAAGGAAATATACCTTAAAACATTGTAAATTTTCAAAATATATAAATTAATTAATTTTAAAGAGCAATGTCAAATTTACAGATTAACACAAAAAACCAATTCAAAGGTGTAATTTATATGTATTTAAGGAAAGGAAGAGGAATATGACTAATTAAAATTTATTATAATAGTATTAATAATATTTAAAATGGAGGGAATTCGTATAAAGACGGAAATCCAATTTTGAGCCTATATTTCCAAAATGTGAACAAAATTTGTTAATTTCCACAAAATGTCTACAGATATGGACTATAATACATCAATTTAAAGGGAATGAGATGATTAAACCAATAATAAGGTTCATAATTCATAAAAGTGATGAATAAAATAGATAAATTCCATATATAATGTAATATTTTATCATGTGTACAGGTAATCGAAAAATGTTAACAATACTTTTTCAAAGATTAACTGGGCCAGATTTATGACCAAGTTAATTAGTCTTTTGTTGAATATCAAGCTGGACAGTTGTGTGACAAAACGGTCTTTAAATCGAGTTCAAAATGGTACTAGCGTTTAGTGAAACGAGAGTTAGACGAATTAGACACTTTTTAAAACTAAAGCTATCAACACATTCACGACAATAGTGAAAACAAACACTTAACTTCATAATATGAGTGGTAGAAACAAGTGAAACATTATATTTAAACTGATTTACTCTACAATCCTAACCATAACTTGAGGAACTTTAACCCACAGAAGAGAACACATACAAAATAAACTAACTAACACAAGTTTACACAGAACACTTCGCCAGAATACACCAAATAGCTTAACAGACATATTACACCAGTGCGGGGACATTTCAAACCTTAATGAAGGTAATTTTATTGTGATTTTCTGACGCGACGCATTTGCAGTAACCTAGTCCACATCGAATAGCGGCCATCTTGAAAACGGAGCCTGCTTCCTACATCGCAGTGACGTCAGTCTTCATTGGTTCGACAAAACATTTATTAAAATATTATATACTGGAATTATTTAAATACTACTGAATAGTAATTATTGTATTTATTTTTAATTGTTAATGTTATACTTTCTCGTCACCCTTCTCTGACTATTAATTCTAATCGCTCAAAGAACCTGTCTTTTAATATAATATATCATAAAATTTGTTCTGTATGACACAATCGATAATTCCCGAGACAGAGTCGATAATTGCTCTCCATCGATAAAATATCGATTATTATTTTAAATTGTCAATAAATCTTTATATTTCCATTATTTCGTATCTGTTACTTATTTCACAGGTAATTTAAGAGTATTTATTAAGACTGAAGAACTTAAATAAGAAGAATATATATTATTTGAACGAGATATTGGACCAGCCAGAAAAGTCATCAATCGATTATTAGCTGGAGTTAATCTATTTAACTCCAGACTTGGTTCAAATCTTCAAGAAGTGCTCGATGTTCAATAAATACCTACCGGTTATTAAAATTTTTACAAGACCCTTTTAAAACAGATTTATTTCTTATACACACCTCTATAAACATAAACAAGATTTCTTACTATTTGAAAATTCTATTTTTTTTTTATAAAATTTTCCTTTTACATTTTATTCTTTTGTAACGACCGGCATACAGGGTCTGGTTACAAAGTGGCTAGCCCAAACAGTGGGGCTTGATTACACCAGAGCAGGAGAATTTGTAATAAGAGGTCTGGTTACAAAGTGGCGTCCAACTTAGAGGGCTTGATAAGATAAGCCTGGCAGCGATTATCCAGTCAGGAAGAAGGGCAACAACGATAAAGCAAAATGGCAGAATTTACACCAAAAGAGAGTGAGATGATGGACAAAATAATAGAATTAATGAGGGAGATGATAGAGGATAACCGACAATGGCGAGAGGAAATGGTGGAAGAAAACAGACGGTTCAACCGAGAATGGATCAAGGAACTGAGAGAGGACAGATTAAAAAGAGAAGAATTAAGAAATGAGAAGGCCGAAGAAATAAAAAATGATAACAAACCAGAACCAGAAGAAATACCAAACGAAAAAACCATGGAACAAATAGTAGTATTACCTGAGAATAAAACTAACGGGAACAAAGAAAATACTAAAGATATGGAAGTGCAACTAAAGGAAAGGAGGAAAATAATTCCAAGGAAATTAATGAAAATAAAGGAAGAAATGGAAATGATGAACCATGGTTTAACGGATGTCAATAATATTCCAATTACCGACCATGAAGAAATCATGAATTCCAGAAATTACGGCAGGAGATTAAAAGTAATATTACAAATAATGTACCACCAAACAGTAGTTTACCAATGGGGAAGGACCAGAGGTAAACGGAATACGACATGTGGACCAGATCAGTTCCAGTGCGGAACTAAACAGTGTATTTCAGAAAGATGGAAATCTAACATCTTATCAGACTGTGACGATGGCACTGGTGAATCACCAGAGTGTGTTCCATTAGTGCGCCATCCAGGACTATTCCAGTGTACAATTACACAAAAATGTATACCTTCCGGATGGATATGTGATGATGAACCAGATTATGGGGATTCAGAGAAGCAAATAATTGATAAACCAGATGAAGACCATCACAGATATTTTTCAGGTCATACAGCATATGGACCAGAGACCTATTGGAATATAAGACAATATAATAATGGGAACAATACTAATTACAATGATAATAATAATACGTGTCCAAATTATCAAAACCCAAACCGGCCCTCTAATGGTTATCAGGGTAACCGCATCCCTACCCTAATAACGTAAATAGTCAGAGAAGCCCCAATTATGGTAATAGTCCTTACCCTAATAATACCAATCGTACGGGTCCCAATAATGGTAATTTTAATAATAATAGGTTTCCTCGCCCTAGAGTGAACTTCATACGAGCCACAGATGGAAGACAGCGAGGATTCAACCACAATCGACGAAACAGTTACCGCGGATACGAAGAAAGGCGGAGGAGCCTAGAACGTGACCAACCGAGGTACTATCCGACGCGTAGGAGCAATAGTTTGGACAACACTGAACAGAGGTCGCACCATGAACGACCGGAAGACCATAGGACAGATCGGCAGGAAACCACTCTGAGCATCCCGAATGAGGCATCGACTAGTATGGCTCAAACGAACAATGATGCCGAGCCTTTAAACGGGTACAGGCAGTAGTAAATCAGCCAAATTCTAAAAAGAAATATAAGCACATATTACCTACAATTATTAGAAAATTTTATGGCAAGAATATAAGATTAGAATTTAAAATCCTCTAAATTCTAATAACAATGTAAGCCAATTACATACAATTTATTTGAGAAGAAACATTTTGGAAGAAGATATATAAAACAGAATTTGGAAGATAAAATTATCCAAATTCTAAAAACTATGTAAGCCCATTACATACAATTTATTTGAGAAGAAACATTTTGGAAGAAGATATATAAAACAGAATTTTGAAGGTAAAATTATCCAAATTCTAAAAACTATGTAAGCCCATTACATACAATTTATTTGAGAAGAAACATTTTGGAAGAAGATATATAAAACAGAATTTTGAAGGTAAAATTATCCAAATTCTAAAAACAATGTAAGCCCATTACATACAATTTATTTGAGAAGAAACATTTTGGAAGAAGCTATATAAAACAGAATTTTGAATGTAAATTATCCAAATTCTAAAAACTATGTAAGCCCATTAATGACATACAATTTATTTGAGAAGAAACATTTTGGAAGAAGATATATAAAACAGAATTTTGAAGGTAAAATTATCCAAATTCTAAAAACAATGTAAGCCCATTACATACAAATTATTTGAGAAGAAACATTTTGGAAGAAGATATAAAAAACAGAATTTTGAATGTAAAATCCCCAAAATTCTAAAACAAAGGTAAGCCCATTGTACATATAAAAAAAAAATATATATATTTGAAGGAAATTTTATGGCAATGATAGAAGAAGAATTTTGAAGGTAAAATCCTCTAAGTTCTAAAAACACATGTAAGCCAACCTTACATAAAGATTATTTAAAGGAAAACCATTTACAAGATATGCATAAGAAGAAGTTAGAATAAATTATCAAAATTCTAAAAACAATGTAAGCCCATTACATACAATTTATTTGAGAAGAAACATTTTGGAAGAAGATATATATGATAGAATTTAAAATCCTCTAAATTCTAAAAACAATGTAAGACAACTACATACAATTTATTTGAAGAGAAACATTTTGACAATAATACCAAAGAGAATTTAGAAAAATAAAACCAACCTAAACACATGTAAGCCCACCTTACATACAAATTATTTGAGAAAACTTTATGGAATAATATAAGACGAGTGAATTTTGAATAAATCAAGTTTCCAAACCAAGTATAAGTACAACTTACCAACCAATTATTAATAAAACACTTTGGTGAGATAAACAGAAGAGATTTCATACCATATTTATGGTAAGCATAGTAGATAATTACCATGATAACAAAGGATCATAATGGGATGAGTAAAAGGAAACAGATTTAGAATTAAAACAAATAATTCTGGACAGTATAATCATGTCTAAGTTCAATATGAAGAGTAAAAACCTTTCCATAAAATGATGCTAAAGGAAATAAAAAAGAAAAATTTCTTTAATACGATTTGAGTGATTGAATATAATAAAGTACAAAAACTTATTTGGAGTTATGAGATAATAAAACTTTGAAGTGGTATGAGGAGAAATTATGACCTCATTATGAAATTAATAAAAAACCATCATTCACAAGTATAATAACAATGACAGGAATAATGTGAAAATAATGTCAAAGATTTATGTAATTAAACGAATTAATATAAAATGATTTATGAATTAAATGACAAATATGATAATGACAGTTATAAAAATTCTAGAAAATAGAACAAGTGGAAATTTAAGAACAAGGAAACAGTCTAAAAAATGTCATAAAGATATGCTACTATAAACAATGCAGATTATAATGAAAAAACCAGAAGGTAATAAAGAATTTATAACCAAAAGAATTATATGATAAGAAAAGTTGAAAAAATGTAATAATAGAAGAGCTTCCTACCATAATATCAAATGAAAGAAACATCCAGTTAATGAGTCAGAAGAACAACTGAGATAGGAATAATAAAATCTCTGAGAAATATAATAAGTAATAAGTGAAGTATCCCAAAGATATTTTTTAAATAGTAACAAATGTGTACTATTCTGAATAATTTTTTAATCTGTCTGAAGATAATTCCAGCAGGATTAATATGTTTTTTGAGCAGAGATGATTTGCCTCTGTACTCAAATATGTGTGAAGTATTGGACAGCAGAGGAAAGTAGCGTACAGTGCCTCTCTGAACTGAACCAGCTCACAAAGTAGGGAACGATAGGGAGGAAATATCCCAAGGAGAAAATACTAAGAAAAAATATAAAAATGAAATAATAAATATGAAACTCAGATGACTATTACTATCAAGGAAGATCAAGTGAGAATGATATAAACTCAAATATAAATAAGAAAAATTTTAAAATGGAAGGAAGTCCAAAATAATAACAAACCTTGAATAATTATCATAAGCAATTGTTTCAGACAAAGCAAGTATAGTCTGAAAAAATTACTTCTGGAGAAGGGCATTCTGTAGCGTGACAGAAAATCCACTACATCTTAAGTCATATGAAATCATAAAGTTTAATTACACCAACGAACGTTATAATAATATTGAATGACATTTAAATAAATCAAAGGAATGAACCACGATAAAATAAAAATCATCATTACATTATATATAAAAACCACTGTTTAAAAAAACCAAAGAAAGTATCGAAGCAACTCATAGTATAATATCAGTAAGTTACCCAGGAAGCTCAGAGCAGTAAACCAGTTATATAAGACCATATCAAGAAAAAGGAGACTCAATTAAAGAGTGGTGAATACCAAAATACCCCAAAAACAAGAAGAGGGAAGAATAAAGTTTGTGAACAGGAAGAAAACAATACCCTGAAACCTGTACAGAAGAATAAAGTCAGTTCAGTGAATAAATTAAATGCTCCAAACTAAACCTCAGTCGAGATATCACCAAGTACCTTGGTTTACCCAAGAATGAAGAAGGAAGACCAGAAGAATGAAGACTAGAAGAGGGACAAGAATGAAGACTAGAAGAAGGACAAGAAAGAAGACCAGAAGGAAGATACGAAGAAGGACAAGAAAGAAGACAGGAGGAGAGGAAGAAATAGTATGAAAGAAACACCGTTGTAAAACCTATTATTATATAAACTACTATCAACCCCAAACCCACAAAAACTATGCAAAAGAAAGTATAACATACCCAAAATCCTATAAAATGTAATTATGGAGAAAACTAAAGTGCTGTATAGCGTTATAAGAAGTGAACCGACTAAAGCTATTGTGTAATAAAGAAAATAAACTAGTCTTAACAGTCCATGATTACTAAAGGTCTGGTCTGAGATAATAAGACTCAAAATATCAGAACCAACAGTGAAAGGGAATTTGTGTAAGTGTTTTTTAGAAATGCAATAAACTTAAAGTTGGTGATACTATAACTTATCAGTATGCTATATCACAACTTTAATATCTAATAATAAACAGCATAATAAAATAATAAAATGGAAGATTTCCAGTATTTTATTATTTTAATGTAAATCTTTATTTACAAGACATTTGTAAAAAATGATAATAAATAGAATATGGGAGTTTATGTTTACTGATGTAGGTGTAATAAATAATAATGGTTTAGACCAGAAAGGACTGGCCTTAATATAGTATTGATAAGTGTAAAATGTTTAAATAGACTGTTTATTCACAGTCCTAAAATCAATGTGTTAATAAAATGTATTTGTAAGGGTTATTAGAAAATAAGATTTATGTTATGTGTTTTAAAAAGAATTATGTTTGATAAATAATAACCTACATACCATTAATAATGTTCTAATAGGTATGCTATGTTAGCTCAAGAATAGTTAAAAAGATATATGTTCAAACCATGTCTGCAATATGTTCAATTGTGCAGATTGCTAAACAATGTTCATAATTATTTATTTTAACAACAGTAGTATTAATTAACTACTACACCACACAATAAGTTATAAACCATGTTATTTTCATATAATTGTAATTATGTAAAGTCAGAGGAGGAATTAAGTTTAAATTTATTTGAGAAAGAAAGAAATATAAAATTCTAAAATCTAGGCCATTTGGTGAATTCACAGAACCAATATAAACTAGTATAATTTACTTATAAATCCTGTAAACTACCAAGATTTAGATAAGGTAACACAGTTAAACACTACTGGGAATGATCCTATGAGTTAAAATGATAATAAGGAAATATACCTTAAAACATTGTAAATTTTCAAAATATATAAATTAATTAATTTTAAAGAGCAATGTCAAATTTACAGATTAACACAAAAAACCAATTCAAAGGTGTAATTTATATGTATTTAAGGAAAGGAAGAGGAATATGACTAATTAAAATTTATTATAATAGTATTAATAATATTTAAAATTGGAGGGAATTCGTATAAAGACGGAAATCCAATTTTGAGCCTATATTTCCAAAATGTGAACAAAATTTGTTAATTTCCACAAAATGTCTACAGATATGGACTATAATACATCAATTTAAAGGGAATGAGATGATTAAACCAATAATAAGGTTCATAATTCATAAAAGTGATGAATAAAATAGATAAATTCCATATATAATGTAATATTTTATCATGTGTACAGGTAATCGAAAAATGTTAACAATACTTTTTCAAAGATTAACCGGGCCAGATTTATGACCAAGTTAATTAGTCTTTTGTTGAATATCAAGCTGGACAGTTGTGTGACAAAACGTTCTTTAAATCGAGTTCAAAATGGTACTAGCGTTTAGTGAAACGAGAGTTAGACGAATTAGACACTTTTTAAAACTAAAGCTATCAACACATTCACGACAATAGTGAAAACAAACACTTAACTTCATAATATGAGTGGTAGAAACAAGTGAAACATTATATTTAAACTGATTTACTCTACAATCCTAACCATAACTTGAGGAACTTTAACCCACAGAAGAGAACACACACAAAATAAACTAACTAACACAAGTTTACACAGAACACTTCGCCAGAATACACCAAATAGCTTAACAGACATATTACACCAGTGCAGGGACATTTCAAACCTTAATGAAGGTAATTTTATTGTGATTTTCTGACGCGACGCATTTGCAGTAACCTAGTCCACATTGAATAGCGGCCATCTTGAAAACGGAGCCTGCTTCCTACATCGCAGTGACGTCAGTCTTCATTGGTTCGACAAAACATTTATTAAAATATTATATACTGGAATTATTTAAATACTACTGAATAGTAATTATTGTATTTATTTTTAATTGTTAATGTTATACTTTCTCGTCACCCTTCTCTGACTATTAATTCTAATCGTTTAAAGAACCTGTCTTTTAATATAATATATCATAAAATTTGTTCTGTATGACACAATCGATAATTCCCGAGACAGAGTCGATAATTGCTCTCCATCGATAAAATATCGATTATTATTTTAAATTGTCAATAAATCTTTATATTTCCATTATTTCGTATCTGTTACTTATTTCACAGGTAATTTAAGAGTATTTATTAAGACTGAAGAACTTAAATAAGAAGAATATATATTATTTGAACGAGATATTGGACCAGCCAGAAAAGTCATCAATCGATTATTAGCTGGAGTTAATCTATTTAACTCCAGACTTGGTTCAAATCTTCAAGAAGTGCTCGACGTTCAATAAATACCTACCGGTTATTAAAATTTTTACAAGACCCTTTTAAAACAGATTTATTTCTTATACACACCTCTATAAACATAAACAAGATTTCTTACTATTTGAAAATTCTATTTTTTTTTTATAAAATTTTCCTTTTACATTTTATTCTTTTGTAATGACCGGCATACAGGGTCTGGTTATAAAGTGGCTAGCCCAAACAGTGGGGCTTGATTACACCAGAGCAGGAGAATTTGTAATAAGAGGTCTGGTTACAAAGTGGCGTCCAACTTAGAGGGCTTGATAAGATAAGCCTGGCAGCGATTATCCAGTCAGGAAGAAGGGCAACAACGATAAAGCAAAATGGCAGAATTTACACCAAAAGAGAGTGAGATGATGGACAAAATAATAGAATTAATGAGGGAGATGATAGAGGATAACCGACAATGGCGAGAGGAAATGGTGGAAGAAAACAGACGGTTCAACCGAGAATGGATCAAGGAACTGAGAGAGGACAGATTAAAAAGAGAAGAATTAAGAAATGAGAAGGCCGAAGAAATAAAAAATGATAACAAACCAGAACCAGAAGAAATACCAAACGAAAAAACCATGGAACAAATAGTAGTATTACCTGAGAATAAAACTAACGGGAACAAAGAAAATACTAAAGATATGGAAGTGCAACTAAAGGAAAGGAGGAAAATAATTCCAAGGAAATTAATGAAAATAAAGGAAGAAATGGAAATGATGAACCATGGTTTAACGGATGTCAATAATATTCCAATTACCGACCATGAAGAAATCATGAATTCCAGAAATTACGGCAGGAGATTAAAAGTAATATTACAAATAATGTACCACCAAACAGTAGTTTACCAATGGGGAAGGACCAGAGGTAAACGGAATACGACATGTGGACCAGATCAGTTCCAGTGCGGAACTAAACAGTGTATTTCAGAAAGATGGAAATCTAACATCTTATCAGACTGTGACGATGGCACTGGTGAATCACCAGAGTGTGTTCCATTAGTGCGCCATCCAGGACTATTCCAGTGTACAATTACACAAAAATGTATACCTTCCGGATGGATATGTGATGATGAACCAGATTATGGGGATTCAGAGAAGCAAATAATTGATAAACCAGATGAAGACCATCACAGATATTTTTCAGGTCATACAGCATATGGACCAGAGACCTATTGGAATATAAGACAATATAATAATGGGAACAATACTAATTACAATGATAATAATAATACGTGTCCAAATTATCAAAACCCAAACCGGCCCTCTAATGGTTATCAGGGTAACCGCATCCCTACCCTAATAACGTAAATAGTCAGAGAAGCCCCAATTATGGTAATAGTCCTTACCCTAATAATACCAATCGTACGGGTCCCAATAATGGTAATTTTAATAATAATAGGTTTCCTCGCCCTAGAGTGAACTTCATACGAGCCACAGATGGAAGACAGCGAGGATTCAACCACAATCGACGAAACAGTTACCGCGGATACGAAGAAAGGCGGAGGAGCCTAGAACGTGACCAACCGAGGTACTATCCGACGCGTAGGAGCAATAGTTTGGACAACACTGAACAGAGGTCGCACCATGAACGACCGGAAGACCATAGGACAGATCGGCAGGAAACCACTCTGAGCATCCCGAATGAGGCATCGACTAGTATGGCTCAAACGAACAATGATGCCGAGCCTTTAAACGGGTACAGGCAGTAGTAAATCAGCCAAATTCTAAAAAGAAATATAAGCACATATTACCTACAATTATTAGAAAATTTTATGGCAAGAATATAAGATTAGAATTTAAAATCCTCTAAATTCTAATAACAATGTAAGCCAATTACATACAATTTATTTGAGAAGAAACATTTTGGAAGAAGATATATAAAACAGAATTTGGAAGATAAAATTATCCAAATTCTAAAAACTATGTAAGCCCATTACATACAATTTATTTGAGAAGAAACATTTTGGAAGAAGATATATAAAACAGAATTTTGAAGGTAAAATTATCCAAATTCTAAAAACTATGTAAGCCCATTACATACAATTTATTTGAGAAGAAACATTTTGGAAGAAGATATATAAAACAGAATTTTGAAGGTAAAATTATCCAAATTCTAAAAACAATGTAAGCCCATTACATACAATTTATTTGAGAAGAAACATTTTGGAAGAAGCTATATAAAACAGAATTTTGAATGTAAATTATCCAAATTCTAAAAACTATGTAAGCCCATTAATGACATACAATTTATTTGAGAAGAAACATTTTGGAAGAAGATATATAAAACAGAATTTTGAAGGTAAAATTATCCAAATTCTAAAAACAATGTAAGCCCATTACATACAAATTATTTGAGAAGAAACATTTTGGAAGAAGATATAAAAAACAGAATTTTGAATGTAAAATCCCCAAAATTCTAAAACAAAGGTAAGCCCATTGTACATATAAAAAAAAAATATATATATTTGAAGGAAATTTTATGGCAATGATAGAAGAAGAATTTTGAAGGTAAAATCCTCTAAGTTCTAAAAACACATGTAAGCCAACCTTACATAAAGATTATTTAAAGGAAAACCATTTACAAGATATGCATAAGAAGAAGTTAGAATAAATTATCAAAATTCTAAAAACAATGTAAGCCCATTACATACAATTTATTTGAGAAGAAACATTTTGGAAGAAGATATATATGATAGAATTTAAAATCCTCTAAATTCTAAAAACAATGTAAGACAACTACATACAATTTATTTGAAGAGAAACATTTTGACAATAATACCAAAGAGAATTTAGAAAAATAAAACCAACCTAAACACATGTAAGCCCACCTTACATACAAATTATTTGAGAAAACTTTATGGAATAATATAAGACGAGTGAATTTTGAATAAATCAAGTTTCCAAACCAAGTATAAGTACAACTTACCAACCAATTATTAATAAAACACTTTGGTGAGATAAACAGAAGAGATTTCATACCATATTTATGGTAAGCATAGTAGATAATTACCATGATAACAAAGGATCATAATGGGATGAGTAAAAGGAAACAGATTTAGAATTAAAACAAATAATTCTGGACAGTATAATCATGTCTAAGTTCAATATGAAGAGTAAAAACCTTTCCATAAAATGATGCTAAAGGAAATAAAAAAGAAAAATTTCTTTAATACGATTTGAGTGATTGAATATAATAAAGTACAAAAACTTATTTGGAGTTATGAGATAATAAAACTTTGAAGTGGTATGAGGAGAAATTATGACCTCATTATGAAATTAATAAAAAACCATCATTCACAAGTATAATAACAATGACAGGAATAATGTGAAAATAATGTCAAAGATTTATGTAATTAAACGAATTAATATAAAATGATTTATGAATTAAATGACAAATATGATAATGACAGTTATAAAAATTCTAGAAAATAGAACAAGTGGAAATTTAAGAACAAGGAAACAGTCTAAAAAATGTCATAAAGATATGCTACTATAAACAATGCAGATTATAATGAAAAAACCAGAAGGTAATAAAGAATTTATAACCAAAAGAATTATATGATAAGAAAAGTTGAAAAAATGTAATAATAGAAGAGCTTCCTACCATAATATCAAATGAAAGAAACATCCAGTTAATGAGTCAGAAGAACAACTGAGATAGGAATAATAAAATCTCTGAGAAATATAATAAGTAATAAGTGAAGTATCCCAAAGATATTTTTTAAATAGTAACAAATGTGTACTATTCTGAATAATTTTTTAATCTGTCTGAAGATAATTCCAGCAGGATTAATATGTTTTTTGAGCAGAGATGATTTGCCTCTGTACTCAAATATGTGTGAAGTATTGGACAGCAGAGGAAAGTAGCGTACAGTGCCTCTCTGAACTGAACCAGCTCACAAAGTAGGGAACGATAGGGAGGAAATATCCCAAGGAGAAAATACTAAGAAAAAATATAAAAATGAAATAATAAATATGAAACTCAGATGACTATTACTATCAAGGAAGATCAAGTGAGAATGATATAAACTCAAATATAAATAAGAAAATTTTAAAATGGAAGGAAGTCCAAAATAATAACAAACCTTGAATAATTATCATAAGCAATTGTTTCAGACAAAGCAAGTATAGTCTGAAAAAATTACTTCTGGAGAAGGGCATTCTGTAGCGTGACAGAAAATCCACTACATCTTAAGTCATATGAAATCATAAAGTTTAATTACACCAACGAACGTTATAATAATATTGAATGACATTTAAATAAATCAAAGGAATGAACCACGATAAAATAAAAATCATCATTACATTATATATAAAAACCACTGTTTAAAAAAACCAAAGAAAGTATCGAAGCAACTCATAGTATAATATCAGTAAGTTACCCAGGAAGCTCAGAGCAGTAAACCAGTTATATAAGACCATATCAAGAAAAAGGAGACTCAATTAAAGAGTGGTGAATACCAAAATACCCCAAAAACAAGAAGAGGGAAGAATAAAGTTTGTGAACAGGAAGAAAACAATACCCTGAAACCTGTACAGAAGAATAAAGTCAGTTCAGTGAATAAATTAAATGCTCCAAACTAAACCTCAGTCGAGATATCACCAAGTACCTTGGTTTACCCAAGAATGAAGAAGGAAGACCAGAAGAATGAAGACTAGAAGAGGGACAAGAATGAAGACTAGAAGAAGGACAAGAAAGAAGACCAGAAGGAAGATACGAAGAAGGACAAGAAAGAAGACAGGAGGAGAGGAAGAAATAGTATGAAAGAAACACCGTTGTAAAACCTATTATTATATAAACTACTATCAACCCCAAACCCACAAAAACTATGCAAAAGAAAGTATAACATACCCAAAATCCTATAAAATGTAATTATGGAGAAAACTAAAGTGCTGTATAGCGTTATAAGAAGTGAACCGACTAAAGCTATTGTGTAATAAAGAAAATAAACTAGTCTTAACAGTCCATGATTACTAAAGGTCTGGTCTGAGATAATAAGACTCAAAATATCAGAACCAACAGTGAAAGGGAATTTGTGTAAGTGTTTTTTAGAAATGCAATAAACTTAAAGTTGGTGATACTATAACTTATCAGTATGCTATATCACAACTTTAATATCTAATAATAAACAGCATAATAAAATAATAAAATGGAAGATTTCCAGTATTTTATTATTTTAATGTAAATCTTTATTTACAAGACATTTGTAAAAAATGATAATAAATAGAATATGGGAGTTTATGTTTACTGATGTAGGTGTAATAAATAATAATGGTTTAGACCAGAAAGGACTGGCCTTAATATAGTATTGATAAGTGTAAAATGTTTAAATAGACTGTTTATTCACAGTCCTAAAATCAATGTGTTAATAAAATGTATTTGTAAGGGTTATTAGAAAATAAGATTTATGTTATGTGTTTTAAAAAGAATTATGTTTGATAAATAATAACCTACATACCATTAATAATGTTCTAATAGGTATGCTATGTTAGCTCAAGAATAGTTAAAAAGATATATGTTCAAACCATGTCTGCAATATGTTCAATTGTGCAGATTGCTAAACAATGTTCATAATTATTTATTTTAACAACAGTAGTATTAATTAACTACTACACCACACAATAAGTTATAAACCATGTTATTTTCATATAATTGTAATTATGTAAAGTCAGAGGAGGAATTAAGTTTAAATTTATTTGAGAAAGAAAGAAATATAAAATTCTAAAATCTAGGCCATTTGGTGAATTCACAGAACCAATATAAACTAGTATAATTTACTTATAAATCCTGTAAACTACCAAGATTTAGATAAGGTAACACAGTTAAACACTACTGGGAATGATCCTATGAGTTAAAATGATAATAAGGAAATATACCTTAAAACATTGTAAATTTTCAAAATATATAAATTAATTAATTTTAAAGAGCAATGTCAAATTTACAGATTAACACAAAAAACCAATTCAAAGGTGTAATTTATATGTATTTAAGGAAAGGAAGAGGAATATGACTAATTAAAATTTATTATAATAGTATTAATAATATTTAAAATTGGAGGGAATTCGTATAAAGACGGAAATCCAATTTTGAGCCTATATTTCCAAAATGTGAACAAAATTTGTTAATTTCCACAAAATGTCTACAGATATGGACTATAATACATCAATTTAAAGGGAATGAGATGATTAAACCAATAATAAGGTTCATAATTCATAAAAGTGATGAATAAAATAGATAAATTCCATATATAATGTAATATTTTATCATGTGTACAGGTAATCGAAAAATGTTAACAATACTTTTTCAAAGATTAACCGGGCCAGATTTATGACCAAGTTAATTAGTCTTTTGTTGAATATCAAGCTGGACAGTTGTGTGACAAAACGTTCTTTAAATCGAGTTCAAAATGGTACTAGCGTTTAGTGAAACGAGAGTTAGACGAATTAGACACTTTTTAAAACTAAAGCTATCAACACATTCACGACAATAGTGAAAACAAACACTTAACTTCATAATATGAGTGGTAGAAACAAGTGAAACATTATATTTAAACTGATTTACTCTACAATCCTAACCATAACTTGAGGAACTTTAACCCACAGAAGAGAACACACACAAAATAAACTAACTAACACAAGTTTACACAGAACACTTCGCCAGAATACACCAAATAGCTTAACAGACATATTACACCAGTGCAGGGACATTTCAAACCTTAATGAAGGTAATTTTATTGTGATTTTCTGACGCGACGCATTTGCAGTAACCTAGTCCACATTGAATAGCGGCCATCTTGAAAACGGAGCCTGCTTCCTACATCGCAGTGACGTCAGTCTTCATTGGTTCGACAAAACATTTATTAAAATATTATATACTGGAATTATTTAAATACTACTGAATAGTAATTATTGTATTTATTTTTAATTGTTAATGTTATACTTTCTCGTCACCCTTCTCTGACTATTAATTCTAATCGTTTAAAGAACCTGTCTTTTAATATAATATATCATAAAATTTGTTCTGTATGACACAATCGATAATTCCCGAGACAGAGTCGATAATTGCTCTCCATCGATAAAATATCGATTATTATTTTAAATTGTCAATAAATCTTTATATTTCCATTATTTCGTATCTGTTACTTATTTCACAGGTAATTTAAGAGTATTTATTAAGACTGAAGAACTTAAATAAGAAGAATATATATTATTTGAACGAGATATTGGACCAGCCAGAAAAGTCATCAATCGATTATTAGCTGGAGTTAATCTATTTAACTCCAGACTTGGTTCAAATCTTCAAGAAGTGCTCGACGTTCAATAAATACCTACCGGTTATTAAAATTTTTACAAGACCCTTTTAAAACAGATTTATTTCTTATACACACCTCTATAAACATAAACAAGATTTCTTACTATTTGAAAATTCTATTTTTTTTTTATAAAATTTTCCTTTTACATTTTATTCTTTTGTAATGACCGGCATACAGGGTCTGGTTATAAAGTGGCTAGCCCAAACAGTGGGGCTTGATTACACCAGAGCAGGAGAATTTGTAATAAGAGGTCTGGTTACAAAGTGGCGTCCAACTTAGAGGGCTTGATAAGATAAGCCTGGCAGCGATTATCCAGTCAGGAAGAAGGGCAACAACGATAAAGCAAAATGGCAGAATTTACACCAAAAGAGAGTGAGATGATGGACAAAATAATAGAATTAATGAGGGAGATGATAGAGGATAACCGACAATGGCGAGAGGAAATGGTGGAAGAAAACAGACGGTTCAACCGAGAATGGATCAAGGAACTGAGAGAGGACAGATTAAAAAGAGAAGAATTAAGAAATGAGAAGGCCGAAGAAATAAAAAATGATAACAAACCAGAACCAGAAGAAATACCAAACGAAAAAACCATGGAACAAATAGTAGTATTACCTGAGAATAAAACTAACGGGAACAAAGAAAATACTAAAGATATGGAAGTGCAACTAAAGGAAAGGAGGAAAATAATTCCAAGGAAATTAATGAAAATAAAGGAAGAAATGGAAATGATGAACCATGGTTTAACGGATGTCAATAATATTCCAATTACCGACCATGAAGAAATCATGAATTCCAGAAATTACGGCAGGAGATTAAAAGTAATATTACAAATAATGTACCACCAAACAGTAGTTTACCAATGGGGAAGGACCAGAGGTAAACGGAATACGACATGTGGACCAGATCAGTTCCAGTGCGGAACTAAACAGTGTATTTCAGAAAGATGGAAATCTAACATCTTATCAGACTGTGACGATGGCACTGGTGAATCACCAGAGTGTGTTCCATTAGTGCGCCATCCAGGACTATTCCAGTGTACAATTACACAAAAATGTATACCTTCCGGATGGATATGTGATGATGAACCAGATTATGGGGATTCAGAGAAGCAAATAATTGATAAACCAGATGAAGACCATCACAGATATTTTTCAGGTCATACAGCATATGGACCAGAGACCTATTGGAATATAAGACAATATAATAATGGGAACAATACTAATTACAATGATAATAATAATACGTGTCCAAATTATCAAAACCCAAACCGGCCCTCTAATGGTTATCAGGGTAACCGCATCCCTACCCTAATAACGTAAATAGTCAGAGAAGCCCCAATTATGGTAATAGTCCTTACCCTAATAATACCAATCGTACGGGTCCCAATAATGGTAATTTTAATAATAATAGGTTTCCTCGCCCTAGAGTGAACTTCATACGAGCCACAGATGGAAGACAGCGAGGATTCAACCACAATCGACGAAACAGTTACCGCGGATACGAAGAAAGGCGGAGGAGCCTAGAACGTGACCAACCGAGGTACTATCCGACGCGTAGGAGCAATAGTTTGGACAACACTGAACAGAGGTCGCACCATGAACGACCGGAAGACCATAGGACAGATCGGCAGGAAACCACTCTGAGCATCCCGAATGAGGCATCGACTAGTATGGCTCAAACGAACAATGATGCCGAGCCTTTAAACGGGCACAGGCAGTAGTAAATCAGCCAAATTCTAAAAAGAAATATAAGCACATATTACCTACAATTATTAGAAAATTTTATGGCAAGAATATAAGATTAGAATTTAAAATCCTCTAAATTCTAATAACAATGTAAGCCAATTACATACAATTTATTTGAGAAGAAACATTTTGGAAGAAGATATATAAAACAGAATTTGGAAGATAAAATTATCCAAATTCTAAAAACTATGTAAGCCCATTACATACAATTTATTTGAGAAGAAACATTTTGGAAGAAGATATATAAAACAGAATTTTGAAGGTAAAATTATCCAAATTCTAAAAACTATGTAAGCCCATTACATACAATTTATTTGAGAAGAAACATTTTGGAAGAAGATATATAAAACAGAATTTTGAAGGTAAAATTATCCAAATTCTAAAAACAATGTAAGCCCATTACATACAATTTATTTGAGAAGAAACATTTTGGAAGAAGCTATATAAAACAGAATTTTGAATGTAAATTATCCAAATTCTAAAAACTATGTAAGCCCATTAATGACATACAATTTATTTGAGAAGAAACATTTTGGAAGAAGATATATAAAACAGAATTTTGAAGGTAAAATTATCCAAATTCTAAAAACAATGTAAGCCCATTACATACAAATTATTTGAGAAGAAACATTTTGGAAGAAGATATAAAAAACAGAATTTTGAATGTAAAATCCCCAAAATTCTAAAACAAAGGTAAGTCCATTGTACATATAAAAAAAAATATATATATATTTGAAGGAAATTTTATGGCAATGATAGAAGAAGAATTTTGAAGGTAAAATCCTCTAAGTTCTAAAAACACATGTAAGCCAACCTTACATAAAGATTATTTAAAGGAAAACCATTTACAAGATATGCATAAGAAGAAGTTAGAATAAATTATCAAAATTCTAAAAACAATGTAAGCCCATTACATACAATTTATTTGAGAAGAAACATTTTGGAAGAAGATATATAAGATAGAATTTAAAATCCTCTAAATTCTAAAAACAATGTAAGACAACTACATACAATTTATTTGAAGAGAAACATTTTGACAATAATACCAAAGAGAATTTAGAAAAATAAAACCAACCTAAACACATGTAAGCCCACCTTACATACAAATTATTTGAGAAAACTTTATGGAATAATATAAGACGAGTGAATTTTGAATAAATCAAGTTTCCAAACCAAGTATAAGTACAACTTACCAACCAATTATTAATAAAACACTTTGGTGAGATAAACAGAAGAGATTTCATACCATATTTATGGTAAGCATAGTAGATAATTACCATGATAACAAAGGATCATAATGGGATGAGTAAAAGGAAACAGATTTAGAATTAAAACAAATAATTCTGGACAGTATAATCATGTCTAAGTTCAATATGAAGAGTAAAAACCTTTCCATAAAATGATGCTAAAGGAAATAAAAAAGAAAAATTTCTTTAATACGATTTGAGTGATTGAATATAATAAAGTACAAAAACTTATTTGGAGTTATGAGATAATAAAACTTTGAAGTGGTATGAGGAGAAATTATGACCTCATTATGAAATTAATAAAAAACCATCATTCACAAGTATAATAACAATGACAGGAATAATGTGAAAATAATGTCAAAGATTTATGTAATTAAACGAATTAATATAAAATGATTTATGAATTAAATGACAAATATGATAATGACAGTTATAAAAATTCTAGAAAATAGAACAAGTGGAAATTTAAGAACAAGGAAACAGTCTAAAAAATGTCATAAAGATATGCTACTATAAACAATGCAGATTATAATGAAAAAACCAGAAGGTAATAAAGAATTTATAACCAAAAGAATTATATGATAAGAAAAGTTGAAAAAATGTAATAATAGAAGAGCTTCCTACCATAATATCAAATGAAAGAAACATCCAGTTAATGAGTCAGAAGAACAACTGAGATAGGAATAATAAAATCTCTGAGAAATATAATAAGTAATAAGTGAAGTATCCCAAAGATATTTTTTAAATAGTAACAAATGTGTACTATTCTGAATAATTTTTTAATCTGTCTGAAGATAATTCCAGCAGGATTAATATGTTTTTTGAGCAGAGATGATTTGCCTCTGTACTCAAATATGTGTGAAGTATTGGACAGCAGAGGAAAGTAGCGTACAGTGCCTCTCTGAACTGAACCAGCTCACAAAGTAGGGAACGATAGGGAGGAAATATCCCAAGGAGAAAATACTAAGAAAAAATATAAAAATGAAATAATAAATATGAAACTCAGATGACTATTACTATCAAGGAAGATCAAGTGAGAATGATATAAACTCAAATATAAATAAGAAAATTTTAAAATGGAAGGAAGTCCAAAATAATAACAAACCTTGAATAATTATCATAAGCAATTGTTTCAGACAAAGCAAGTATAGTCTGAAAAAATTACTTCTGGAGAAGGGCATTCTGTAGCGTGACAGAAAATCCACTACATCTTAAGTCATATGAAATCATAAAGTTTAATTACACCAACGAACGTTATAATAATATTGAATGACATTTAAATAAATCAAAGGAATGAACCACGATAAAATAAAAATCATCATTACATTATATATAAAAACCACTGTTTAAAAAAACCAAAGAAAGTATCGAAGCAACTCATAGTATAATATCAGTAAGTTACCCAGGAAGCTCAGAGCAGTAAACCAGTTATATAAGACCATATCAAGAAAAAGGAGACTCAATTAAAGAGTGGTGAATACCAAAATACCCCAAAAACAAGAAGAGGGAAGAATAAAGTTTGTGAACAGGAAGAAAACAATACCCTGAAACCTGTACAGAAGAATAAAGTCAGTTCAGTGAATAAATTAAATGCTCCAAACTAAACCTCAGTCGAGATATCACCAAGTACCTTGGTTTACCCAAGAATGAAGAAGGAAGACCAGAAGAATGAAGACTAGAAGAGGGACAAGAATGAAGACTAGAAGAAGGACAAGAAAGAAGACCAGAAGGAAGATACGAAGAAGGACAAGAAAGAAGACAGGAGGAGAGGAAGAAATAGTATGAAAGAAACACCGTTGTAAAACCTATTATTATATAAACTACTATCAACCCCAAACCCACAAAAACTATGCAAAAGAAAGTATAACATACCCAAAATCCTATAAAATGTAATTATGGAGAAAACTAAAGTGCTGTATAGCGTTATAAGAAGTGAACCGACTAAAGCTATTGTGTAATAAAGAAAATAAACTAGTCTTAACAGTCCATGATTACTAAAGGTCTGGTCTGAGATAATAAGACTCAAAATATCAGAACCAACAGTGAAAGGGAATTTGTGTAAGTGTTTTTTAGAAATGCAATAAACTTAAAGTTGGTGATACTATAACTTATCAGTATGCTATATCACAACTTTAATATCTAATAATAAACAGCATAATAAAATAATAAAATGGAAGATTTCCAGTATTTTATTATTTTAATGTAAATCTTTATTTACAAGACATTTGTAAAAAATGATAATAAATAGAATATGGGAGTTTATGTTTACTGATGTAGGTGTAATAAATAATAATGGTTTAGACCAGAAAGGACTGGCCTTAATATAGTATTGATAAGTGTAAAATGTTTAAATAGACTGTTTATTCACAGTCCTAAAATCAATGTGTTAATAAAATGTATTTGTAAGGGTTATTAGAAAATAAGATTTATGTTATGTGTTTTAAAAAGAATTATGTTTGATAAATAATAACCTACATACCATTAATAATGTTCTAATAGGTATGCTATGTTAGCTCAAGAATAGTTAAAAAGATATATGTTCAAACCATGTCTGCAATATGTTCAATTGTGCAGATTGCTAAACAATGTTCATAATTATTTATTTTAACAACAGTAGTATTAATTAACTACTACACCACACAATAAGTTATAAACCATGTTATTTTCATATAATTGTAATTATGTAAAGTCAGAGGAGGAATTAAGTTTAAATTTATTTGAGAAAGAAAGAAATATAAAATTCTAAAATCTAGGCCATTTGGTGAATTCACAGAACCAATATAAACTAGTATAATTTACTTATAAATCCTGTAAACTACCAAGATTTAGATAAGGTAACACAGTTAAACACTACTGGGAATGATCCTATGAGTTAAAATGATAATAAGGAAATATACCTTAAAACATTGTAAATTTTCAAAATATATAAATTAATTAATTTTAAAGAGCAATGTCAAATTTACAGATTAACACAAAAAACCAATTCAAAGGTGTAATTTATATGTATTTAAGGAAAGGAAGAGGAATATGACTAATTAAAATTTATTATAATAGTATTAATAATATTTAAAATGGAGGGAATTCGTATAAAGACGGAAATCCAATTTTGAGCCTATATTTCCAAAATGTGAACAAAATTTGTTAATTTCCACAAAATGTCTACAGATATGGACTATAATACATCAATTTAAAGGGAATGAGATGATTAAACCAATAATAAGGTTCATAATTCATAAAAGTGATGAATAAAATAGATAAATTCCATATATAATGTAATATTTTATCATGTGTACAGGTAATCGAAAAATGTTAACAATACTTTTTCAAAGATTAACTGGGCCAGATTTATGACCAAGTTAATTAGTCTTTTGTTGAATATCAAGCTGGACAGTTGTGTGACAAAACGTTCTTTAAATCGAGTTCAAAATGGTACTAGCGTTTAGTGAAACGAGAGTTAGACGAATTAGACACTTTTTAAAACTAAAGCTATCAACACATTCACGACAATAGTGAAAACAAACACTTAACTTCATAATATGAGTGGTAGAAACAAGTGAAACATTATATTTAAACTGATTTACTCTACAATCCTAACCATAACTTGAGGAACTTTAACCCACAGAAGAGAACACATACAAAATAAACTAACTAACACAAGTTTACACAGAACACTTCGCCAGAATACACCAAATAGCTTAACAGACATATTACACCAGTGCGGGGACATTTCAAACCTTAATGAAGGTAATTTTATTGTGATTTTCTGACGCGACGCATTTGCAGTAACCTAGTCCACATCGAATAGCGGCCATCTTGAAAACGGAGCCTGCTTCCTACATCGCAGTGACGTCAGTCTTCATTGGTTCGACAAAACATTTATTAAAATATTATATACTGGAATTATTTAAATACTACTGAATAGTAATTATTGTATTTATTTTTAATTGTTAATGTTATACTTTCTCATCACCCTTCTCTGACTATTAATTCTAATCGCTCAAAGAACCTGTCTTTTAATATAATATATCATAAAATTTGTTCATTTGTTCTGTATGACACAATCGATAATTCCCGATACAGAGTCGATAATTGCTCTCCATCGATAAAATATCGATTATTATTTTAAATTGTCAATAAATCTTTATATTTCCATTATTTCGTATCTGTTACTTATTTCACAGGTAATTTAAGAGTATTTATTAAGACTGAAGAACTTAAATAAGAAGAATATATATTATTTGAACGAGATATTGGACCAGCCAGAAAAGTCATCAATCGATTATTAGCTGGAGTTAATCTATTTAACTCCAGACTTGGTTCAAATCTTCAAGAAGTGCTCGACGGTCAATAAATACCTACCGGTTATTAAAATTTTTACAAGACCCTTTTAAAACAGATTTATTTCTTATACACACCTCTATAAACATAAACAAGATTTCTTACTATTTGAAAATTCTATTTTTTTTTTATAAAATTTTCCTTTTACATTTTATTCTTTTGTAACGACCGGCATACAGGGTCTGGTTACAAAGTGGCTAGCCCAAACAGTGGGGCTTGATTACACCAGAGCAGGAGAATTTGCAATAAGAGGTCTGGTTACAAAGTGGCGTCCAACTTAGAGGGCTTGATAAGATAAGCCTGGCAGCGATTATCCAGTCAGGAAGAAGGGCAACAACGATAAAGCAAAATGGCAGAATTTACACCAAAAGAGAGTGAGATGATGGACAAAATAATAGAATTAATGAGGGAGATGATAGAGGATAACCGACAATGGCGAGAGGAAATGGTGGAAGAAAACAGACGGTTCAACCGAGACTGGATCAAGGAACTGAGAGAGGACAGATTAAAAAGAGAAGAATTAAGAAATGAGAAGGCCGAAGAAATAAAAAATGATAACAAACCAGAACCAGAAGAAATACCAAACGAAAAAACCATGGAACAAATAGTAGTATTACCTGAGAATAAAACTAACGGGAACAAAGAAAATACTAAAGATATGGAAGTGCAACTAAAGGAAAGGAGGAAAATAATTCCAAGGAAATTAATGAAAATAAAGGAAGAAATGGAAATGATGAACCATGGTTTAACGGATGTCAATAATATTCCAATTACCGACCATGAAGAAATCATGAATTCCAGAAATTACGGCAGGAGATTAAAAGTAATATTACAAATAATGTACCACCAAACAGTAGTTTACCAATGGGGAAGGACCAGAGGTAAACGGAATACGACATGTGGACCAGATCAGTTCCAGTGCGGAACTAAACAGTGTATTTCAGAAAGATGGAAATCTAACATCTTATCAGACTGTGACGATGGCACTGGTGAATCACCAGAGTGTGTTCCATTAGTGCGCCATCCAGGACTATTCCAGTGTACAATTACACAAAAATGTATACCTTCCGGATGGATATGTGATGATGAACCAGATTATGGGGATTCAGAGAAGCAAATAATTGATAAACCAGATGAAGACCATCACAGATATTTTTCAGGTCATACAGCATATGGACCAGAGACCTATTGGAATATAAGACAATATAATAATGGGAACAATACTAATTACAATGATAATAATAATACGTGTCCAAATTATCAAAACCCAAACCGGCCCTCTAATGGTTATCAGGGTAACCGCATCCCTACCCTAATAACGTAAATAGTCAGAGAAGCCCCAATTATGGTAATAGTCCTTACCCTAATAATACCAATCGTACGGGTCCCAATAATGGTAATTTTAATAATAATAGGTTTCCTCGCCCTAGAGTGAACTTCATACGAGCCACAGATGGAAGACAGCGAGGATTCAACCACAATCGACGAAACAGTTACCGCGGATACGAAGAAAGGCGGAGGAGCCTAGAACGTGACCAACCGAGGTACTATCCGACGCGTAGGAGCAATAGTTTGGACAACACTGAACAGAGGTCGCACCATGAACGACCGGAAGACCATAGGACAGATCGGCAGGAAACCACTCTGAGCATCCCGAATGAGGCATCGACTAGTATGGCTCAAAGGAACAATGATGCCGAGCCTTTAAACGGGCAAGGGCAGTAGTAAATCAGCCAAATTCTAAAAAGAAATATAAGCACATATTACCTACAATTATTAGAAAATTTTATGGCAAGAATATAAGATTAGAATTTAAAATCCTCTAAATTCTAATAACAATGTAAGCCAATTACATACAATTTATTTGAGAAGAAACATTTTGGAAGAAGATATATAAAACAGAATTTGGAAGATAAAATTATCCAAATTCTAAAAACTATGTAAGCCCATTACATACAATTTATTTGAGAAGAAACATTTTGGAAGAAGATATATAAAACAGAATTTTGAAGGTAAAATTATCCAAATTCTAAAAACTATGTAAGCCCATTACATACAATTTATTTGAGAAGAAACATTTTGGAAGAAGATATATAAAACAGAATTTTGAAGGTAAAATTATCCAAATTCTAAAAACAATGTAAGCCCATTACATACAATTTATTTGAGAAGAAACATTTTGGAAGAAGCTATATAAAACAGAATTTTGAATGTAAATTATCCAAATTCTAAAAACTATGTAAGCCCATTACATACAATTTATTTGAGAAGAAACATTTTGGAAGAAGATATATAAAACAGAATTTTGAAGGTAAAATTATCCAAATTCTAAAAACAATGTAAGCCCATTACATACAAATTATTTGAGAAGAAACATTTTGGAAGAAGATATAAAAAACAGAATTTTGAATGTAAAATCCCCAAAATTCTAAAACAAAGGTAAGCCCATTGTACATATAAAAAAAAAATATATATATTTGAAGGAAATTTTATGGCAATGATAGAAGAAGAATTTTGAAGGTAAAATCCTCTAAGTTCTAAAAACACATGTAAGCCAACCTTACATAAAGATTATTTAAAGGAAAACCATTTACAAGATATGCATAAGAAGAAGTTAGAATAAATTATCAAAATTCTAAAAACAATGTAAGCCTATTACATACAATTTATTTGAGAAGAAACATTTTGGAAGAAGATATATAAGATAGAATTTAAAATCCTCTAAATTCTAAAAACAATGTAAGACAACTACATACAATTTATTTGAAGAGAAACATTTTGACAATAATACCAAAGAGAATTTAGAAAAATAAAACCAACCTAAACACATGTAAGCCCACCTTACATACAAATTATTTGAGAAAACTTTATGGAATAATATAAGACGAGTGAATTTTGAATAAATCAAGTTTCCAAACCAAGTATAAGTACAACTTACCAACCAATTATTAATAAAACACTTTGGTGAGATAAACAGAAGAGATTTCATACCATATTTATGGTAAGCATAGTAGATAATTACCATGATAACAAAGGATCATAATGGGATGAGTAAAAGGAAACAGATTTAGAATTAAAACAAATAATTCTGGACAGTATAATCATGTCTAAGTTCAATATGAAGAGTAAAAACCTTTCCATAAAATGATGCTAAAGGAAATAAAAAGGAAAAATTTCTTTAATACGATTTGAGTGATTGAATATAATAAAGTACAAAAACTTATTTGGAGTTATGAGATAATAAAACTTTGAAGTGGTATGAGGAGAAATTATGACCTCATTATGAAATTAATAAAAAACCATCATTCACAAGTATAATAACAATGACAGGAATAATGTGAAAATAATGTCAAAGATTTATGTAATTAAACGAATTAATATAAAATGATTTATGAATTAAATGACAAATATGATAATGACAGTTATAAAAATTCTAGAAAATAGAACAAGTGGAAATTTAAGAACAAGGAAACAGTCTAAAAAATGTCATAAAGATATGCTACTATAAACAATGCAGATTATAATGAAAAAACCAGAAGGTAATAAAGAATTTATAACCAAAAGAATTATATGATAAGAAAAGTTGAAAAAATGTAATAATAGAAGAGCTTCCTACCATAATATCAAATGAAAGAAACATCCAGTTAATGAGTCAGAAGAACAACTGAGATAGGAATAATAAAATCTCTGAGAAATATAATAAGTAATAAGTGAAGTATCCCAAAGATATTTTTTAAATAGTAACAAATGTGTACTATTCTGAATAATTTTTTAATCTGTCTGAAGATAATTCCAGCAGGATTAATATGTTTTTTGAGCAGAGATGATTTGCCTCTGTACTCAAATATGTGTGAAGTATTGGACAGCAGAGGAAAGTAGCGTACAGTGCCTCTCTGAACTGAACCAGCTCACAAAGTAGGGAACGATAGGGAGGAAATATCCCAAGGAGAAAATACTAAGAAAAAATATAAAAATGAAATAATAAATATGAAACTCAGATGACTATTACTATCAAGGAAGATCAAGTGAGAATGATATAAACTCAAATATAAATAAGAAAATTTTAAAATGGAAGGAAGTCCAAAATAATAACAAACCTTGAATAATTATCATAAGCAATTGTTTCAGACAAAGCAAGTATAGTCTGAAAAAATTACTTCTGGAGAAGGGCATTCTGTAGCGTGACAGAAAATCCACTACATCTTAAGTCATATGAAATCATAAAGTTTAATTACACCAACGAACGTTATAATAATATTGAATGACATTTAAATAAATCAAAGGAATGAACCACGATAAAATAAAAATCATCATTACATTATATATAAAAACCACTGTTTAAAAAAACCAAAGAAAGTATCGAAGCAACTCATAGTATAATATCAGTAAGTTACCCAGGAAGCTCAGAGCAGTAAACCAGTTATATAAGACCATATCAAGAAAAAGGAGACTCAATTAAAGAGTGGTGAATACCAAAATACCCCAAAAACAAGAAGAGGGAAGAATAAAGTTTGTGAACAGGAAGAAAACAATACCCTGAAACCTGTACAGAAGAATAAAGTCAGTTCAGTGAATAAATTAAATGCTCCAAACTAAACCTCAGTCGAGATATCACCAAGTACCTTGGTTTACCCAAGAATGAAGAAGGAAGACCAGAAGAATGAAGACTAGAAGAGGGACAAGAATGAAGACTAGAAGAAGGACAAGAAAGAAGACCAGAAGGAAGATACGAAGAAGGACAAGAAAGAAGACAGGAGGAGAGGAAGAAATAGTATGAAAGAAACACCGTTGTAAAACCTATTATTATATAAACTACTATCAACCCCAAACCCACAAAAACTATGCAAAAGAAAGTATAACATACCCAAAATCCTATAAAATGTAATTATGGAGAAAACTAAAGTGCTGTATAGCGTTATAAGAAGTGAACCGACTAAAGCTATTGTGTAATAAAGAAAATAAACTAGTCTTAACAGTCCATGATTACTAAAGGTCTGGTCTGAGATAATAAGACTCAAAATATCAGAACCAACAGTGAAAGGGAATTTGTGTAAGTGTTTTCTAGAAATGCAATAAACTTAAAGTTGGTGATACTATAACTTATCAGTATGCTATATCACAACTTTAATATCTAATAATAAACAGCATAATAAAATAATAAAATGGAAGATTTCCAGTATTTTATTATTTTAATGTAAATCTTTATTTACAAGACATTTGTAAAAAATGATAATAAATAGAATATGGGAGTTTATGTTTACTGATGTAGGTGTAATAAATAATAATGGTTTAGACCAGAAAGGACTGGCCTTAATATAGTATTGATAAGTGTAAAATGTTTAAATAGACTGTTTATTCACAGTCCTAAAATCAATGTGTTAATAAAATGTATTTGTAAGGGTTATTAGAAAATAAGATTTATGTTATGTTTTTTAAAAAGAATTATGTTTGATAAATAATAACCTACATACCTTTAATAATGTTCTAATAGGTATGCTATGTTAGCTCAAGAATAGTTAAAAAGATATATGTTCAAACCATGTCTGCAATATGTTCAATTGTGCAGATTGCTAAACAATGTTCATAATTATTTATTTTAACAACAGTAGTATTAATTAACTACTACACCACACAATAAGTTATAAACCATGTTATTTTCATATAATTGTAATTATGTAAAGTCAGAGGAGGAATTAAGTTTAAATTTATTTGAGAAAGAAAGAAATATAAAATTCTAAAATCTAGGCCATTTGGTGAATTCACAGAACCAATATAAACTAGTATAATTTACTTATAAATCCTGTAAACTACCAAGATTTAGATAAGGTAACACAGTTAAACACTACTGGGAATGATCCTATGAGTTAAAATGATAATAAGGAAATATACTTTAAAACATTGTAAATTTTCAAAATATATAAATTAATTAATTTTAAAGAGCAATGTCAAATTTACAGATTAACACAAAAAACCAATTCAAAGGTGTAATTTATATGTATTTAAGAAAAGGAAGAGGAATATGACTAATTAAAATTTATTATAATAGTATTAATAATATTTAAAATGGAGGGAATTCGTATAAAGACGGAAATCCAATTTTGAGCCTATATTTCCAAAATGTGAACAAAATTTGTTAATTTCCACAAAATGTCTACAGATATGGACTATAATACATCAATTTAAAGGGAATGAGATGATTAAACCAATAATAAGGTTCATAATTCATAAAAGTGATGAATAAAATAGATAAATTCCATATATAATGTAATATTTTATCATGTGTACAGGTAATCGAAAAATGTTAACAATACTTTTTCAAAGATTAACTGGGCCAGATTTATGACCAAGTTAATTAGTCTTTTGTTGAATATCAAGCTGGACAGTTGTGTGACAAAACGTTCTTTAAATCGAGTTCAAAATGGTACTAGCGTTTAGTGAAACGAGAGTTAGACGAATTAGACACTTTTTAAAACTAAAGCTATCAACACATTCACGACAATAGTGAAAACAAACACTTAACTTCATAATATGAGTGGTAGAAACAAGTGAAACATTATATTTAAACTGATTTACTCTACAATCCTAACCATAACTTGAGGAACTTTAACCCACAGAAGAGAACACATACAAAATAAACTAACTAACACAAGTTTACACAGAACACTTCGCCAGAATACACCAAATAGCTTAACAGACATATTACACCAGTGCGGGGACATTTCAAACCTTAATGAAGGTAATTTTATTGTGATTTTCTGACGCGACGCATTTGCAGTAACCTAGTCCACATCGAATAGCGGCCATCTTGAAAACGGAGCCTGCTTCCTACATCGCAGTGACGTCAGTCTTCATTGGTTCGACAAAACATTTATTAAAATATTATATACTGGAATTATTTAAATACTACTGAATAGTAATTATTGTATTTATTTTTAATTGTTAATGTTATACTTTCTCGTCACCCTTCTCTGACTATTAATTCTAATCGCTCAAAGAACCTGTCTTTTAATATAATATATCATAAAATTTGTTCTGTATGACACAATCGATAATTCCCGAGACAGAGTCGATAATTGCTCTCCATCGATAAAATATCGATTATTATTTTAAATTGTCAATAAATCTTTATATTTCCATTATTTCGTATCTGTTACTTATTTCACAGGTAATTTAAGAGTATTTATTAAGACTGAAGAACTTAAATAAGAAGAATATATATTATTTGAACGAGATATTGGACCAGCCAGAAAAGTCATCAATCGATTATTAGCTGGAGTTAATCTATTTAACTCCAGACTTGGTTCAAATCTTCAAGAAGTGCTCGACGGTCAATAAATACCTACCGGTTATTAAAATGTTTACAAGACCCTTTTAAAACAGATTTATTTCTTATACACACCTCTATAAACATAAACAAGATTTCTTACTATTTGAAAATTCTATTTTTTTTTTATAAAATTTTCCTTTTACATTTTATTCTTTTGTAACGACCGGCATACAGGGTCTGGTTACAAAGTGGCTAGCCCAAACAGTGGGGCTTGATTACACCAGAGCAGGAGAATTTGTAATAAGAGGTCTGGTTACAATCTTCATCTCCTTTCGTGACCGCCGCTAGAACTTTGTATCTTCCTTTTTTCAAGCTCCACCGGTTGGTCGCCAATTTATAACGAAACTCGTGTGTCGTCTTCTTTCTCATACCTCTGTAAAATGTAACAGTGTGTCCGAGTGTAATTTGTGTCTGTGTTTCTTACCACTTCGTCCTCGCACGGCAATGTAACTCACGATGTTTGAGTCCGTAGCGAACGTACGAATGACCAGGTATCGTGGTTCCCGATCTGAGGTTCAAACGTAGTGGATAATCCCCGGGTGGCGCCAAATTGTTTATGTAAAACAATTAAAATTGTCTCCTTATCAATGTTTTATTCGAACGATGTGACGAATTCAATTCGTCCTGCCTTTTCTCGATTTTTGTTAATCGAGTTAGCAGTTACAGTATTCGCTGCTGGCGCGCTAGGTGTCACATCAAAGACATTCGCTATACATTATCGTTTTAAACATACACTTTTCTAATGAAAATAAAACACAATTTAACATACACAGTATAGATTTATTATTAATTTGATGTTAATATTTTATAGACACAAGTTGTAATTAATTTTTTATATAATTCTGCACCGGTTAATTCTTTATAAGACTCTACTCAAGGTTTAACCAATTGATTTTGAATACAAATGGCGTGGCGTATTGATTTTGTGGCATGGCGTGCTATGACGCCAATCAACAAATATTGCGTTCGACGGTTGTGGGCTCTTTTGGTCACGTTAAAAGGCTCAGATGCAATTACAGTACTAAAAATACACAACCTTATAATGTTTTTTCTTAAGTATTGTAATGTGTAATGATAATTGGTTTGTAGAAGTGTCGTACAAGTGGTTTAAAAGTTGTACACAAATATGAGGTTAGTTCTATAGTTTAACAAATTTTCAGTGTCGTAATATTACGATTTAATCTTTGAAAGAGAATAAAAGTGATTCAGTGGTATTCAACATATATTGAGAAATATTCAAAGTGCGTTTATTTTTGGAAGTTGAAATAATTTAATTGATACTTAACAGCGTTGTAGTACATAATTACTCTGTAGGTCGGGAAGGAAGGATTGAGGTAGCAATATAATTCATTTGTCCTTTATTTCGGGCTTCGGCATCTTTTTCAAAGTTTTTTTGGATTTATTTATACACTTCGTCTTCAATTAAACGTCTTCTTCATCAGGTAATGGTGTTCAGCATTCATCAGACTCCTTTTCGATCAATGTCTATACATTATTTTTACTTTTAAAGTATTTTAAATATGAAAATGTGTTGTACTGAATTCTCGCTTCTGGTTATCGTGAGCGTCACTTTCTAGTAATTGTATTCAACGGTAATTACCTCGTCAAACCGTCGTTTCCATGGTTACATCATTATTCTCATTGGGCGAGGTGGACATGAATACATTGTTATCAATATTTGAATTCCTTTCAAATCTTCCTATATCTTCTGACTTCCTTCCTCCTCTTATCTTCCTTCTTAGTTATTATCTATTTGCACTGTCATTTGTATTTTCTCACAGATTATTTTGGTATCCCACAATATTGGGTTTTATCAAGTTTTCTAAGTTTACAATTGATTTCATACTTACTAATTACATTTCTCTGTTTATATAATTCCTTAATTTAAGAATTTGTTTTTAATAATAATTACCATTCATCCTTGGTGAATTAGTCACCTTGGATTTGTCCATTACATGGTGATTTTTATACAATCAGTAATTGTTTATGTTTGACCGTTAGGCCTGTTTCACATCTAAGCAGCCATTACTGGTTTTTTATGGCTTCATACACAATATATTTCATTTAGTCCTAAATCGTTATTTTGCTTTTATAATTAGGTTTAATGTCTCTGGAGGTGTTTTAATTTAGTCTTTTTGTGATCTTTGTACGTAACAACTGTGTTATTCAATATTACTTGCTAATTATTTACTAACAGTTTTCTTCCCTATAACTCAAACATTGTTTTCTTTCCTTATTTTAAGAACTCTGCCACTGTCAATAACATGGCTAATAATTACTATTTATTTCTAATATAACATATAACATTTAGGTTTATGTTTGGGACATTTACCCCATCCATCTTCTATTCATAAACAATTGTTTATACAATTCATCAACACTGATTATTTAATATGTGTGTGCAATTCATTATTTCTTATTTATTGTTCGGGTGCTAAACAATCTCACCTCTATTGAACTTTTTTCATTAAACTTCCCTTATAACATGGGTATTTACTTAATGTTAATACATACTTATTTTCTAATGCTCCTTGCTCTCCCTTCCATGTTAACATCATCTTATTACTTTTCCTTGTGATTCACACCTTTAAACCTTTACAATACATTCTTAAGTTTATAACAATATTGTTTCATAGTCATTACAGTTAATATCACTCCTTAGTGTTCATTATTTACTGAATCAATGTTCTATTCTAAATATTATTCATTGTAACTTTGTCAAATGTTATTGTTCACTCTTAAAACTTAAACATAGGTTATTTTACTAAGTCTCTATCTTAGCCTACTCTCCTCTTACTATTTTTACTACAGACAATATTTTTATTTATTTCTCACTTGCACTTTCTTAAATTATTTAGTGTTCATTATAATTTACTTAGTGTTTCTTTTGTATTATATCACTCTAGGATAAATCACTTTCACTAGTTCAACTTCCGTTTATTTCTCATCATTTTATTCTCTTTCTCTACACACTGTCTACATAAAATTATTAATATTATGTCTTTCTTTGTTAACAAATTACATATATTCCTAACTCTTTGGTTAGTGTACTTTTATCTATTGTTTTCTATTACTGACTATTTACAATGTAACAGTACGAAAGCCTGATGTCAGATTTATGGTACGAAAGGTATCAAATTATTGTATTTCACTGTATTTTGCATTCATGTGTATGGATGGTACAAATTTCCCTTGTTTTGCCGAAAGCGACGCAGTTTCGACACAACAGAATCATTCCAAGGTCAGAGGCGGACGTGCGGATAAGAACACTTTAAATGGCGGCATAAGTTAATACAGGCTCTAGATACGTTTGTTTTATTGGTCAACAATGCCAGACGTCATTAACAATATGAATGACGTAAATAAAATACGCAATAACCAGGGCGTTTCCTTGCCTAGAGACAAAGAATAATGACGTACGCACACACACACACATACGTAAAAAGTGCGTAGTGCCTCAGCCCAGTCTTCACAACACCGCATCAGCGGTAACACGTTACAGAAAGTCGCCGGCAAGCAATACCGGCCTAGTGAGTCTAATACAATCAAAAATGTAATATATAAATACCAATCAATAAAAATGGATTAACATCAGTGCACAATAGTTTTCAAAAAGTCATAAATTAGAGTCAGTGTAATAACAGTCAGTGAAAATGTAACCAAGTAACCTTTGTTGAAACATCGTGTGAGACCATCT
Source organism: Magicicada septendecula (assembly GCA_034769895.1). Taxonomy (NCBI): domain Eukaryota; kingdom Metazoa; phylum Arthropoda; class Insecta; order Hemiptera; family Cicadidae; genus Magicicada; species Magicicada septendecula. The sequence continues at coordinate 214,862,964 of CM068370.1, forward strand.
ACCAGAACTTCCAGTCTACAATCAGGAAAGTGTAAAACCTTCATATAATTTTATTGAGCTCAAAGAATTAACCATCCAGTAAAATACATATATAAAAATGTATTAAATATATTCAGAATGAGTGAGTGAGCGTGAGAAAGGAAAGCGTGCATGATATACTGTCGACAGCCAAGCTGAGGCGTTGGCTTCCATATAGTCTCCATGTAAATATAAATAGAAGCATTTTAAGTAAAAAGGCAGCTGCTAAATAACAGAGAGAGGGGTAATTTGATCAAAAATATAATATAGTTGTACATCATAAGTAATAAAGAAATGTAAGTAACGGCCGCCATTTTGTTTTGGTCGTTAAGAGACGCCATTGTCTAATAATTTAAAGTCCGGTGTAAAATGGGAAAATAATAAATCGAAATTGATTTCAATGCTTAGAGATGTTAGTACTTTTATTTCAAGGCCCAACTCAGTCGACATTCACACCTAATTCGAAACCCTGGACCCACAATAAACAAATACGATCAGATCAACAGGTACAGCATAGTTATGGTAAGTACGATAATTATGGTGCGGTTAACATACATGAACAAAATTAATAAATATAAACTTACTAAATGTGTATGATAATAAATGACGCCCAGAACAGTGATAAAAAAAAAAGTTTTATATTATGTAACATGACATAAGGTAGTGAAAAATACATTGATAATTAATTATAAAACAAAGAAGCTGAAGACAAAAAGAAAGGTCAAGAACTTATAAACGCAGAGATTAATAACCAAATGACAAAATGACAAATGACTAATAAACTGACGATCACTTGACTCAATAGATTGGATAAATACAAGAAAGAACAATGGAACAAGGAAGAAGGAACCAAGAACCAAATGTAATCAAGAAATTGATAACGAACATTGTAATCCCCTAATAATGACCATAAAATGTATGTAAACAAATGCACTAATGTAATTAGAGTATAGATGAGATGTACCTACGGTAATAATGACAAATAAGAAAGATAGTAATGTTATGTATATTTTATTAATGAAGAAATGTACTTATAAATATAAGATAGGGAGTTAATAATAAACACACCCAAATGAATAGTGATAAATATAATCAAAACCAGTAAATCATACCCTGAGGCAAATAAAGGCCACAGTTAATAATCGAAAGTGATCATTAGTGAAGGGAAAATAAACTAAATACTCATAACCAATAACCACATGATGATGTTAACATAAATAAACAACATAGTGAATAATATCAAGTGAATGGAATAAAGAGTGTATTAATACAAAAGTGGTGACATGCAGTTATAGCATGTTACATAAAGAAGTGAAAGTGAATAAATAAAAAAACCTTCTATGAAGGAAAAAGTGTAGTAGGTGACCGTAAGAAGGTATTTTAATTAGTAGACTGTATGAGAATAACTGAAGGACCTGTGATAAACGTTATGCTAGCAAGTAAGAGGAACTAATTATACTGTGTTTAATTTAAGCAATAGTTAGTAAGAATTATGAAATAAGATAGAAATTAAGTCATTAGAATGAAAGGTAAACAAGAAAGATAGACACTGTTTTCTAGTGAAGGAATGAGGGAGCAGAGCATATTGTGTAAAGGACAGTTTAATAGTAGTATAATAAGAGTTTTGTTGTTGTTTAAAAAACCAATATAATGTAATGAATTATAAGTTAAAACAGATAGCAGTAAGAAACAGAAGAGTAGTTAGAAGTTTTATTACAGGCTCGAACCTGTCAAGAAAATATTTATTATTATAATAAGAGGTGTAGTTAGAATCACCAATGTTTATTATTTGTTCATAGTAAAAAATTGTTTTAAGGTACCATATATAAAGGTAAGGAGTTACAAGAAATGTTAGATAGTAGTATAGGAAAATCTAGGCTCTAGGCCTAACAGTTAATGAAGAATTTTGTAAATTTGAGAACAAATAATAGTCCAGTATCAAGGCAGAATATACCAAATGTTTAAACAAGTTAAGTAGGTATACCTAATACCAAAATGTATAAATAACACCCAGTTTTAGATAAAATATATATGAAATATAAATAAGAAAAATAACAAAAATGTGATTAGCTACTCAAAAGTAACCATGAGGGGTATCAAAATGATCCTTATCAAAAATTATGAACAATGGTATTCATGTAATAAACATAGCTACTAATATAAGAAAGAAATCTTAATTTGAAGATATTTTATAGATTTAAACTAAAATAAAACGTTAGAATATAACAATGACATAAATTAACGACCAATGAGAATTAGCATAATTTAATAGGTAACCCATAGCAACCGAAATTTATTGCCAAAAAACCGTTGGAATTTTTATTAATCCATTATTGACCGACGCGGAGGGCGGATGTATGCAGCTCTCAACCCAAATTTTACCATAAATAAGTAAATTTTGACCGAAATCAGAAGGAAGAAAGATAGTAATAGCCACCTATGGAACACTGATAAACTAATTATTATTAAAATACTCACAAAATAAAATTATCAGTGGAAATTAAGAAGACTTCAAGAAACATAGCTGACGACTCATCCCGAGGGAAGAAAAGGAGCGCTCTACTACAACCGAAGAAGACGAACGACTGCGGAACGAGAGGGAAGCCGAACTTTATGGAAAAACCATCTGAACGAGATTGATGAACATCCGAAGAGTAGAAGACGACCAGATCCATCCGAAAGAAGTAGATGTCCATCGAGGAAGCCCCAACGAGAACTGATGAGTATAAAACAATAATCTCACTAAAAACGAATTCCCATTTTTTATCCATAATAACAAATCACAATTTTCACTTCACTGATCACTATTTTGAACAAGAACTGAAGGTATTTATAATATCACTATTATTGAAACTTAATCAATTAATAACCATTTAAACTGATCTATAATAAATTATTAATAAACATAACTTGTTGTCAAAATCCTAACCAAAAACTATACTAACTCTCATTGATGATTACTTACTTGAATGTATTAATGTATTAAATATTGTGTACCTAGTTTTAAGAAATATTATAAATTTGTGCATTTTAGCCGTTAATCCAAAACTTCTGTAGTCAAAAGGACTTTTAATACGCCCTGTGACAATTTTTATTGTAAACAAACGTTATTCGCCAAGCGGCGTCCCATGATACAAACACTGAGCCTGCCAACTGAGCAATTGTAAAAGCCGGTACCAATATAAAATAATGTACTACTAAATAACTGAAAATTATTAAAGGGTTAGTAAATCTTATTGTTCTGCAACGCTGTATGTTTGATTCGTACAAAATAAGATAATATATAGAGAATTATTAAAGTGAAAACAACAAAACAACACAGTTAGCGAAGTCGACACTGCGAGACGGCGTGCGCCAATCAGGTGGCGAGGCGGCAATATTCAAACCGAACGCCGAGAGATACGGTTTGCCCGTAAGTAGTAAGAAAAAGTATGACTCGACTCGCTACATACAAATAACATTTACAGAAGTAACTGAACTGATCAATACCCTCAATTATACACCTATACTATACCACAAACGCCACTAGCAAATTAAAAAACGCTCGTCACACACACATTTACTATACGAGTAATAGAATGGGTGAACAAAAATTACATAAAATTCAAACACACTATCATTAATAAACCCTATTACAACACAAAAGGGAATATTACAATAGTTACAACAATTGTCATTCAATCAATACTAACATTCATTAATAGTTTTGGTTCTTAACCCGTTTCATTTTCTTTATTATTTTGGATTTCATTATTTCTCCCTTCTCTATTTTTTATTCCTTGTCTAGTTTCTTGATGTGTTTCATTTTGTTTTCTTCCTCGTGGGTTTGTTCTCTCTTGGTTTTCATTCTTCTTCTCCTTCACTCGTCTTGTTTTCTTTATTTAGGTTCCTTAACTGGCCAATCTCTGGGGTTGGGTCAATGTCGTTTGTCTATCAGTCTATTAGTTGAGTTTCTTTATTAATCACTTTTGGTTTATTACTCCTTCTCCTTCCATGTTAATTACCTTTTATATATTTTTTACTCTCCACATTATTTATTTATTCAAATATAGTATTATTTAGCATTTTTTATACATACTTATTGTTATCAAAATTGATCTGAATTTGGCGATGTTATAATATATATATATATCTGTGTGTGTGTGCTTGCCTGTATGCATGCACGTGTGTGTATATGTGTGTGTGTGTTCGTGTGCACGCGCACGTGTGTATGTTTAGCAAAAATAAACATAAACATATCTCTATTCATGATTTAATGAAATGTCTACATTAATTTATAAAATGTAGATTTACTTACATATATGAAAAAAATGATAAACATGATCTGAGTGAGAATTTTACATACATTTTATTACTAAACATTATACAGTATTTACCATAATAAAATGACAGTATAGTATACCAGAACCTACATAACTTGTCTTTTAGAACCACAGGTATAAAAAATTGGAGAAAAAGATAATTATAAAAGTCAGGAACATAGATAATACTACATTTGGAAAAAACACAAATAACAATTTTTACACAATAGAAGGAAATCAGTGTTACATTATTATTTTTTTAGTTGAATACAAAAGTCTACTATAAGAAATTTAAAAATGCAAACACCCTGCAAACCCATTAAAAAGAACATATGAAAAATATGTTAACCCAACAAATAAAACATATTTATATTCAATGTTTTGGTATGAACTTTTTTTTTTACCTTATTTTCAACCACTAAATTACACCATTATCTAGGCAAAGTTCATACTCTTCCTCCAGCCTTCAACAAGTGTATCTTTATTTTGAACGTATGTGCTAATTTCATTCTCACATAAAATTTAGTGTCTGAAATCAGTAGTCTCCTCTCTCGTCCATTCTATTAAGTCAAGCTCATTACTCATACAGTAACCCAGTAGGTCATTGCATATACAGTAGTTTTCATCTTTAATTATTTACAAATTTATTTTTACATAGTTTTCCACCTTTTGTTTTCAACAAATTGTTTTATCAGTGTGGGAAAAAATGTTACCTTCTGAAATAGCTTCTAAATATTGATGGACACAGCATAGCAACAAAAGCATATTGACAATGATAAGAACCAGCAATTTTCTACTATTACTTTGGATGCTGATAATATCCTCACCTTCACATTCATTAACTTGTATTGTGTTTTCATGATATTACTGTCTGTTAATATAGGAGTCTTAGTTATGTTCTTGTTGACAGTAAGATACTCCTTTAGAGAAATTGAAATGTTTAATACTGATGTCATATGATTTAAGATTCTAGATAGCGTAGGATAAATTTCAATTTCTTTGGATTGTTAAATTTTTGAATTCAAAATGAATCAAGCATGAATGAAATAATTTTCAGTTGCTGTAAGCATCATAAGGTTCCACAATGTTTGTGACCAAGTTGCAAGCATATAGGAATTTTGCACTGAAATCCTTTTACATCTTTTTTTTCTCAATGGTGGCCAAACATTTCCACAGAGTAACTTTCTGTGCTTAAATTAAACATTTTTGAATAATACCTTGATTGCAAGACTGAAAGACACTAGTTGTATTTGGTGGTAGAAAAATAAGTTTAATTGCAATCAATTTTAGGCCACATGAGTGGGCAGGACAGTTATAGATAATCAAAAAATGGTTCTCTTCTGACAAGTGATTTAAACCAATCATTCAGTAAACATAAGAGACCTCATCCACATCTTGCAACTTTACAAGATTTTTAAAACAGTGTTATTTCAAACTTTTCCCTATATAAAAAATAAGAAAAGTTTTTTGATCCATTTGGACTGCAACCTATCATCACTGTCACTTTTCTTTGGACTTTTACTCATCAGACCATGGTTCACTTTTGAATGAAAGTGTTCTATGAAGTAGGCAATAAAAAACAGTTCCATTTCATCCATGGTGAAAATATACTTTCATGGATAGTCTTTTACAATTGTAGGAAGTGTGGATTGCAACCGAGTTAATGTAATTTCTTGTGACACCTCTCTTACCTCAACAGCAGATGTTTTTAAAGATTATAATGTTTTGTTATTTTCAACATCTTTCTAGCCAGCCTGGATTTGCAGTGAAATGTAACTTCATGTGTTCAGCAAAAACGTTTGCTTTCTACATTAGTAGTGGTCCAGAAATAGGAGCATCTTGTGATTCTGGCTGTTTAAGCCAAACAAAAGCGTAGCCTCTAGGGGGGTATGGAAACTTTTTCAAACTGGTTCAAACGTACTTGATTCATACACTTTTAACATTTTATCTCAGTTAATGTTTCTCAAATTTGTTACAGATTCCTGTTTTTAGATCTAATAATAATAATAATAACCCTCATTACCAGTTTTGAGGAATTCAATTTCTTTCTCAAGAGAGAACATTTGTTTACACATTTTCTTCTATTTTTTACTTTAGGATTACAACAGTGGCGGCTCGTGAGTACATCTACAGGGGGTTCACAATTAATAATTTGCAGTTTTTGAGATACACTGTGTCAAACACTTGAGATACAGCAATATTCATATAATTTAGGCGCTGCTATACCTTGATGTAATGTATTAATTTTGAAAAGAAATGTTATTATAGATATTACTGTACTTTAACTATTTCACAACTTAATAATAAAGGATTACTTTATTGATCATACTTGTTATAATATGCTAATTGTTTTTTTTTACTAAAACAATTATTTTCATTTAATTTTATAGTAGTAAAATAAATGCAAAACAGAAAGCTTGTTTTAAGTGTTAAATATTTAGATAGTTAGTCATAAGGCCTCATGCTCTCAATTATTAGATTAGATTATTAAACACACAGAAAAAGGAAAATAATCAAAGCTGCTGCATATGATGGTAAGGTCTAGTATTTACTTACACAAATTTACTTGGATGGTAGCTTACACAAATATTTTCTTTAAGTACAGTTTTTGTAAACAAAGTCCATCCTTCTATCTTTTCTTGACACAAAAACATCAATAACTCTTTCATTGAAATTATGGATGTTAGAAATCATTTCCTTCTCGATTGCAAGCATGGCTAAACCTGTAAGCCTCTCTTGACATATCGTAGACCGCAAAAATGTCTTTATCCGTTTTAGGGTTGAAAAACACCTTTAAGCTTCAGCAGTCGTCATTGGTATTGTTGCAATAATTAATAACAGTTTATAACTTTCAGAAACTGATGACAATAAGTTGTTTTCAATAAAAAACTGTAAAAGACTAACAGCACCACGCATGTTTCTGAAATCAGTTCTTTTGTAAACGATTTCAAGCTCTGTGTTGAGGCGATTTTTTTCAAGAAATGAATACACATTTACTGTATCTTCAAGCAATTTCTCGGGGAATTTCTGTTCAAACTCTTCAAACTTTTGTGATTCAAAAAGAGATACAGCTGAGCAAGATGTTGTGAATGAAAATCTTGTTTTTATTTGCGTTGTAATAATGTCACAGGTTTCCTTGGCAGCCACTGTTCTACTTAAGTAAAAACCTTCTTCACGCCTCGATCGTTTAGGTGCATTTTCTGGGTACTGATTAACCAGCCCACTTTTAACCATGTCACTTTGTCCATGTTAGCTTTTTCCTTATCAATGGCTTTGACAAAGTGGTCAACATTGGTTTTAGTTCTCACAGCATCAGTGTAAGTTAGCTGTAATTTGTTGTACAAAATATCCACATGTCGCATTAATCTGTGAAAAATAGAAAGCCAAAATATAAACTTATTATCTCTAAGGAGACGAGCTAGAGCACCAGCTTTAATTATGGTGGTTGGTTGCTTAGAGGTTGATTGGATTTCCTCCATACATTCAATTAATTCCTCTCTGTACTCAAAAACAGTATTAACAGTTCTGCTCTTAAAATTCCACCTTGTAGCTGACGCCCGAGGTATTCGTTTGCCAACTATCTTGTTCAAAACAACCACTCTCTGAGGGGAATTCGAAAAAAAATTTGTTACATCACTTAAGTCCAAAAAAAAATTCTGACATCTTGGTTTTGGCTTGTTGCTTGAGCTACAATCAAGTTCAACTGATAAGCGTAACAACAGTGAACAAAAAAGCATGTTTATAGGTTTGTTGCACTATGGTCTGCACGCCAGCATGGTGCCCACTCATTACATTCGCACCGTCATAGCTTTGAGATACGAGTTTTTCTGGATTTTGCACAACATAATCTAAACTGGTACAAATACATTTGGCTATAGATTCTGCGTCGTGCCCTTCAGGGTTATCAAATTTCCAAAATCTTTCAACTGGTTGGCCATTAGCTAAAACATAGTGGAAAACTATAACTAACTGAAATACAGATGAGATGTCTCATGTTTCGTCCGCAATCAAAGAAACATACTGTGCAGTTTTTATTTCTTCTATTATGTTTTCTTAACATACAAAAAGCATACAATCTAACAATTCATTTTGAATTTCTTTCGAGGTACCTTTAAAGACAGTAGCGGTACTCAAGTGTTCTTTCAAAGATGAGTCAAGTTCTGCAGAAAAGTTTACAAGCCCTTTAAATATGCCAGGATTTAAGGAATCGTCACCCTCACGATAACCTCGAAGGGCCAACTCAAATGCACCGCAAAATTTAATACAGTCTATAAGCTTAGAAAGGACATACCTATTTTTAGTCACTTGTTCATTGTGCTTTTTAATATTTTGTCGTTAAGCACTGTCAAGCTGCTGACGAACGTCAACCTTTTCCAGCAAATTAAAATTCAATGAAGCACTTATGTGTCCATGAGAACTTTCATGTTTTTTAATTTTTTGATTCAAATGAGCTAAGTCACAAACACCGTTTTTCACCCAAGCAGGATCACCCTTTTCATGGGAAAATAACAAACAAGGAAAACAAAATATTTTGTTTGTTTGTTCACAACCACAAAGCCAATGAATTTTTTCATATAGCTCTTCTTTAAATTCTCTTTTAAAAGTTCTAGATTTTGATGTCGATGTTTGACTTATATTAAGTCGGGGCGTTGGCCTACCACTCTCTTTTATTGCTATTTTAACTTCTATGGGTAAATTGGCAAATGCTACTTCGTTTAAATTACTAACTGAGTACTCACAGGTACTTTCCATTATTGTACAGTAAATAAAAACAACAGTTCACTAGCTACACTATAATAGATAAACTGTAATTTCAACTAAAACTTTATCACTAAAAAATAATTGAAACTGCAAAATACAAATGTAACACGCGCGCACGCCAAGGTAAGGAGCATCCACTGTCAACTACAGCCGTGCAACTACTGAGCTGAGCTGTGTCAGAGGCAGCTCATCGGTATTCCCCGTTAAGCCGCTTGTAAACATGTTTCCCCCCCTACCGTGAGCAAATGGACTCGCCCGTCTGTCGCATATCCCGTGTGTACAGTATCGAGAGCGGCGCATTCAGTCCACTCCTAGCCACTGGCGCGTCATTACACTTAACCTCACTTTTCGCGCTCTATGCTGTTTTTCATTGTCCGCTCTATTAAACTTACTGAAGATAAGCCATTTTAGTACTGCATCAATAAAGATGTATAATTTATATCTTATAATTATTTTTATAGGGGGTTCACATGCTCCTGTGCTCTTATGGACGAGCCGCCACTGGATTACAAAAATAAAATTTACAAAAGCATAACTTCATTTAACACATACATGTAGGCCTGACATCACTTAATAATGAATACTATAAATACTTAAAAAGACCAAGAATACTGTACAGTAAAAAATAAATAAACAGTTAACCCTCACAGCTAAGTAAATTTTTTCACAATAAATGTTATGTGACATCTGTACTCTCTGCAGACTGTCACTACTGTACACACACAGACTAACTGAACTCAGCTCACTATTAGCTCTGCAACAATCACTGCACCCTGTGGATAATGTATGGTAATGAGGTTTATTCGAGGTCAATCAGCAACACATTTGCCACCAGTGGTGAAGCGTCAGGGGAGACACGGTAGACAGTGTCTCCTGAAATAATTTATTCATAAAGTAATGAATTTTTATTTATGAATTACATTGCGTAAGCTACTCAGAAAGCATATAAAATGAATTTAAGACAGTAAATATTACTCGACATGACGTGAGCATGATCCATGGAACCTTACTCTGCGATGCAACTGTAAGCAGAGTATCAGGGTAGACATAACTTGAAATGTCTTTTTAACAAGGCTGGAGGTGAGGAGGGTTTTGATGGACAACAGCGGGAGCTTAAAAATGTGTCATGCATATCACATTAGAAGACATGCCTCCTCCAAGCTGAATAGATTGCATTGCAGGAATCTGCAAGTGAAGTGCATAAACGTGTTTCTTATGAAATTCTTGTTCTTTAACAGTGCAACTAGACGCCCAATTCAGCAAATTTGAAAATAGGTTTTTTGTAGAACTTCTAAATGAGAAAAAAAATAGTTGTATTTCAAATTAATTTTCTTCAACTTCAGTTTGACAAGCTAAAATGTTTGTTCCCCAAGGTGTTTGACTGGGTAACACTGTGCAATGAATTACTGAACACCTACAGCAGTGATGATAAAATGCTTCCATATGTTAAATTGCTAGAATATATTGTGGGAGAATCAACTCGATAGTGTGTATGAACAAACATTAAGGTTACTTAGTTCTAAGTATTCCAGTTACACTGGCCTCAACTGAGTGTACAATGAGTACACTAAAAAGAATCAAAATGTACCTTTGTAATGCTATGAAAAATTTACAGGCATTGCACAAATGCAATGCATAGAGAAGGGCATTGAAAATGCTTCAATAAACCTACAAAAAAAATATATATATATATATATTTATTTTTCTTAATTTATCAATGTACAGATAATAAGTTAAATGTAGTCGCATTCATAAGTGCGCTTGCATTTACCAATCATCCATGTTGATTTTGCGCTTTTTCTCAGGCTGTTCATCACATTCCTCTTCCGAAGACGTCTGATCCTCATGGATTGTAAATCTTGACAATACTTTAAGAGGTCCTGCTTTATTAATCTTGTACATTCGTTCAAACTTATTGAAGACTAGCGTCTCAACGAACATATCTAGAGTGATCCCCGATGATGTTAACTTAAAACCAGCAACTTTCAATAAGAGAACCGAATGCATATAAGCAGCAGTCTTGAGTTCCTTCCATTTGCCGCAAGTTAATGTTTGTTGGTTCTTAATTTTATACAAAGGCGCTGTAATTTTACTTGGTGTTCCGAACGAATTATACACTCTTACTCCAAATACTGCAGGCGTAATTCGATCATTCTTACCAATTTTATCGGCCGTTAATATTTTCGCTTTCATATTCTGAACTACCTTTGCAAAATCATGCAATTTATAGTGGTCAATGGCATCAATAAAGGCAGATGTATTGGCTACATTTCATATTGGTAACAAACGTTTCGATAAACGCTTCCATCAACTCTTTGCTCTGTTGATTCCACCAATATTTGACAGTCAGTAACAACAAATTCACAAGATGTTTGGCTTGAAGATGATCTAAATCCTGTATTACGTTTCTGGAGGTGAAATTTTCAGAATCGTTGATAAACAACCCGTATGCGTTAGTAGTTAGCAGGGAGATGAGCCGCCTCCTTATATTGGAATTGAACGAAATGCTGGCAAACAATCGCTTTTTTCGTCAACTTAAGATGAGTTTCTTTCAGTTTGTCGACAATACTAATACAGATCTTATCCTTGCACGTATTAGTAAAATCATCATAGATATCTTTTAGATTTGTTGCTGTAAATAAAGAATCTTTACCATCATTAGGACGTAACGTATATTCGCATGGTTCGACGATCGAAGCTGATACTCGAGGTTCGTCATCATCATCTGATTGATCAGCAGTAACAAAACGACTTAAAGACATGATGGATAATTTGTTTGTTGATTCACAACACTAATTATACTCGGGAAAAACACAAACACTAATTATACTCGGGAAAAACACAATGCGTCTGTACATTTCGTTCGCTTTTCAATTTTGAACTATCGACTGTGCTTATTTGATCGATTAACGATGTAATGGCAGTTAAATTGTCATTATCTGTGATATTTTTACACGTTGGTGCATTATTTAACGATAGTAACATATGAAAATGAGGGCTACCTCTATGTTGGAATTCGATGCGCTTGAAATAATCAACTACGTAATGATCTCCGAACACGCCATTTGGTTTTTTAAACGCGTTGATACCAATTTCTCAAAATACAAGCAGCACAAAACTGGATCGTTGTTTACCAATTCTGCTCGATTTGTGTTCGACATGCCGTCAAATATCGCTGGATCTATCGGCACGTCTACTGGTATATCTTCTTGAAAGCGATAAATAGATTCTAAGAGATGAGGCCAATGTATTTCTGAAGTGCTCAATGTGAGACATATGGTAGGTTTGCCTAATTGTCGCATCATACTGAATAATTCCCCTTTACGCTGATGCCAATATTGGATTGAGTTCGGTATGTTTCTCATGAATACTTCATTTTTTAGCAGCAAGCTCTTAACAAACTCGGCATCTTCCAGATCTCGTCTTGATACGCTATTAATTTGATTATTATTTGCTCAAAACACTAAGTTTACATTCGCTATGATTCTCAAACACAGCACTTTAGCAGCCATATACAAGATATGATCGGATTTTACACCTCTCCGATCCCATCTACATATTTCGCTACTAGCTATCATGAATGGTGTGGCTCGACAAGTAAACCGCCGTTTCACACCATAATATATCTCTGGGAATGATAACTCTTCTGCATCTTCATCGAATGCGAGCGATAATGGTTGATTATTTTGTCCAGGGGCTAGATGTAAAATCAAATCTTCACACCAGAATAAGGTATGCTGCTGCAATTTGATGTACTCTTCGCCAGTTACATCTCGCTGTATGCTTGTTATTTTGCTATTAGATTGATTTATGCGAGACAATAAGTCTTTCCATTCTACTTGCTGTCGTCCTTGATCCTCGTCTTCATCCTCACTAGACGCACTGCTTTCATTTTCAGGCTCATTATTGAAGAACTTGTCATTAATCGTGATATTATATCTGAATAGCTCAGTCATCAACAGATGCCTTAACCAGAGCTTTAATTTACTTTTAGAAACCAGTCCTTGCATATAAGAACTTTTATTGATTATGTGCTTCTTAAGGAAAATGTTAAACGCTAAATCATAATTCAACATGCGAGGCAATTGCAGAGTAGTGGTATCAAGGTTTATCGGTATGTTTATGACTTGTCCAATTATACGTTTAGCGCCAGCAAAGTATGATATGTTACGAATGTGCATGAATAGAAGGCGCGGCGATATTAAACGTTCCTCTATTGGCGTTAGTTCAGGTAAATTCTCTGGTATTTGTGGGTACTTAAAGCCGTTGATTGTTGCATAAGGTGGCAACCTGTTCTTCTTTAGGCATCTGTAGCAATTGTGGCATACTTTGGATTTGTCAAGAATATTATAACCATGTTTATTAAGTATTTCTATAATGTCTGCGTGTCCAGTAACATCGTTTAAGCTTTTAGTCCACCAAATTCGTTCACAAACAAAGCAGTAGTCGTTCAAACTGTCATTATAAAAGTGCGTTTTGATATATCGTGCTAAATTACTCACTTGCTTCTCTTCACATTCTTCCTGTTCATTGCTCATAATCTCTGCTTCTTTCTTACGTTCTCGATACCATTTATCATTTTTGCATTTTCGTTGCAGGCGTTCAGGTTCAGTTAGTGGAGTTCTGACCAAACCTTCCTGTTCATTGCTCTTCATCTTTGCTTCTTTCTTACGTTCTCGATAGCGTTTTTGATTTTCTCGTTTTCGTTGCAGACATTCAGATTCAGTTAGTGGAGTTTTGACCAAACCTTGGTCAAATTTCTGTACTTTCTGCTTCTTTTTCCACTCTCGGCAATATTCGAGCTTTCGTTTTCGATATTTTGCTTCTGATTTGCTTTTTCGCCAAATTAGTTCCTTCTACACTCGAATCGGTGGAAGTCTGAGCCGTACTTCCACTCGCTCCTCCTGATCCATCGCTCCATAATAAATTCTTGTCTGATGTACTACCTTAAGATAAATTTAAGGGGATATGCCACTGAAACTCACCAAAAAATTCAAAATTTTCTACGTTATTGACAACAAAGAAGTAGTTTCTACGGAAACTCACCAGTTCCCATTTTCGATCACACGCCAGCGATCGGCCACAAATGTGCAAAACGTCCTTATAAACATTTTCAATGTTAAAATAAAAGATTATCATAATTGGCTACTTTGTCCATTGAAAAAGAATTGAAATTTATGTTCACAAAATTTATATTCAAATATGTGAAAAATATATGATAAAAAATTTATCTGAATAAGAAACTTAGATATTAAAAATGTACATATTATATTACAACAACAAAAATTAAAAATTACATAATATTACCGGTAATGATTCCATAATAAAGACAGTGTAATACAGCAAAACCTCGATAATTATCATATACAGAACCACACAGGACTTTATGTTTTATAAAAACCAACTTTATTATTTTGTTTACTTGTGACTTATGTAATGAAAATTTCAATATTCCTTATACTACTTGCTTACCTGTAAATACACTGGCCTGACTCTTTCCTAAGCTGAACTGTGTCTCTAGATATTTTGGTAAAAACACAACAAACCCTGAGACTATAACAAGTTCCATGCAGGCACCAAGACATGTGACTACATACACAGGATTGCATACCAGCCTCCACATCGACATTGGTATATCTGTGATTACAACAAATATAATGATACAGGTTAGTTTTTAAAGTGCAATTGCCTAACCTAAATGCAAATTACAACGCATAAAACAAATTTAAAAACAAATCTTACCAATCATTCAGTCTCAACTAATTTACAACGCGTGTTAAAAAAAACTGACCTTGCTGAACAGTGCATCAATTAGTGTACAAAGCACTGTAAACTCACCTACTGACACTTTTTTATAACAAATTTACCCTGTTCTACTATAAGCTGTTGCCTGCCATGAGTTATGTCTACTGAAGTAAATATGTGCACAAATTGCCTATCTCAGATTAGTGACAAAATGATAATGAACATCTTGAAGAACAAATGTATGAATAACACTTATACAAACCTGGTAACAAATTTACAGAGTCATTTACATTCCATTCTACAGTTTTTATTACCATTTGGACTGACAAGCAGTTTCTGATGATTTCAAGAAAATTCTCTTTCTGAACGCCAGTCTTTAGTAATTTTGTAGTGACGTTAGGCAACTAAAATTTTTCAGTCAAATTTTGAAGCAAGATTCTATGCTGGTGTCAACTTCCTCAACAATGTCACAGACAGTTAAATGACAATTTAAATGAACCACAGAACAGACTTTCTCAACATGGACTAGCATCTTCACTGACCAATGACCTGCCAGCTTTAAAATACTTAAACCACTGGCAGCACCACATTCAGTTCACAGAGTTCTCTTTGCATGCTTGGTTATGCAATTTTATTACTAAAACAGATAGAAGATTAACATTTGGAAGCCTTTGATGTAATAATGTGTTCTTAATTATGCAGCATATCCCAGAACTGTCTCTGTCCACCAATAAGACTGAACTGTTAGTAAGATGAGATTACTGTTTTATGTCCACATTGGCACCGAGTTGCCACAATTACTATTCATGAACGCAGCTTATCACATTCAATGGAACTGACCCATTCATGTACAGAAACATGTTCACAATGTGATTACACTGATGTGAGATAAAAAAGTTAATTACCACAACAAAAGCTGCTTTGATATTGACTATCATCATCCTAAGCAAAAGAGTAATACCAATATGTTTACTAAGTATGGAGCAAAATTGCATTACACACATGCTGTTCAAGATCTTGTCAGTTTCCCATTAATCCAACCGACAGCTTGTCTATATGCTGACACTTACATATATAGCTCGAAGACTAATGCTCATAGTGGAACAAGGCAAATGGCAGTTTTTTGTCAAAAAATATTGCTAGGTACACTAAATAGCATATTACAATCTATGTGCTGGTTAGCTTGCACTCAAAAAGTTAAAATTTTATTTAACAGACCTTGTTTGTCTCAGGTACATCCTCTACTTGGACTGCCTCCAGCATAATATTTTTACACTTTATGTTTTGATCCCCAGAATTTGTAAGTGGCAGGTGACGGACTTAACAAGACCAACAAGGCCTTTTAATGCCCGCTCACAGCTTCTGAAGACGATTTCACATTCCGGGAATTAAAATCCCCGTATGTAAAAAGTTTATGATGGAGGCAGTCATAACAAACATAGCATGGCATGATAATAGTATAACAAGATGTTCTTCTTCTTTAGCACTACAGCCTAACGTTGAGCCCTGGCTTCCAACACCAATATACGACATGTTACCGCCTTAGAAACTGTGAGTGATGGTTGAAAGACTCAGTTGATGTTGTTGTTGTTAGATCTTTCAGACTCCACTCACAGCTTCTCAGGAAGAGCCCAGATTCTGGGTATTAAACCGTCAAGTGTAAAAATATTATGCTTGTGCCAGTCTGAGTAGAGGAATTACTTGATAGAAATTACCCACCACTTAGGAGTTTTAAAGAGTGGGTTTTTTATTGTTTTTCATCACAATCGTTGAAACACTAAAAAAAACAGTCACACAAAACATACTACTCTGATATTAAATTTATTTATATTTTATTATTAAATATAAAGTATGATACAACATCCTTAATTATTTGTTAGGAATTGAGGAATCACATATTAATCTGAAGATTTTTATAACTACAATCTGTACTGAAACAGTAAAATTTAGGCATGTTAATAATATGTTAACATTGAAGTCTCTCTTCTGGTTCCTTATAAAGGCATGTCATATTGTGTTTGAATGATAATTTCATGTTCAAGTAGTCTTTCTTATTCAAGTAGAATAAGGTTTTTCTAGTAGCCCATTTCTAATGGTCCTTCAGATAAAATATAACCTACAATAATGCCATGACTGTATAATTTACCACAGACCAAAATCTATGGAAAACAATATGCAGGAACTGGAAGAAAATAGGTAGAATGAATAAATATATTTTTACTATTTCATTACAAAAAATTTTACTATTAAAGTAATTGAAGATACCATTACTCCAAAACTGTTATTTGTATTTCTACTTATAATATAGGTTTCTATAATACACTTACATAAAATTGTCATTTAGCATTTACCTTTTACATCTTTGCCATATCCTGAATCTTGATTTGTAGGCCTACCAGACTGGGAACTACTTGGCTCAGTTGGACGACCAGTCAGTCCAGACTGTGATGACTTTTCCATCAAACGGATCTTCTCCTTCTCTCTCTATGTCAAACAAATTAATTATTCAAAATAATGTTGTAAAATATTACATATTATGCTTACAAAGAAAACTAACAAAACTTCTATAACACAATATTCAACTTGAAAAGCATGGACACACAGTATGTATGCAACTGCCCTTCCACCACATCATAACTGCTTGTGTACGACACTATCTGATTATTGTGATTGTTTTGTTAATAATTGTATTTTTTGTTTGGCGTTCAATTACAACACTTCTCTTAATAATTACAAAAAAAAAGACATTACTATTTTCTTGTAGAAACTGCTGCAAAATATTCATCTATTCAAATTACTGATAAGTAGCTTTCCTTCTTCCTTCTGTAATGTTTTAATTATTCCAGGAATCATATTTCAGGCAGCTGGATGGTTATCAACTTTTTATCATAAATAACTTTTAGTTTTCCCCTTACATTAAATGACAATAAATACTGTTAGGGGAAAACTAAAAGTTATTTAGTTTATAGTTTAGTTGTATAGTTCAAAATACTGGTACAATAACAAATTATTTAACATGGTGTCAGTTACATAAAGACTAAAACACAACTGCACATTTTTGTAACAACATACAAGCAACAAAAGTACAAATGTGAACAACATTATCTAGTATCAATTATGCTCCTTATTTCAGTTAGCATTTCACTGACACAATGCTGTATTTGATTTATTTCTTGAATTTTTTGTTTAATTTCATACTATCTTAATTGGGAAACTCCTGTACACCATGCACACTCTTAAAATCCATGTTGTACTTCAGTAAAAATAAAGTATATTATATGTGAGAGTACATTAGGGTCTTGCAAATTCTTCTGTTTTACTCAAGATGTTACATAGAATTTTTAAGCTATAACTTGTTAATGATATGAAAAGTATTTTATTTTATTAAAGTTATTAAGTTATTTTATTTTATTAAAGTAAATTTTATAGTTAACAAAAAATGAAAAGTATGTAAGCTTTAAATAAGAACCTCTATATCATCTGTAATCATTTTGTTGTCATTTGTTAGTTTGTTTGAAATAATACAACCAATTATGAATTTTTAAAAATTCATCCATAGGAGTCATAATGGTGTATCAAAGATTATCTTATTTTGACAAAAAAAAAGAAAAAAAAATTAGTAACCTTACTTAACTCAATTACAGCAGTATACTCTACAATATACATCACATTTCATACACAATTACAATATGCATTTAGTTACCGTTAAAACTTTGGGGAAGGAGAAAAATGGGATGGCAACGACAAGCAAAAGCAAGCCACATATAAGGAAACCTCCCCACCACATTCCAACCCAATGCCTGTCACCAGGACCTGAAACAGTAACAAGCAAATACAGAAATTATGTTCACAAAAGAAAAACAAACAACAATAGTTTCTACAAATATCTACTTGATACAGTTTCAACTAAGTACTACTGAATTACGTACCACTTAATTACTGAACTAAGGGTATTGATGAAACAGACGTATTAATAAATTTTATGAACAGATTGGATTATTCTGTTTATTGTTTATAGCAGTCTGACTTGAAAAATAATTAAGCAAATGCATTTAATGAATTGAGACTTTACACTTTTATTGATATAAGTGAGAGATTACATGTACTATACTGAATTTAATTCAAAACCATTTTTATAGCTAAAACTAATGTGAAACATCAAAATAAAATTCTGTGAATCAACAGAGATTTGTCAATTTCATAATTTGTAGTTGCAAAGAAAATTTTTTCTTTTGTTAAACTGGTAGTAATACTCTTGATTAAACATACAATATTTATTAGCATATTTAAAATTACTCAATAGTGCCCTTATTGAAGCACACACATTCATACACATACAGTTCTATAGCTGAGCATTGGTAATGAACAAATCATTGTTTTCTGTAATGAATACCTCTAGGCACCAGTATTTACTGTTGCACTGAAAGAAATAGTAGAGCTGGTTTTTACATGAGTTGGTGGTCATTGTAGGATTCAGTTTGTTAAAATGGGGATGTTAAATCTTTGGATGGCAAAGTATTATATTAATTTCTAATGCAACAGATACAGAAAAAGTACCTCCTGATTTGCTGTCAACAGAGATAATCAACAGTATATTAAAATGGGGGTTACACTACTTTCAGGGATCAGAGATTAGTAGAATTAAAGAATGTTACCTATACTTATTGGAGTATTTGACAACGCATCCATATGGAAAGACAATAAGTAGGCACCCAAAAGAAAGCCTAGCACAGGTCCAAATGCAGCCATACTATACATACAACCTGCAACATACACAAACGTACATACATTATGAATACAAAAATCCACTGACAACATTAACAGACTCTGAATAACTATATCAACCACTGACAACATTAACAGACTCTGAATAACTATATCAAAGATAGAATAATCATTCCAAAATTTAAAAGTCTTAATTTTTTACAAAATAGTTATTCTATTCTGTTAATAGAACTTTATACCAGACTTTGACACCAATTACCAGCTAATTTTTGCATACTTTCATTTAAAATAATGCAAGGTCAGTGCAAACATACAAGTATATGCTGTTGATGTCATTTGAAAATCTGTGTTAATTCAATAGTTTTATATACTTATAAAGAGGAAGTGTGAATTGGTATTAAAATGTGTTAATATAATGTGTAATTACTATGTGATTACACATAATTATACTTACCAATGTACAAAGATGAATTTTCCGAGGTAACATGGTCATCAATATAAGTTGTACCCAATGTGAAAAGTGGTGATCCTCCACATCCAAGCAACAGCTGTGCTAGCAAGAAAACCATTACAGGTCCTGCTGTGCTTGGTGTTCCCTCAATACAGTTGTTGTCTCTCAGGTTGTTATGAGGTGACAGGGGAGGCGATGATAAACCTAAAACAACATTTGGATATTTATCATATTCACACTATGACGATCATAGATCTGTGCCTTAGGTATATTCATTACTCTCTACTGTAAAATGCTGAATGAAATATTGTTTAGTAGCATATTGTTTAGCATAGTTTGTACTACGATTCCACAATGCCAAGTGTCTGACTGACTTTATTATTAATGTTATGTCTACACTGTTGATTATAAAAATAAGGCAAAAGTTCATTTCAGATGGGAGAGAGCGTTCAATAAAAAGAGAAAGAATAGGTATTATGATCAAGCATCTTCTTTCAAAATTTCTGTAGATATGTTATCACAATTGCCAAATTTGCCCATTTCCCGAATTTTTTACCCACAAAGCAATATGGGAAATCTTCAACTCTCATTATGTGTTCTGGGTATTAATTTTGGCCATTGGGCACATGAAAATCCCACAACGTGTTGTGGGTGTTTCAGTTTACTCAATTGGCAACAAAAATTATTTTTACTTTGTGGGCATTACCAAAATACCCACAACGTGTTGTATGTTCTGAGTATTTTGTTTACACCAGCTGAGTCATCACTGACATGCCACGACCTGTTGACAATCTCCCCCATATTCTTTCCTGCTGTCACTCAGTTTATTTCAAGCAGCCATGGAAGTTCATAATATAATGAGGGATTAGTCTGAAAGTTCAATGCACGAAGATATATGTAACAAAGCTGACAGAATGCTTTTAATGATCAATGATCAATACCATAACATAGATCAAGAAATGGAGGCAAGAGAGAAGAAAAGGAATAGGATATTATTATCAGCTAAAGACTATCATCATCTTAAATGCATTGACTTTATTTCTATTGGGACAATGATAAGTTGATTAATCCAATAGATGAATCTAACTAAAAAATAAAATATAATTGCCGAATCGGCCAGATGTCTGCAGCATGGCCCCCACATTCGATTGCGGGCCCTGCAACCAGGATCAGGCTCGCCCCCCCCCCTTCGTGTATTCGGATGGTATGCTGTATTTCAAAAATTAATTTTTTTTATTGTATTTTAATACTACACAAATTTTATTTAAACTGGTCATTTATGGAAAGAATAATTAAGGCTACCATTTCAATCTAAAAACCAAACTTTATTGACAAAATAATAAGATTAACATTATGGGAAAGATAGGAGCTAAGCAATTAAAATTAACAGTTAAAACTAAAACATTACTAAGATAGGAGCCACTGATAGTTGAAATACTTTATTTCAATATAACTTTCCTAGCTTTCTTTTCACTAAATTCAGTTATAACATCTGAGAAGTCGACAGTTTTGGCTAACTCATTTTCAATTGCCAAAATTGCGAGATGGTTCAATCGGGTTTGTCCAGTTGTGCTTCTTTGCCAAGTTTTTAAAGAATTTGACAATCTACTGAAAGACCTCTCAGCCGTTGATACTGTCACTGGAATAATACAAAAAAGTTTAATAGCTGTACAAAAGTTCAAGAAAATGGGCTGGAGG
The DNA here is from genome assembly GCA_034769895.1 of Magicicada septendecula. NCBI lineage: Eukaryota > Metazoa > Arthropoda > Insecta > Hemiptera > Cicadidae > Magicicada > Magicicada septendecula. The sequence continues at coordinate 214,884,663 of CM068370.1, forward strand.
TTTTTTTCATTTATAGAGTTCAAAAGCTTTAACGGGTCCTTTTCCGAGTGGAACACTGTTACAAAAACATTCTTCATATGAAGAGTTTCTTCAAAGAGAGCTTCTGAGTCAGCAAAGTCTGAAGGGTAATATGCGACCAGATTGGCAGATTTAAGCTTCAGCTCCTCCTTGTCTAGATCCATGAATGCTAAAACTGGAGCAAAAAGTTCACAAATTTCTTTACAGCTAGCAAATCTGGTTTTCAAATCAGCCATTATAAAATCCAAAACAGGGAAGACAACTGACGATTTGAAATCCTGTGAAGCTTGTTGCTGAAGTTGCTCTGGCGTGCTTTCTGGAACACTGGATTTTCTTTTGAGAGGGAATTCACATTCAGGTATAATACCAACTGCTTCGGCGACGTGTTTTGCTTCGTTGAGGATGGTTTCCCATGAATCCCTTAGAGCCTGCAATTCAGACAACAAGTCTTTAATAAGTTGAGTTTCAGTGTTTAAGGAAATTCCTTTCCTTTGTATGATCTCATTTCTTTGATCAATGGAGGCTAAGATCTTGTGCCAAAACGATGATGTCAAGAGGCCTTTAAAAGACCCAAAGTACCTCTTCAACGCCAAAGCAATGTTTCTAGCTGCTGGTGTCAATGCAGGCAAATCATTTTCTTCCAGAAGCAGGTCCAAAACCCTGAGAATCGAAGGATAATGTTTGACGATCGGTCGTACAGCTTGAATTCTTTCACTCCAACGAGTCTCGGAAAGGCTTTGCAAAGACAAAGGAACGTGTTGCTTCAATAATTCCCAACGGCCAGGGCTACTGGAGAACAAAGAATAGAAACTATCAATGTTACCGAAAAATGTCAATACGTCATGGTTCAGTTTTGCAGCATTTACACCAACTCTGTTGAGGGAGTGTGCTCCACAGGGAGAAAAAATAGCAGACGGATTTTTTTCAAGTATTCTTGATTGTACACCTTTAGTGTGTCCACGCATGTTAGAGCCATTGTCATATCCTTGAGCTCGGCAGTCGGGAAGTGGGACTCCAATATTGTCTAAAGTAGACAGTAATTCGTCAGTTATTACCTCACCTGTTTTCCCATTAAAATTCATGAATTCAATGAATCTTTCACATACTTCAAATGTATTTTTTTCTTCATTTTGAAAAACGTACCGTAGAATTAGTACATTCTGCTCCTGATGGGAAATGTCAGGAGTGGCATCAACAATAATCCCATAGAAGACAGACTCTTCTCGTTGGTGCAGAATAGTTTTCAATAGTTTTTTGCCACAGAGAGAAATAAATTCATTCTGCGAGTACCATGAGAGATAGTGAGCTTGACCTATCATACTTTTTTTATTCAATTGATTTTCTTTAATCTTGGCTAAATGTTCACGAATTACTTCGTCGTATTTCCCTAGTAACTCTAACACTCCTAAAAAGTTTCCATTGTGAACATCGCCGATCTGGGTATTTTCACCTTGGAAAGCTAAACCTCTACTTGTTAAGAATAATGTAGTGTCCAGAATTCGTTGAAGTATAGCTTTCCATCTTGTTGCTTCACAGTTAATAATCTGTTGCAGATTACTGTCGACTCCATGTCCTTTCAATGATATCTGAAGACTTTTCCATTCTAGGTAGTGTTTTCTGTGGTCAGAGCTTCTTTCGTGCTTTGACAATATTTTGTATAGTCGTTTGTATGGTTGTTTTTCCGGGGAAAACCCTTCTTTTGCAAGTTTACTTTTGTTTTGGTTTGAATAGAATATGCTACAAGGCAAACAATGAATGCTGTTTTTCGTTTCACTCCACATTAACCAATCACGTAAAATTGGTTTACATGCTCTGTTTTCTGTTTTCATGTACAACAATGTTTCAGGGAAATGTTTTCCTGACGGGTCAGCTGGAAAGGATTTTGAACTGGCCTGAAAAGCTGAAAAACCACCGTAGCACGATATTATTTCCTGCCGTAGTTTATCACTCATCACCGGTGGCCACGTACTAGGACTAGGATCGTCAAAATTACATGTTTTATTGTCATCAACAGTATCCTTACTAAGACTTGGATCAGCACCAGCACATTTGTCATTACTAGCTTGACATAGGCCTACAGTAGGAGTAGAACCATCTTGGATTGAAGAAGGGTGAGTCTGAGGGGCTGGGGTTTTACTGCCATCATCAGTATCCTTACTAAGATTTGGATCAGCACCAGCACATTTGTCATTACCTCCTTGAGATAGGCCTACAGTAGGAGTAGAAGCATCTTGGTTTGAAGAAGGTTTAGTCTGAGGGGCTGATGTAGGTTCTGCCATAAAACCCGGTTGAAATTCTTGCAATTCTTCTTGTTCATTCCTCTTGAAAAATTTCTTAATATCCTGGCGACCTTTAGCGGATTGTTCTAATTTTTCTTTCTGAAGCTTTCTTTTCAAAGCTCCAGATTTATGTTTATAGCTTGATGCCATCTTAAATTATTATTTTTTCATAAGAGTGTGTGAACCTAAAACAAAACACGACGGATAAAATAATAATAACAAGATTTAATGTTTTTTCGAACCTAAGCATAAGCATACATATAAATATTAATATCTTTTCAGCTTTCTGTTGTACATATCCCACTATCTATAGAATATGTTTAAATTGACGATGGTGGCCAATGCTGTTTTAACCTTTATGTAAAAATTTGCTGTAATTTTTTTGTTTGTAACAAAATCGATTCCGTGATAATATGTAGCTACGATCTAAATTTCTTTTGTCACAAAATTCAAATTTATTTGCGAGCACTCGTTCAATTTTTATGCCAAATGTAAACAAAAACAATACTAGAAAGATAATTTATTTATTTAATAAAAAGCATGGAAACCACAAGGGTCAAATCATGCATGCATGACAAAAAAAGAAACAAAATATAAACAAAAAAAGAAACAAAATATAAACAAAAACGAGCCAATGGCCACTTCAGTGTGTAACCTGCCTCACAGTATTCTTATCTCTTGAATACTGCAATGAAAAACAATCTAACGCAAAAGACAGCTATCGTTGTAAACAAACAGCATTAACTGTTTAAATATATTTTTGCTTAACATCATTACCTGTCAATAATAAAAGTAGAGCAGAGTAGAGCGCAAAAATTAAACAGTTCAGTACTTGTCAAACAGCATCAAGAGGCTAACTGAGGACTGAGCGAACTGACGAACGTATGCGAAGTGTCAATTTTTAGAACAAAGCGGAGAGATAAAGCTCGATTAGCCGTGGCGGGGGAAGTAGGGGCGGCGAGGTGCCTGGTTGAAGGGGAAGGTAGAGGGAGTGTGTTAGGCCCGCGCCGGCTGTTATATGTAAACAAAAGTAACTAGTACAAACACACTTAATTAAATTGTAACTAACATAGAATTTAGGAATAATATTATTTTACGAAACTTGCCTTTGTCATAATTATATATTCGAATTTATTTATCTTCGAAACCGTTAAATATTCTCTCTAAAAATAAATTTAAAAAAAAATAAAATAATTATGGCTAGGCCCGGGCCCCCCGGGGGTCCGGGCCCTGCACCCACAGTTGCGGCAGCCCCCCCCATGTGGGGGCCATGGTCTGCAGCATAGAATCTGCACACCACATAAATTAAGTCACAAAAAAGAAAATGCAATGGAAACAGAATTAAAAAGAAAATATTGCAATATAATAAGGGAAATAATAAATGAATATTTAAAGCTTTGTCAGGCATGTGCTTTGAAGAAGAAGAAGGAAAAAGGAAAAGGAGTTGTAAAACTGATGATAAAGTCTGAGCTGAAGCTATTATGTCAAGTAATTACATATGCTATTTAATCTTTTATTACATTTAATGTTAAGCTATCACTCTGTTGTTTCTGTTAGCTGAATTTTTATTATGATCATAGTATTAGTATTTAATCACTGAAGTATTAAATTTTTTGTATATATTACAGCTATGTTAACATTATTTCTTATATAAAAACGTTAAGGATTATTATTTTTATTCACAGGCAGATCTTATTGACATGCAAACTGAGCTGGATGGAGAATACACGTTTACCATAAACTACCAAGGCCATCTGACCAAGTTCAGACACTATTAACAATATTGTGTCTATTGAAAACAAAGACAGCAGAGGAAGTAGCAGATGTTGTTTTGGACATATTTTGCTTGCTTGGAGTTCTGAACATACTTCATAGTGACAATGGCCGCAAATTTTGTAATAAGGTACACTATCTAAAGTATGTTTATTTAATTTTAGATATATTCTTATTAATTATGTCAGAGTTATATTAATTTAATGTAAATTGTAACAACATTTTTTATTGTTTAAGGTGATAGAAGCTCTAACTGCTAAATGGAATGGAATCAAGATTGCTCATGGAAAACTCCATCACTTCCAAAGCCGAAGGTCCATCGAATGAGTCAGTCAAGATGCCTGAGTCAGTTTAAAAGCCTGGATGAAAGACAACATTTCATCAAGTTGGGTTTCTGGTCTTCAATTTGTTCAAAGCTCAACAAATTGCAGTTACCATGCTGGAATAAAGATGACTCCTTATGAAGCTTTGTTCAGCATTCCACAGAAGAACGGTTTGCTTGCCAGTTGATACAACTCGAAAGAAACACTCTGGAGAAGAGCTTGAAGAATATCTGTTTAATATTATGCAGAATTTTGGCGAAACAGTTCCAAAAATGTAGATGACATAAACATCAATGAAATTAATAACAAAACATTTTACAACTCATGGACACTGTGAAAAAGGTTATAGATTTTGCAGTGTATGCAATGAGAAATATAAAGAAGAAAAATCTGGCTTTGAATGAGGTAAATACTTTCATTCAACATGCATCTCCATACCAGAGTCTGAAATTCCTTGATGTCATCTTTGTGCAAATTAAACGATTATTGAGCGTTCTCACAAACACTGCAAGTGTATATTACAAGAACAATTGGAGAAAATGATTCAGACATCTCAGAAGAAGTTTCCACTTCTCCATTCTGGTGATAAGATTTTGGTAAATATTCCAGAAGTGAATCACAGATGACTGGTACAAACCAGTGGCCATCATAATGGAAGATAATGAGCCACATTTTTTTTAAATGGAACAAAACATGGCAAGCTCAAAGAGTTGTACTTAAGGTACAAATTTCAGTTAGTGCCTTATAAATTCTTGGAAATTAGTGATGTTCCTAATATAAAGGAGACTGTGTGCCAGGAAGCTATGATTACATCAGGATCAAAGGAAGGTTTTATGATATGTGGTTGTTCTAAAGGATGTTATAACAACTACTGTTCTTGTGCCAAAAATAATTACAAATGTAATTTGAAATGTCACAATAGTGGAACATGTAAGAATAAATAAATATTGAAAGTTTTTGCTTACTTTTGTTTATTTTTTTTTAATTCTGTACCTCTGTATTCCTTTCATGAGAAAAATGTATCTTCTAGTTTTTGTAGAAGATAATGTGTGTTACCATAATAAAACAATGTAGTAGTAAACATTTTTTTTAAATAAAGCATGTTTATAAAAATTATTAAAAAAACATAAATCCTAACACCGTGTGTTGTGGGTATATGCAAAATACTCAGAACACATAGTGGGTAAAAGCATCATACTCATAACAGGTTGTGGGTGTTTTCCTATCCCCAGTGACTGAAATAAACACCCAGAATGGGAATTTAACCCTACCCACACTGCGTCAATTTAGGCAATGGGCAAATTCAGCAACTGTGAGTAAAAGGAAACATGCAATATTAGCTGAGTAAGAAAATTTATATGTGGGGGGGATACTCTGCCTATCCTCATATGCCAATCCAAGCCTGTCATTGCCTCTCCTGTCTGCTGTGAGATGTCTATATGGTGATAATATTGTGTGACCATGTAGTGGAGAAATTTGGAGCCTTAGTTACAAATTGAAACACTTAAATTTTATAGAATCACAGTCAACAAAAAAGTATGTTATTCTGATATTAAATCTATTTAAAATTTTAAATAATACTGATTAGTGAACTTGGCCATGCAGTCAAACAAACTGTGGATGGTAAATGATATTTCACAATTTATATACTTTCAGAAAATGTCCACAATTTTTGAAATTCTGAAATATCTTTATTCAGTCATTGTAGACAAACTGTTTCCTCATAAGTTTTACGCAAGGTGGGTGAGTTTAGGGAACAGATGTTCACAGAGAGTGACCACAGACTTACTCCTGACAGAATTATAACTGCAGTTGAGCAGAATGGTTCAGGTTTATGAATGTAGGGCTCCAGGAACTACCCAAAGTATTGAAGTTATCAAAAATTACTGTAACATACAAACACTGCACTTCATTCACTATACAAACGAAAGATGGCTACAGAATTTAGAACTGCAACATAAATTTATTTTGTTGACTGAATTCATGGAACTGGGGACTGCAGTACATTTACAACAAAGTTTACATACATTTTCAGAGGTAAATCCACAATGTGGGATGCTCATGAAATGTACTGTTATTCTGCATGACAACATGCCAGCCCACACTGCAACTTATACAAATGGCTTGACACAAGCGAGTCTTCAAATAGCAGATTTTGACTACTCTCCTTACAGCCTGAACTTATCACTATGTGACAACAATCCCTTTATCAAAATAAATGTTAGTCTGGCTATCCGCAACTTTGACACCAACAAGGAGCTCAAAGAGTGGTCAATTACTGACCAGGTACTTTAGCAGTGCCATTCTTTAACAAAAGATTACAAAAGTGGGTACCTTAGAGGTACAACAAGTACCTGAGTATGAGTGACAACTATACTCTACATACGTATATAAAAATATTACTTCGTATTATATTTATTTTATATACAGTAGACCGGCCTCGGATCAACCGGCCGCTGCTTTAACCGTCCAGACTCGTCTGTTTCCTACGTTTTCGATGTCCGTTAATTAAACGGATGTTTCTACATTTTCTATTTGTTTTTAGCAATCAAGCGGCTTTCAATTACCGCTTTAACCAGCCGACCCTCAGACTCGTCTGTTTCCCACGCTTTCGATATCCGTTAATTCAACGGATATTTATACATTATCTATTTATGTTTTTAGTAATCAAGCGGCTTTCGATTGTACCACGTAAACAAATGTGAAATTACACCGACACGGCTCACCGGCATGTCAAAAGTTTCATGATTTGCACTTGTTTATTTTATTGAACATCTTTAGTCAGTTTAGTGGTTGATTTGTCAATGTGAAGACGTGTCGATTATTACTGTACTGTACTACTGTAAGTACACCCAGTTTCATTATTTTTTTCGTGTGCTACAAACATGAGTGACAAAAAACGGAAACGTGTAGTAATCAGTATCGCGCAAAACCTTAACGCCTTAGAACGTTTAGACAAAGGTGAATCGGTACAATTAATATGTAACGAATTAGGCGTGGGAAAAAGTACTGTCAACGACTGGTGGAGAAACAGAAATTCACTTCAGGATTACTGTATGCAGGTTGAATCACAAAAAGTACTCAAGTCCCGTTGCACAATTAGAAAACCAACTAATGAAATTGTTGATGATGCCCTTTGGGTATGGTTTGTCCAACAACGTCGAAAAGGTACGCCGATTAGTGGGCCAATATTAAAAGAAAAAGCCTTATGTTTTCACACATAACCAGGCTGGTTATATAACTCGAAAACCAGGCTGAATTTGTTGCTAGTGATGGGTGGTTATCGAGGTGGAAAAAACGGCATGGAACACATGTGCTTGATGTGTGTGGGGAAAAGCTGTCCGCTAATCCAGGAGCAGTAGATGAATGTACAACAGAACTCGTAAAAATCATAAACGAAAAAGAACTTAAACCAGAGCAGATATATAACCTAGATGAAACGGGCTTAAATTTCAAACTTCTACCAAAACAAACTTTCGCTATGGCAGATGAAAAATCAGCACCAGGAATGAAAGTTAACAAAGAAAGATTGACTGTTGCTCTCTGTAGCAATGCCGCGGGTACACATAAGATTCCTCTTTTTGTAATTGGTAAATCGAAGAAACCGCGTGTGTTTAAACATGTTAATATGGAAGCCCTCCTGGTTTACTATAGATCTCAAAAATCTGCGTGGATGGACTCCCATCTTTTCAAAGAATGGTTTATAACGCAATTCATACCAAAAGTTAAAAGCCATTTAATCAATCTAAAATTGCCTGTAAAAGCTCTACTTGTCATTGACAATGCACCGACCCACCCCAGTGCTGATCAATTAGTATGTGAGTAAGACATCAGCGTTTTATTTTTGCCTCCTAACGTAACTAGTCTCATACAACCTATGGACCAGGAAGTTATTGCAAGTTTCAAAAGACGGTATAGGCGAAAATTGTTATCTGAAATTTTGGGTAAAATGGAAGATGAAAACTCAGGACTTGTAGACGCTGTAAAGACTATAAACATCAAAGATGTGGTGTACATGATAGCAGCTGCGTTTGAAGAAATTCCCCACACTGCTTTTATAAAATCATGGAGGAAAGCTTGGCCAGGCATTGATAATTACGTTGACCAGATAACGGAAGAAAATACACGTGTCCCAGATAATGACAATCAAAGTTTACTCTGTGATCTGCAAAAAATAATGGCAGAATGCAAAGAAAGAGATGTCGAAGAATGGACAAATGGTGATCAAGAGCTTGAAAACGAAACTTTGGCTGATGAGGAAATCATAAGTGTTGTCTGCCAGCAAACTGATACTGACGAAGATGGGATCATAGAAGAAAAAGAAGAAGACAGCGAGGGAAAAGTCAGTCACAAAGACGCATTGGAAGCATTACAGCTGGCAGTGCGATACGTCGAACAACAAGGTGAGGCGTCTGGTGTCGATGTCATGTTTATGCGAAAGTGGCGTGAACACGCTTTTAAAAATTCATTCAAACTTAAAAAGCAAAAAACAATCACGGATTTTTTTAAAGTGTAACTGAAATACTGTATACAGTGTTAATGTTATATCTGTAAAATAAACAACTTTTAATGATACAGTACTGTACAAGTGTTTGATTTTGTTCAGTTTAACCGGCCATTTTGTTAACCGGCCGACCCCCTGGTCCCAAGCTGACCGGCGTCTACTGTATAACAAATTTTATTTCTTAATTTTTTAATCAAACAGTATAAAATTAATTTTAGAATAGTCCTCATATAAACATAGAAAAATAATATAGACACAAAGAAAACTTGCCCAAAAAACAAATTCTTGAATATATCTTGAGTGTTTCTTTTCCCTTACTAAACACATTGTAGTTGTAACACAGAGTATTAATACTGTGACTGTAATACTGCAACTTACCAGATGATAATCTGCCTAATCCCATATCTTGTTCTCTGACAGAAACAGTTCGACATATGTTATCTGAACTGGAATTGGCTATGCTAGAACTGATATGTGATTCTGCTATGAAATGTGGCAGCATAAACACTAATGAACCTATACCCATAATTACAGCTCCTGAAACAAATATTCAGATTATTTCATTATTTAGTTGAATTCATAAGCTGACAGATGATCTAAGCTTAATTTATTCACAATTATCCAGTTTTTTAAAACATAAACATCAGAAGTCTAACAAACATTACATTTTCTCAGCCTTAGTGCTGAATTTTGTTTTATAAAAAAAATTTCAAATATCAGGAAATTTCATATTTACAAAAATTTATTTTGAAACAATTAAAATTCCTGAAATATTTACTTTCTATATAGTAGGCCAATTAATAGGAATACAAAACAAATGTCAGTAGTGTGACAGACTGGATTAGCAAGCTGCTGACTAGACATGGGATTATGACCATTTTCAACTTGCAAGGAATGTCTTGCATGTCTAGGCAGGTTTACATCAGCACCACGAAGCGTAGTATCCACACTCGCTTTTATGAATACAAGCAACATTGCCGTTGGGTCAGCCAAAGAAGTGTGCTGTAACAGAGCACATCTGGACAGATGACCATCACATCTTGTTTGAAAAAGCTGGGCATCACTTGGAGTTAATTTCCTCATCTGTTCTGAAAGTCTGTGGAGATTATTACGCATAGTGACCATTTCATCAACAAACAACAGGGTGCAAGTGTGGCAGTTAAAGTAGGCTGATTACTGGTCCTGGATGGTAACGAGAGCAAACCTACAGGAGAACAGATGAAAACTGCTGACCGTAGATATAGTATGAAACGCAACCAATCAGTTGGTTTTGAAAATGTTATACAGGGAAGTTCATCTCCAGTGTTACATCAATCTTTGTTACCAGTCTTTGGGACATTATTTCTATTGGTCCCCATTCTGAAGCTAGTAAATGTCATGACATAACACAAAACTATTTTAACAACCAACCATGCCTGGCAGTTTTAAATAATAACATGATTGACTCGGGTCATGTAAGTCTACAGAATTATGTGGAAAATTGTGTATTTCTTATTTTTCATTTTTATTCAAGCAATTCTTGTTATTTAGTTTCCTGCAGTTTTCCTATGTTATTTATAAGTGTTGATTACATCTTTAAGTACAATATTTGAAGTTGTATCATTATATTAAAGAAAAAACGTTTCACAGAACAATATGTATCACCAGAGGTTTCAATGTGAAATAAATTATCGATGTTGTTTTGATTATAATATAATTTTATTTTGACATAATTCTTTTTTACACATATAGTCAAGTCTGAACTGTAACTGGGGCAACAAAGAAACCCCATAATTCATCCATAAAACAGATAATCATCAAAGTTTTCTCCAAAAATCATTTATGGTAAAAGATGCATTTATTGTTTACAATAACAATAAAAATATATAACAAATAAACATTTTGTTCTTAACGGTGCTATTATTTATTGCAATTAAACATTCATTTTTATTAAAAAAAAATTCTCTCAGTTTAGTAATAACAGGCAAAATGCTGTACTTCCATTGAAATAATTCAAACAAAATTCAATACATTTACTAAGCATGTAGTGCTCTCACTTTACACGCACGCACGCACACACGCACACACACACACACACACACACACACACACACACAATAAACATAATGTTTTACTTTGAAATAGCTGAATACTTTATCAGAAAATTTCTAAATTATCATAAATATGGCACCAAGTATTAGGGTTGCCAGACGTACGGTTTTAGCCGGAACATTACGGAATTTTCCCGTTTTGTTCCGCGTACAGTGCGAATCTTTAACTATACGCCAAATGTTCCGATTTTGAACATGAAGCATAATGACTTGTATTTTTTGAATCTAGCAGCAAATTTTACATTGATGCAGTTTCTGTTGTTCACGCTAGGGCGAGTATTGGAGCATGTGATGGCAGTTAAGTGAGACAGATGTGACGTCAGAACTGCGTTGCATGCCGCTGAGCGAGGCACGTGGCTTCGCTTATTTTGTTGGAGGCTTGGAGCGCGTGCATGACCAACTCATTACTCAACTCTTTCACTTTATCGCAAGCCATCGTTCACCCTGACGGTTAGGGCGTATTTTACGTTTTGAAAGTGATTCTTTTTGTAATAGTAGTGTGTTCAAAATGGATGGGAGTGAGACAAATCCCACGAAAAGAAAACTAGGTATTGAAACCAGCACAACCAGAAGAGAAGACTGCAAGTGTATCGGCCGATTTGGGAAAAAGATTTTCCAGAATTGCGGCCAGTTCCAGGAAATGCGTATATAGCAAAGTGTACTTTATGCGCTGGAAAAGCTGGAGAGGGATTTTCCATTTCACATGGTGGCGTAACCGATGTTAGGCATCATTTTAACAGTGCAAGCCATAAACAAAGACGCTCAACATCGGTACAAACCACGCTGATGAAAAGTTTCTACAAGGTGGACTCCGTTGAATCAGACAAGGTATGTAAATGCATGACAATTTTAACATTTCTAATTTTCAAGATAGTAATAGGTTTATTTAGGATTTTTTTAAGAAAAGGCCCTATTAATAGTGCTTTTTTTCGTTTCAGATAACTGCTTCTGAGCTTACATTTGTGTATCACACGGTTAAACACCACCTTAGCTACGCCAGCACTGACTGCAATGTGAAAATATCATCTCAGTTATTCGCAGATTCGACAATTGCAAATAAAATTACATGTGGTAAGACAAAATGTGAGGCATGAGTTACGGGTGTTTTAGGGCCAAATAGTGTGAATAATTTAACTCAAAAGTTAAAGGATAACAAGTTTTTTTGGTGTGGGGTTTGATGCTTCCAACAAAGGAAATCAAAAGTGTTATCCTATCTGTGTAAGGTACTTTGATGTGCAAGCACGTGTGTGCCACAGAATTCTCGATTTTTATGAGGACTCTCGTGAATCTGCATCTGCAATGTCTGAGCAAATCTTGGACAGGATCCCAAAACACGAGTTGAACTTGTCCCAGGTTTCAAGCTTTACTGCGGACAATACGAATGCAAACTTTGGGAAGAAAAACTCTGTTTATGTTCACTTAAAAAAGGAAAATCCTGGTATAATAAAATCAAACTGCTGTGCACATATAGTCCATAGTTGTTGTAAATCTGTTATGAATGCTATGTCCATAGTATAACATCTTTACTTACGTTATAACATCGGGAACCCGTATTAATTGACTCTGGCCAATTATACAGGCTGCCTTCGTTGTAACAAGCTGAAAATTAATCAAATCACCAAAACAATTAATATAAAAGGAAACTGGGGAGGGGAGACTGCTGATTTATGCACTCAATTTAGCATGTACTAAAGATGACATCTCTTTATTTATGACTGTTAGATTATACATAACATATCAAATTTTAACTTACAGTGAAAACGTAAGGGGTTTTCTACTTTAAGATTTATAATACAGTTAGCACATTTTACCTCGGATCCGAGTTTCTATATATTACTTAGGAATTTCAAGTTTACTGAATTACTTTATTACTCTTTATACCATTTGAGGAATGGTTTCATTTAGTAGTGCGATGTTCCAACGCTACATCACACGAGTTATTTTACAACTTATGGTTACTGAAATTACTTGTTACAACATTTATTCTTAAACTTTAGAGATTGTCATTTTAAAGTCTTTGTGTTTACAATTACTTCTATTTAAAAAAAAAAATACATGTCCACGGAAGACCAGCTTCCGTGCTACCTCTTAGTTAAGTGTTTTAGTCCATGTCGTCCGCGCGTGATTCTTCCACACACTCTAGGTAGAGGGTTGTCATCGTGGTCGTCTTCTTGGTGAAGGTCCTTGGAGTCAACTAATGGTAGAGAGAGTTACGATGTCATGACGTCGTCCTGTTCCTTGGTGGTTTGACAAATACAGTTGAGGTCTTCGTCTTCACATTATACATTTGGTAATAGAACGGTTGTATTTCACTTTACATATACAACCCTAAAATAACTTTAACTATCATTCTAGATGTGAGATGTCACCTTTCGCACTTAATCTTCTACCTTCTTCTTTACTGATACACACTACATACTCGTTACATAACTCTTCACACGGTTATTTAATTTAATAACAAAATAATAAAACATATTTTGTTGTAGCGCTCCGTTCTGAGCTGCTTACTGGCTGAGCGACGCATCTCAAGTCTCTCTTACTATGTTAGGAAGGGTCAGTTAATCGCGCGGAGTTTACGCGTCGCAATAAAATAGTACCACATTTATCCTCTATTTAAAGGGTTAAAGTTTGACCTTTTAATGATCCAAAGCTATTCTTAATTACAGACTTTATTATAGTACACTACTGTGGTCTTGTTTATTTATTTAAATATATCAAATTTACTAGTATTATTAGTTTGTTTAGGGATCGGTATTCAAGTTAATTCCGGTTAGCGCATGTCTATGCAGGGTTAATTAACAAGGTTTTTCCTATCTGTACACTCACATTCCTTTTTATTTTATTATTAAAACTCTTTATTAAATATTATTATAATTTTATGATAGCGATAAAATTTAGTTTAAATGTGCGATTTTATTAAAATTTAAAATTTCTCAGCTTTTACATTACCTATTTATTAATTATTTTATTTTTAATTAATGAAATCGTCACATACTCCGCCGCTTAAAAACAGACTCCGGCTTATTTGGTCAGCAATGTACTGGGAGTATGCTTGGGGATTACCGTGTGAAATTTCTCTCACTCGTTTCTCTGTACAAAATTATGAGCTGCATAAGTCACTCTCGACTTGCTTATTCTTACTATCAATATATATATATCATACCTTACAGACTAATTCTTATACTACATAAAATTCACACATTATAAAATATATCGTAAACATACTAAATTCTTCTTAAATCTACTACTTACAACTACTACCGGATTTTTCTTTAGTTTGTGAGTTACTCTTGTTATAGAATTACTCCTTAAGTAATTTATTATTTAATTATTACTTATATTCGATGTCAGCTGACTTCTCACTTTGCTCTACTTTCGATGAATAGGATTCAAGGTTGATCAGGCCTCGTACCTATTTATACGATCAGGTAGCCAATTGTTACTCAAGTACTCTTTAGCAGTTGAGTACAAAACATATACCTTTTTTACTACATTTATTTTGCTTGCACTCTACCATTTCCTTCTTTGTGATAACGTTTTATCTGCGAAATATGTGTTCTTCGTACATATTTTTGAGTAGAGGGTTCATACAGAGCTACAGTTACTGGAGTTAAGTATTTGTGAATTTGATAAGGACCGCACCATCGGTATGATAGCTTGGAGGTTGTCTTATCGATAGCACTACTCGTAGGGTGTGTTTTATACATTACTAAGTCACCAATTTGGTACTTTACTTCATTGTTATTATTATTTCGCTCGTGATATTTCCTTGATTTCGCTAAGTTTGCTCTTAAATTAGCGCGAGCTTCATTCCAGATTTTCTTTATATTTTTATCCCTAATTTCAAGGGGTAGCAACTCATGTATTTTCCACTTAGTGGATAATGGGTGGTTAGGTTTGTATTTGAACAATAATTCGAATGGGGTAGACTTATGTCCTTCATGATAGGCTGAATTAAAGGCGAATTGTATCCAGGATAGGTTCTGGTCCCAAGACATATGGTCGTTTGCATGGTAGGCTATTAAAGCAGATTTTAGGTTTTGCAAATACCTTTCAGCTATATTACCTTGCGGACAATACTCTGTAGTGGTAATGTGGTCTATTCCTAATTTGAAACACATGTTCCTGAATTCCTTTGACTTAAACTGGGGTCCGTTATCCGACACTAGATGTACGGGAGTACCGAATTCTTTAAATAATCTATTCTGTAATATACTTACTGTGGTTGAAGCTAATGCTCGCCGCATGGGGTACATCCAGACAAATTTGCTGAAAGAATCTACGCAAATTAGTAGCATGGTATTTCCTGATTTAGAACGCGGGTAGGGTCCTGAAAAGTCTAAATAGATTTTGGAGAACGGGGTAGCAGGAATCTCTGAGATTAATTGACTTATTTGGCTGTTTCTCGATCTCACTGTTCATATTTTCCCAGTGATATTCTTTACGAATTCGATGTATGATTTTATTTATTCCCATATGTGCTCCAATGGTGGAAGAGTGATAGTATTCCATCAGCATAGGTTTAATAATATCAGGGGCGATTATTCGTAAATATTTTCCGTTCGCTATTCTATAACATAACACTCTCTTACTTAATACGTATTTTCCTGACTTATTTCCTTTGTCAAGTTGTTCTATAATTGGTCTTAAACGGGGGTCTTGTTGTTGGTACTGGGCTAAGTCCATAAATGCAAGAGGAAATTCGGTAATTAAAGTATTGATAATCGGCGTTTCTCTACTCTCCTTGTTTTCGTATGTTTTACTACTTGGCTGGAACATACATGACAGTGTATTGGCAACTACGTTTTGGGTGCCTCTAATATGTTGTACTTTAAATTTAAAACAATTTAATCTTAATACCCATCTTCCAATACGACCTAACTGTTTTGGGTGATTTAGTAGCCAAGACAATGCTTGATTATCTGTTTCTAACAGAAACTCTTTATGTTCTAAAAAGGGTTTGAACTTCTCAAAAGCGAAAACGATAGCTAAACATTCTAATTCGTATGCAGAGTATTTCTTTTCATGGTCTGTCAGGGTGCGTGAAGCGTAACTAATAGGTAGTCTAGAGTTATCTACTTCCTGATATATTACTGCACCTAGGGCTACACTTGAACTGTCTGTCTGCACTACAAACGGTTTTGTAAAATCGGCTAATTGTAGTACTGGGGGTGATATGATGCTTTCTTTTAGTTTCTCAAATGCAGTTTGGTGTTGCACATTCCACTCAAATTTAACTCCCTTCTTTCTTAAAGCATTCAGAGGTGCTGCAATTTCGGCTAGATGTGGGATATACTTGTGGAAATAATTTATCATTCCCAAAAATCGGGCTATTCCTTTCGCATCCCGGGGTGGTAAAAATTCTCTGATAGCACGGGTTCGCTCGGGGTCTATGCTTACCTTTCCGTTGGCTTTTACGATGTGACCTAAAAATGAGAATTGTGTGACAGCAAAATTTACTTTACTGGGGTTTACGGTTAATCCAGCTTTCTCTAATCGGGATAGTACTTCACGTAGATGTTTAAGATGTTGGTCAATTGATTCGCTGTAGATAACGATGTCATCTAAGTAGTGATACACATATTTAAATTTTATATCATGAAATAGTTTTTCTAATAATCTGCTACATACAGAACTACCTTGGGATATACCAAAGGGCACCCTCGTAAATTGGTACAGGTTGAAAGGGACGGCAAATGCGGTTAGACGTTTTGATTCTTCCGAGAGGGGTATCTGGTGAAATGCCTGGTTTAGATCCATGATGGTAAAAATTTTTGCTTTCGTAAAATAATGAAAAGCACTGTGGATGTCGGGAAGCAGAATAGATTCAAATTCTATCCGTTTATTTAGTTGCCTGTAGTCCACAACTAGTCTATGTTTGTCGTTACTTTTGGGTACTAAAAACACGGGTGATGAATAAGATGAAGTAGAGGGTTCGATGACTCCTTGTTCTAACAATTTGTTAATTTGGTTCCTCATTACTTCCATTTTTGGAGGTGATAACTTGTATGGGGCTAAACGTATTACTTTATTGTCGCTCAAATTGATTTTGTACTCTATCAGGTCCGTCAGTCCTAACTTTGGGGTGAGGACGTTGGAGAACTGTTCTATTAATGTCTACATGTTCCGTCTATCTTTACTTTCCAGATGACCTAATTCAGATTCATGATGTTCTAGATGCGTAGAAGTAGTTCCAGTACTTTTTCTGTTATTTGCATTATCATCCAAATTATATTTTTGTGAACGATCGAATCCAAAATAAAATTTCTTATCATGAATATCTAGAATTATTCCTGTTTTACTGATAAAATCAGCTCCCAATATTAACTCGGGTCCTAACTCGTCGCATACCAACATTGGAAAATACCACGTTAGATTTTTAATTTTTACTTTAAACGTGATGATAAGTTTTATCATTAAATTTTGTTTATTAGCTGTAGCGCATCTAATATTCACTGACTGACGGCGTTTAACTAAGTTGTGTTTAAATAATTTATTGGCTAGCTCTTGACTAATTAAACTTCGCGTTGATCCGGAATCAATTAATCTGAGGGTGGATGTAACACCGAGGTCAACTTGTATATATGGTAATTGACACTTACTGAAATCACATTTATTAATAGCGTTACATTTATCAATAAATTTTCTAACATAGGGGTCTAATTTTCTTTTGTTATTATTATTTTGTTTTAATTTGTTGTCTCTCAGGGGTTTACCTGTTTTAACGGAGCTGCGGAAGACACAGGATTTCGGATCTCCCCGCCTTACATATTTTTTGGATAATGGGTTTTCTGATTGTACTGTTTCCGTTTACAGTTTCTACTGATGTGTCCAGGTTTCCCGCAGTTATAGCATACAATTTCTTTACGTGGGGTCTCACTGGTTTCCTGTCGAGGTTGAGGCTCCTTGGACTTACCATGGCCATGAAAATTGGTTGTTCGCCGAAATGGTCGTCTTTCTCGTTGAGTTCTTGCATCTGTGACTAGGGCTTGCGTTTCCTTTCTATGTTGTGTTGTGGATAGCGATGCATGTCTGCTCTGATCTGCGTACCATACATTTGAAGAGTGAATAGTACATTGTTCTAGATCAGCGAAAGTGTGGGGCCTATTTATTAGTGCTAATTGGGAGCGTTCTTCAGGAGATAAGCTGTAACGGTACAGAATTGTGTGCTACCCCAGTTTTGATTTTATTTTAGCAATTCAGTTTTAATCAGTATTTAATTCAGTAATTAATAAATTGTTAACTTTCACCTGTGAGGAGCCCCAGTACAACATACACTGTTAGTCTAAACAACAGTCTAGACGCATTGCGTAACTGCCCCAGCAGCAGGCTTTTTGTGAATTACAGTATGCAGTCTATCACCAGTTGTTGCATCAGCCAGTAGCAGATAGCAGTCTTCAACCAGAGCGGTCGTAAGTTAAATAGTGGCCTCGGGTGCAAGATAGGCCGAAAGTACTATAATTGACCTATCTAGTAAAGTGCGCAATACAACAGTAAACTAACTACAGTACCGGTTATACGAAAAGCTTTAAAACAAACTTTGTTGTTGGAGTAAAAAGACGTAATTGCAGTACGTGACCAAGTGTAGATAAGCAGCAGTGAAAACAGTCTGTCAAATAATAATCCATCATTTGTTTTTTTATAAAGTGTACACAAATAAATAATGAGATCTCAAACAGTGGTGTTTAAAAACAAAGTGTAAAAAGAATGAGAGAGTGAGTGAGGTAATAAAGGGGGAGAAAGAAAACATTAAGGAGAGTACTGGTTCGTATAGTAGATATATAATTTACATATTTTGATATTGCAACCTTATTGATAAAAATTATAAGTAAAGAAAAAAAAAGGAAAAGAAAGAAGTAAATTTTTATGTTAAATAAAATAGTATTTGAATTATTATAAACATGTGTTAGCCTAGTTATTACGCCATAACCATTTCCTAGTTTTCTGTGCTGACAACTCGTCTAACGAAATCGGGGGTTTTCTGAAATTTGATTACAGTCAGATAGCGGGATTTTTATAAGGGCAAGAGTGTTCAAAGTTTACATGTATAACTAAAAAACATGTTGGCGACCTGGGTAATTTAATAAGGTAAGTTTTACGGGGACTATGACGGTAAGCAAAATTCTGGCAGCGGTGAGTATTATGATGAGTGTAGTATTTTAAAAAGGTAAGAAGTCGGTACCTTTACAATGGCGACCCTGCCAGGATGTTCGTATAAATATTATAGGAACTAGACCTGTTTTAAAGCACAGAAAGTAGGATTTGGTAATGACGTATTTGTAAAATTAATCGTATATAATTACGTTGTGAAAATTAGAAAATCACGTTATGTTTGGGTAGAGCTGTTGTGCGTTTACTTTTACGTATTGCTAACTGTTTTATGTGTGGGGTATTTTGATTTAAGTGGGCGTTATATAAAGGGTATGATATAAATAAATTTTGAACATGACCGATGTACAAGATAAGAATAGACCTAACAATAGTGTAGGGGTGGAAGAAAAAGAGTATACATTAAATGACATACTTAACCTTTGTAATAAACGGTTTGACGAGATGGACAAAAAGTGGGATAAATTATTTGAAAAGTGGGATAAATTATTGCGGAAACCAGAGACAGATAAATTAAAGGAGGATACAGGTGAATCAAAACAGGTAAGTGATAATAATGTTGTTACTGATAGTGAGGGAATAATTAACCAGGTGAGTGATAACGATAATTCTAATAATGAATTAATAAATAACAGTGACAAAATAGTGGGAGAGGTAGTGTTGACTAGTGAATATAATGATGGTGATTACAATTCTGAGGTAAGTGGGAGTAATACAAGTAATTATAATGATGAAATAACATTAAATAAGAATAATGATTATACAGCTGAAAATGGGGTATCTAAGCATGATACGGTAAGTAACAGTGGTAAAATTAAAAATGTGGTGTTAGAGTGTAATAAGTTTGTGAGCAGAGAAAGTGTTGATGAGGTTATAAGAGTGCGTGTAGAGAGGTTAAATAGGCAAAGGGCAGATTTTCCCCAAGTTTATGGTGAAACAGAGTTTTCACAGGTGTTTAATGAGGACAGAGTTTCCTCCTGTATTTGTATGGAAGACAAGGTGTCTTCAGATGGTCCCTGTATTTTTTGTGATTTAACTGGTAAAGCCAGTAGAGGTAATAAATATTTAATGGTGCCCTTTGCATGGAATGGGAGAGTTCAGTATGGTTATGAGAGGTGTTGTAATGAAAGAGAGAGAAATAAAAAATTTTGAGATTAATAGAGGTTATGAAATGTTGGTGCAGGTGTTAGATATTGAGAGAGATGAAGAAAGTGAATTGCATTATGAAACAGAGAGAGAGGAATATTTGAATAAAACTGTTATAAATGATAAAATAACTGACTTGATGTTGAGAAAAAATACTTAGGAGACTGGACAAAAATAATTGATAGTGACAAGTTTTATGACATAATAAAAGGGATAATGAATGATATAGAGGTAATGGTTTATTATAATAATAATAATAAATTGTTCGTATTGTTTAAATTAGCAGCCATCCTTACTTTTCTTTTATAAAATTGCTAAACTGCTATAATTGTTTTTATTATTTAGACAAAGCTTTTCGTCATTACTGACTACTGACATCTTCAGGTCTTAAACAAGGTTGTTTAAGACCTGAAGATGTCAGTAATGACGAAAAGCTTTGTCTAAATAATAAAAACAATTATAGCAGTTTAGCAATTTTATAAAAGAAAAATAATAAATTGGATGTAAATAAAAATGATTTATGCTATAAATACGTTAGGTATATACATGACGATGGAGGTTGAATTAAAAAAGCAGTGTATGGACATTTTAAATACTTTAGTATATGGTAATGACTTGGCTGAATCAGGTATTGAAGTGTGACAAATAATAATTGGATATGACGAAAATTTGTAAATAAATGTATTGTGTTAATATTATTTTGCTGCAATGTACAGTATAGCTTATAGGTAACGTATGTTTGTAATACGAACAAATGGCATAATAATATTTAAGTCTATTTTGTATGATGTGTGTATATTAAAAATGTTTTAAATAATATAATTACAGCTAAATTGTTTTGAGTGGAGGTTATTAAAGAATTTTCAAGTTAAACAAATAATTTAAACAAAGGGCCAATTTTATTAATGAAGTAAAATTAATTTGGTTATGAACTGGTACCAGCTGATAGATATGTTAATAAGAAGATTTATAGAAACAAAAAATTTGTAGGGAGTATATGTGTCAGTATATGACGTAACCATGAATGTTGAAACAGAGTGTTTATAACACCAGTCTGGCAGACAACTGTTAATGTAAACAGGTGTGTTGTATGTTTTGACTAATGTTTATAGCCAGATGTGTTGAAGTTGATAACTGTTGTAGTCTGCTGAATCATGGCCATGAGTAAATCCTATTATGAAACAAAAGAAACATCTGATGTGATGGAATGGAGATAATATTTTTACCCCTTTGTAAAATGATATTTAAATAAATAAAGTTGTTTCGAACAAATAAGATTGAAATAATGAGGTAATTACCATAATTTAGAGTTTTGAGATAATAAAATTAAATTAATTTGGTAAATAAATTAATAGAAAAGATGATTTTTAATAATGAACTTAACTTTATTTTCATTTGAATTTAAATTGGAATTATAAATTAAATGCTAATTGATAAAAAACATAATGATTAAAATATTTATTTAAAATTGAAAACTGAAAGAACGTTCAAGCTGAAACAGTGTTGGGAGAATAAGACGTGTATATTACTGCTCATGTAAACTTTTATAATTGACAATTTATGTTTTACGTTTAACTGTAGATTCCCCACATAAGTAAGGTCATGACCTCACCGGATCATGACCGTGAAAGTAGTTAATTGTGACAAATCAGAAATTTTACTTGATATAACCGGCTTGTGGTTTGTTTTATTTTGTCAACCCGGTGGTTTGTTAGATTTAGTAGGGGGGTTATTTTTTGGGGAATCTACCTAATTTTGGAACAGGGCTATTTTCACCCAGATAGGGGTGGTAGTCCATTACGGGTGTATAAATCAAGAATAGTAGGTGTAATACTGAATTTTATTGTAACGCCGAAGCAAGGATGGGGGTGGAATAAAAGAAAAAAATGTCCACCCCTTCCGCATCAGTCCTTGTGAAAGCAACTGGGTGCTACAGTCCAGGGGGGGAAATAGTGAGTGTGGATGGGCGGTGACCCAGTTACAGGTCACGAGGGAGATGTGGTTTACGGCTAGGATGAGGCCGGCAATGGCCAAGAAGCCTAGCGCAGAACACATTAATATGTAACGGGTATCAGGGGTTAAGGGATTAAAAGGGGGGTAGTATAGAAAAAAAAAAATTTTTTTTATATATAATTGAACTGTAGGTAGACTAAGTTTATATTATTATTTTTAAACCAAACCAGTACTTTGTATACACAGAACCAGTACTTTGCAAAGAATGAGCATGTATGGCTAAGAGGAAACAAATCAGTTGTGTAATTGTCATAAGTATATAAGTATAAGTAAAATCAAATAGTATAATAGAAATTGACGAAATGGGAATTTTGACGAAATGGGAGTTAGTCAAATAAAATAAAAAGTGTTCGTTAACCATCAATGTGTGTTGGTCATTTGCGTTCACCTGTTTCTCTCTGCTAATGAGTACACCTGACGAAACCCTGGAAGTTTCAACATATTTAAACATAAATAAGTTTTAATTAGCTCGTAAAGCTTTAATGGCGCCCGAACAGGGACTTTGTAAATTAGTTTAACAAAAATTTACAAACGGGTCGAAAATGGCAGAGGGAAATATGAACGCAGACTTAGGTAAAAGTAACATAGAAGAATCAATTTTAAATATCACGCAAGATCATATGGTAACAACCAATGATTTTGTTGATGAAAGTGTTGAAACAAATGTAGACGAAACTGTAGTAGCGGAGGGTAGTAAAGACAAGGGGGTAAATATATTTAACCAATTAGCATTGATGATGGAGATGATGTCAGGAATGAAAACTGAGATGAAATCGGAAAACTATAATCTGAAAACGAGTTTGAATGAATTTAAGATTGAAATAAAATCAGAAAATAATAATATAAACACATGTTTAAGTGAATTTAAAAATGAGATCAAATCAGAAATAAATATCGTAAATATGAGTTTGAATGAAATGAAAACAGAAAATAATAATTTGAAAATTGAAATAAAATCAGCAATAAATGCTCGTAACCTAGAGTTGAAAACAGAAATAAACAAACAAGACCAAAAATTAAGAGAAATAGACAATAAGTTAGGAGAACAGAATAAGACTACAAATGATGAATTCAGAAGTAACTGTGAACCAGTTGATACAATCAAAATTAATGTAACTAGTTTAAAGAATAAACAAGCAGAACATGAGCGTGAAATAATTAAAGTCAGAAAAGACTTGAATGTAACCATTAATCAAAAATTAACTAATGTGAGTGGGAGAGATTTAAATAGAGAGTTGTGTGCAGAGAGAGAAATAGAATTATATAAGTTAGAGAGAAATTATTATGAGTCAGAGAGAAAGTGGAAAGAGAGAGTAGAGTATGTGGGGCAGAGGGTAAATTTTCCTATTAATTTTTCGGAACCAAGGTGTTCACAAGTGTTGATACAAGTGTTGTTTAAGAAGGGAAAGAGTCCCGTATTGATAGATGAATTGAGTCATTTATTGATGTTGTATAATGTTGTACCCTCTGTCTATAATAATTGTGAGAGTGTGATGTGGTGTTATGAAGAGAGAGATTTGTGTATTGAGAGAGAGATAGAATTGTATAAGTTAAAAAGAAATTATGATGAATTGAGAAAAATATTAAAAGTGGTGAAGATGAACCATATAAAATACTTACTTGTAGAAAGAGAGATAGGGAATTATTTTGATAATATTTTTATAAACAATAATGACTTACCTGATGTAATAGTAGAGGAATATAATGATAATAAAACAACTTACCTGACGTTGACCAATAATACCGATGGAGACTGGACATTAATAACTGATGTTGACAAGGTTTATGAAACATTAATAGGGAATAACCCTATAAATTATAATGGTATAATGAATGGAATAAAGTTAGTGGATTATAATAATAATAATAATAATAAATTGTATGTGGATAACAATGATGCATGTTACCAGTATATTAGATATCTATATGATGATGGAGGCTGAGCTAAAATATCAGTGTATAGACATTGTTAAATACTGTAAATTTTGGTAACGACCTTGCAGATTTGGACATATGAAGTGTGAAACAATTGAACAGTCAGTGACAAATATTTTGTAAATAATTGTGTGTATTATGAAATGTTAGGTAAATAAGGTGTATATGTAGCAGAAAAATGTTGTGATAATAATAGTAATGTTATTAATATTTTGCATTCTAATTAGATAATCAAGATAAATATGAAGATAGTAATTAATGATTTGTAACTTCTGATAATAATAGAAATATGTTGTGTTTTAATAATCAATTGAAGTAAATAATTTGAGGTGTTTCAATATTATGATTGAAGGTTATATGTTTGAAGTTTTATAATGAATTTAAATTTTTTGATGAGATTTCAATTTAATAACAATTAATAAATAAATAAATGTTAAATGGTTTAGTTTGTGGAATAGCATAATGGTTAAAAATATAGATTAATAATAAATTTGAAAATTTTAAGGAACCTAATTACAGCAGGATAAATAATGGAGTAATGATATATAAAAACGTTAATGAAAAAAAAAAAAAGTACAAGCAAGAATATTTATCAGTTTTATATAAATTATTTAAAAGAGAATTGTTTGTTTAATGTATGCTAATAATCAAGGTTAATGTCTATTTGTGTATTATGTTATATTATATGGTTATGTCAAGATGTAAAGGGGGTCGTAGTGTGTGTGGCAGGGAGGTTATCCAGGGGGGTAACGAATTAAAAAATTTGTTGTATTTTAAATAATACATTAGAGGGGTGTCATACTAGTTGAAGATTTTGTAAGGGAGTGTTAGAGTAATAAAAGGAGTAAGATTATGAGTAAATGCCAAGTTGATAAAGTGAATTATAATGAATAACGTAGAATCACCCAAATTAATGAAAGGGAATAATAAATGAAATGATTGAAAAAAAAAAAAAAATTTTTTTTGAGAAACGAATTAATAAAAAGTAAAGGGAGTTTAAAAGGTAATTTTCTGATTTTATATGCAAATTTAATGATGTAAAGAGTGTAAAGTTTAAATACAAATTGTTTATTTTAAGATAAGGATAACAATGTGAATTATGAGTGTACTATGTTTTCTTATGTTATGTTGTGTTTGTTAGTGTAAGACAATTTTATGAATTTAAATATTTTAAATGCAAATTGGGGATGACAGAGATGTAGAATATGGTAATGGGAAATGTTTATTTAAATTCTGATGGGAATCAGGGAAATAATTTTGAATTTTGGGATAAAAGTTAACAAGAGAAAGTAGATAGAATGAGATTATGGAATTTTAAAAGGGGTATCATGTTGTGTTAGGTATTTTGATATATGTGTTAGCAGTAAGTTAGAAAACAAAACCAGTGCTTCTTAGCGCAAACCAGCACCGCTAGGGGGAAACAGATCAGTTGGGGATATGGTGTTGTATAAGGCCACTATTTGATATTTGATTTGTTGTTTCAGTGTTTGGTGACGCTGTGGTGGCGGACCTGAGCTGGCCAGCGTGTCAGAGCAGGGGCGTTAAGTATCTGTCTGACTCTACGGTGTTGGGATCTCGAGAGAGAAGTCCAGTATTGTCATTCAGGTGCGGCCACAGTCACCGGACCAAGGGTGAGTTGATTATATTTTTTGTAAACCA
Organism: Magicicada septendecula; assembly: GCA_034769895.1. Classification (NCBI taxonomy): domain Eukaryota; kingdom Metazoa; phylum Arthropoda; class Insecta; order Hemiptera; family Cicadidae; genus Magicicada; species Magicicada septendecula. Next base: position 214,910,512 of record CM068370.1, read on the forward strand.
TACAGGGGGTTGTGGCGACATATCCTAGCTGATCCCTCTAGCAAGTATGAATGTGTCAATGAGATTTTTTATGCTTCGGCATAAAATTTCTCATTGAGGGGGTATTGTAACGGGGCATTTTGGCCTACCTGAGGGAATAAAGAAGTTTGTATTTTTTTAAAACAAATAATATTTTTTTAATAATTGGGACAAACGTATAAACGAAAGGTAAATTCAGTGGTAGAAAAAATAGCGACAGTGGCAGCACTGCGGGTGACATTTTTTATTCAGTAATGTTTTATAAAACGAGTTTTTATGAACTTAACAACCGACGGAACTGTGCCAAGGTCAGACAATGACACACAAAACCAGTCAACAAGTTACATAACAACATCGGACCATCTGGCGTCAATATATACGTCAGAGCCCAGCCTAACGGTGGAATGCCGTTATGTAACAAAAAGCAGTCTGCTGGCGTAGTGATACGAACAAAAACACAATGAAAAATTGGACACACAACCACGGCGACAACACAAATTAGTGCCGGTGGCCTATTGCCAGTCTAACTTCATCACCACTCGCGAGTGGTACGTAAAAGTTCCGGAACGTAATTTTGCGGGCCCACATACAACAAAATGTGAATCTTTTATATATATTACAAGATACAAACAGTTTTTTTGGCTAAATATTCATCCATAATTTTGACTATTGCAGTAAATTGACAGTTCGGTCGTAAAATGTGAAAATGAGAACTATAAAACAGCAAACAGTGTACGCCATCAGGAGACACCCCAGTTGTCGAACTTCTCCGCATTAACAGGAAAGTAGATATTTCGAAATTAATTAAAATGCTGGTTTTTTTTTATAAATTATAACGTATTTAGGATCCTGGGGTAGTATGTGAGCGAGTGTGGGGGTTTTTGTTTAGTTGTATATATATTATGAAGCGCTGGTTTCCGTTATAAGTAGTCATAAGTTTATATACATGTATTTAAATTAGTAAATCTTGAGAGTATGGCTAATTGTCATAAGTATATAAGTATAAGTAAAATCAAATAGTATAATAGAAATTGACGAAATGGGAGTTTTGACGAAATGGGAGTTTTGACGAAATGGGAGTTAGTCAAATAAAATAAAAAGTGTTCGTTAACCATCAATGTGTGTTGGTCATTTGCGTTCACCTGTTTCTCTCTGCTAATGAGTACACCTGACGAGACCCTGGAAGTTTCAACATATTTAAACATAAATAAGTTTTAATTAGCTCGTAAAGCTTTAGTTGTGGGATATGGAGTGATGGAAGGCCGTTTATCAAATTTTAATTGAATGTTATAAAGTCAGGCGATACTGTGGCGGGTATCTGTCCGAGCTTATGGTGTTGAGAAGTCCAGTAAGACCGGATGGGTGCTGGCGCAGTCGCCAGACTAGGGGGGTAAGTACCCATGATTTTAGTAGAGTGTTCAGGGGGGTTGCGGCGCCATATCCTCACTGATCCTCTTAGGGTTTAGGCAATAAGAGTTTGAACGCCTCGGCCTTCAATCTCTTATTGGGGGGGTATTGTAACGGTACAGAATTGTGTGCTACCCCAGTTTTGATTTTATTTTAGCAATTCAGTTTTAATCAGTATTTAATTCAGTAATTAATAAATTGTTAACTTTCACCTGTGAGGAGCCCCAGTACAACATACACTGTTAGTCTAAACAACAGTCTAGACGCATTGCGTAACTGCCCCAGCAGCAGGCTTTTTGTGAATTACAGTATGCAGTCTATCACCAGTTGTTGCATCAGCCAGTAGCAGATAGCAGTCTTCAACCAGAGCGGTCGTAAGTTAAATAGTGGCCTTGGGTGCAAGATAGGCCGAAAGTACTATAATCGGCCTATCTAGTAAAGTGCGCAATACAACAGTAAACTAACTACAGTACCGGTTATACGAAAAGCTTTAAAACAAACTTTGTTGTTGGAGTAAAAAGACGTAATTTTAGTACGTGACCAAGTGTAGATAAGCAGCAGTGAAAACAGTCTATCAAATAATAATCCATCATTTGTTTTTTTATAAAGTGTACACAAATAAATAATGAGATCTCAAACAGTGGGGTTTAAAAACAAAGTGTAAAAAGAATGAGAGAGTGAGTGAGGTAATAAAGGGGGAGAAAGAAAACATTAAGGAGAGTACTGGTTCGTATAGTAGATATATAATTTACATATTTTGATATTGCAACCTTATTGATAAAATTATAAGTAAAGAAAAAAAAAAGGAAAAGAAAGAAGTAAATTTGTATGTTAAATAAAATAGTATTTGAATTATTATAAACATGTGTTAGCCTAGTTATTACGCCATAACCATTTCCTAGTTTTCTGTGCTGACAACTCGTCTAACGAAATCGGGGGTTTTCTGAAATTTGATTACAGTCAGATAGCGGGATTTTTATAAGGGCAAGAGTGTTCAAAGTTTACATGTATAACTAAAAAACATGTTGGCGACCTGGGTAATTTAATAAGGTAAGTTTTACGGGGACTATGACGGTAAGCAAAATTCTGGCAGCGGTGAGTATTATGATGAGTGTAATATTTTAAAAAGGTAAGAAGTCGGTACCTTTACAAAGCCTACTAGAATAGTATCGACCAATTGTTTCTCACTCCAGTCGACTTGCAGTAGTCGTGAAGATTCTCTGATGCCTGCAATATAGTGGGCCAGTCTTTCATAGGTGTACTCGAAGTATGGTATTTCTTTTAATCTCCTCGTAAATTCCCGTGGGGATAAAATGTTTTATTATGGTAGTATGAAGTTCTTCTACTTGAAGAGTCGAGTTTAATGATTCCAGTACACGATCTCGTAATGGTGGTTTACATTTGGGTAGGATTACTTGCAGGATTTGCCAATTGTTCAGTTGCTGTAGATCTTTTATTTGCAGGAGATATCTGATGAAATTTAACAGTTTCGTAATACTTAAGCCATCGGTGTAGGGAATTTCTGTAATAATTTTTTCTACTGGGTGTGTGATCTTTCCGTAGAGGTCTACATTAAAATTTACATTTGGTATACATTTCGAAGGATTCGTTGCTGCGTTAGGCGTCGTAATCACATATCTACTGGTGCGAGTATGGTGACCACTAGGCTGTGGGGGTTCTGATATCGTGAGGGTATGTAATTCTCTACTAGGTAGCTGTTCATGAGTCGGTTATATCTTCGATACGATGGGTGATTCGTGGTTCGAGGTGGAGGGAGGGTTTTCTAAAGTAGGGGATTGAACCGGGGAAATATATAATTTTTGTAAGGAGTGCTCAATTTCTTCCATTCTAGATGAGTCTGACTTTCGTCGCAATTCGTTGATAATTATGGGTAATTGGCATAATGCCTCATCCACAAATTTCTGCACATCGGGAGGGGTTATGGTGACGTCGGGCCAGTTCAATAAATTGTTCAACCGGCGGGTTAAATGTTCTATTCGTTGCGTGACGCGCAATATTACAGTAGGTGATTTTTCATCGTGAATGTTTTGAGATAATAACGTCAGTTCCCTATACTTCGCATAACAGGTTTCTCGTTCGCTGTCATAATCGAGTTCACATAATCTATCTAACTGCGAGGGTATATCTGATCTGCTTTCGCGTAATGTCTTGCGCAATTCAGCCACTGTTACGTTCGTGTGAGATAAACCGCGTAAAATAGCTTCGTAGCACAGTTCATCTTTTAATAATAGATCGGGGTTAAATACAGCCATTTTGAAATGTGAGTGGCTATAAATACTTATTCTACTATTCGCACTAAATTTTATACTACTCTTTCTTGTTTTCACACATAAACGATTAAAGTTCACATTTAAAATTTACATTGGTAGTGAGAGAGATAAATTTCAGAGAAAGAGAAATCTCACACAGGCGTCAATATACATTCAACGAAGGGGGAATTCTCGGTTACTAAACACATATACACGCTTCTTATAACAATAGAACAATCGAAGTGGGTTGCGTATTGTCTAACTCAACTTTGCGGGAGGTAACTATGACAGTTTTACACATGCGTGGACAAGAATTTAACCGGTCAGATTTTGTTTACAAACCGACACATTGATGAATGAAATTTTTGACAAGCACGTACCTGATGTTGTTTCGTATACCTGGGGCGCTAAGTTAACATTGTGTAAATTCCTATATCTAATTCACAATTAAAGTTACCTATTTACTATACCACTATAATAATAATTATCATTTTTATTTTATTTAAATTTTAGACACATTAAAGTACATGAGTGAATAGATCAACAGGGTGTCACAATATTACACAATTACTTATTAAACAAAACAAGGTGGCGCATGTTAATAATAAAATTATTTACTTGTTTTTTTTTTTTTTAAAGCAGAGTGGCGGATTTTATATGCGTCACGATGCTTACAAACCTTTTATATAAATCAGCAGAGTGGCGCATTTTATAACATCTTTACTTACGTTATAACATCGGGAACCCGTATTAATTGACTCTGGCCAATTATACAGGCTGCCTTCGTTGTAACAAGCTGAAAATTAATCAAATCACCAAAACAATTAATATAAAAGGAAACTGGGGAGGGGAGACTGCTGATTTATGCACTCAATTTAGCATGTACTAAAGATGACATCTCTTTATTTATGACTGTTAGATTATACATAACATATCAAATTTTAACTTACAGTGAAAACGTAAGGGGTTTTCTACTTTAAGATTTATAATACAGTTAGCGCATTTTACCTCGGATCCGAGTTTCTATATATTACTTAGGAATTTCAAGTTTACTCTACTCCATTACTGAATTACTTTATTACTCTTTATACCATTTGAGGAATGGTTTCATTTAGTAGTGCGATGTTCCAACGCTACATCACACGAGTTATTTTACAACTTATGGTTACTGAAATTACTTGTTACAACATTTATTCTTAAACTTTAGAGATTGTCATTTTAAAGTCTTTGTGTTTACAATTACTTCTATTTAAAAAAAAAAACACATGTCCACGGAAGACCAGCTTCCGTGCTACCTCTTAGTTAAGTGTTTTAGTCCATGTCGTCCGCGCGTGATTCTTCCACACACTCTAGGTACAGGGTTGTCATCGTGGTCGCCTTCTTGGTGAAGGTCCTTGGAGTCAACTAATGGTAGAGAGAGTTACGATGTCATGACGTCGTCCTGTTCCTTGGTGGTTTGACAAATACAGTTGAGGTCTTCGTCTTCACATTATACATTTGGTAATAGAACAGTTGTATTTCACTTTACATATACAACCCTAAAATAACTTTAACTATCATTCTAGATGTGAGATGTCACCTTTCGCACTTAATCTTCTACCTTCTTCTTTACTGATACACACTACATACTCGTTACATAACTCTTCACATGGTTATTTAACTTGATAACAAAATAATAAAACATATTTTGTTGTAGCGCTCCGTTCTGAGCTGCTTACTGGCCGAACGACGCATCTCAAGTCTCTCTTACTATGTTAGAAAGGGTCAGTTAATCGCGCGGAGTTTACGCGTCACAATAAAATAGTACCACATTTATCCTCTATTTAAAGGGTTAAAGTTTGACCTTTTAATTATCCAAAGCTATTCTTAATTACAGACTTTATTATAGTACACTACTGTGGTCTTGTTTATTTATTTAAATATATCAAATTTAAGAGTATTATTAGTTTGTTTAGGGGTCGGTATTCAAGTTAATTCCGGTTAGCGCATGTCTATGCAGGGTTAATTAACAAGGTTTTCCCTATCTGTACACTCGTATTCCTTTTTATTTTATTATTAAAACTCTTTATTAAATATTATTATAATTTTATGATAGTGATAAAATTTAGTTTAAATGTGCGATTTTATTAAAATTTAAAATTTCTCAGCTTTTACATTACCTATTTATTAATTATTTTATTTTTAAGTAATGAATTCGTCACAATAGATATTGAAATGTTAGTAATTAACACTTTCAATTATTTCTCAAATTCAGCTAAAAGAGTATCTCAATTGAAAGATTTCTTTCAATTTGTTGATATGGAATACAGTAGTTTGTTAAGACATGTACCTACAAGGTGGTTAAGCCTAAAGCCTACCATAGAAAGATTGTTGAAAAATCTTCCTGCAATTATATCGTACTTTGCTAGTATAGATGATTGCCCCAACTTCATTAAAAAGAACTTGATGGGTGTCTCTGGTTCAGAAAAACAAATTATATTAGTGGAATTATATCTCCAGTTTTCTCTGCATTTAACTGAAATTTTTTCCATGGGTGTACTCAACTTAGAAAAAAATGAACTGACAATTTGTGAAGTATATTGTGTGATGGAGAAAATAAAAATAGAGTTAGAGCATAGGATAAATGATCTGTTTTTTGGTTATAAGGTGCAACAGTTGTTAGATAAATTGGAGGACCTTTTCCCAGGTGAAAAGCAAAGAGAATTGGGAGAATGTAGATATATATATATATTGTAACGAATAATCGAAGTCGCTATGTTTCAAGCCCCGCGATGGAAGCCAATATGTAACGTACAAATAGAATGATGCCCTCGTCTTCGTTCAAACCTCACCTGGTATTCGTCAATCTGTAACGAATAGATCGGTTCGTACCTGCAAAATGTGTACAATTTGTATGTGTTTTGTATGATTAGTGCGTTCGCCTCGCACCGGGTCGTTACAATAATTTTGATGGCTAGCGATGTTCGTAGCGTAGATATAATCACCTGTATATTACGGCAGTAACCTTACCTGTTATTTATAGGGGTGTGATAATCCCGGGTGGCGCCAAGTCGTTTTTCAAAACAACTAAAATTATGGTTAAACAAGTTATCAGCGTTGCGGGATGGTGCATTCAAATAGTTCCCGCTCGCACGGCCGTCCCAATCGTCGCTTCTGCTGTGTGGCTGACAACCTGTTTACTGCTACGATTTATTCTTAACTACAAGTAATTGATATATAGCACTCCCTATGAAATGATAACGATGGTTACTCCCTGTAATAAATATTTTTTAATGGATGATAACTGAAAACATTCACATTTACAATAATAAAATTATAAATTCGCACCGACTGATTACATGAGATCTTGCCTTCAGGTTTGGCGAATATGATTTAGGAACCATTTAACCTTGCTTTGCTGCTTACGTGAAGCGTATTACAGTTATTTTTGGTTTCCCAAATCATGGATCCTTTTGGCTATGAGTTAAAGAACTCCAATGGTTACAATAAAAATATATATTACCTTAATCTAAGTGTACATAAAAAATAATGTGTGCTGTTACAATCTGTTGTGTTGTGTCGTAAAAGTGTTCTGTAAGTTCGTGTTTAATTCATAGTTTATATCAATGTTAACAAAGTTTCTATTAAGTTTTAATTTGCTCAAATATTCTATGAAAGAGAAATATTGTTTCTATAGTGCGGTAAATTTACCTTTTAAAATTATTTAAAGTGATTCGGGTTGGTGGAAAATAAATAATTGGATGGTACTTAACACCTCAACGTGTCTAGGTGCCTTCGTTGTTTAATCGGGTAGGATGTGGCTGCATACATTCAGTTTTCATGGATTTTGGGCTTCAAAAGATTGGGCGTCTGTTTCATCATGGGTCTTGACATTCTTTTTCAAGGATATTTTCTATTTAATTGGCCTTGGGTCTTGAATTATCTGCTACAACGGTCATCTGCTTCTCCAACGATCAAGTTCATCAACTTTTAACAACTATTTGCATTAATTTACACTGAAAAACGTTCTCCCAAATATTTGCATCTGCATTGGCTTAATGACGCTTCGCTTCTTGTTAATTCCAACGGCATTCTCGTCTTCAACCGCCGTTTCCATAGTAACGGAATTATTCTGATTAGTTGATTTTGAGATGAGGTATTGTTATCAAAATTCGAATTCTTCGTATATCTTCTGATTACTGTTATTCCTCCATCTTCCTTCCTGGTTATTAAATATTGTTACTATAGTATTTATTCTCGTTCAGAGATTATTTTGATACCCCAGAAGCTTGGGTAATTTCAGATTTTAAGTTTTTACAATTATGTTAATGCTTGTTAATTACATTTCTTTTTGTATAATAATTCCTATTACAATATTTTGTGTTATAAATGATTTACAATTTATTCTTGGTGATTCCTTCACCTCAGATTTTCTAAATTCTTATTCAATTTGTTATAATTTTTGGTTGTTTGGTTCTGACAGTTATGTTTTTTCTAGGCCTGAGTAGCCATTATAGTATTTTACTTATTTCATTCAAATCACATTTTGTTTCAGCCTACTGGGCTTTACTTTGTTATTGACATGATAATGTCTTTTGGCTGGCCATCATTTGAAAATTTCTGTAACGCTGTAAACTGTAACGCATCACGCTGCATGACGTCATTCTTGCGTGACGTCATTGGGATTGTTGTAAATAAACGTTTGTTTTGATACGTCGCAATATATATAATGTGTTAAAAATAATATCACTGCAAACAATTAAACCAGATTTATAAAGCGTCCTGAAAGTTTAAAATCAAGTGTTAGCACAATTTACCAGCCGGGAATCGTTAACTAAAACCGCGACCGCTAACATGCTAACGTCGTCGCAGATTAAAGACCTAACAAGCAAACAACACTGCATAGCTGTAGATAGGTTATTGGGGTTATTGTCTCTAGTTAATGGTTGTCTTCGTATGTGATTCAGCTAACGATCTATTCATTAAAATATTTGTCATCGTAAATGCAAATCTACTGTTCTTTATATTTAATTACTCACCGCAGAAATGTGAAGTATAACACAGATACATAATGTCATTGGGATTGTTGTAAAAACCACAAACCTAAGTTAAGTGTTGCCCCTGCTCAATAAAAATTTTTGAATCTCTGTACCTGTTGCTTTATTATTTTACATAGCCTTATACAATCTGGAAAAATTCAAGTACCGTCTGCCTAGTGGCAAAAGCTAACGAGCATGATAATGTCTTTCGGCCGCTAGCTAAACGCAACATTTGCAGAAAGGAAACAATCAGTCAGTCAGTAACCATAATAATGTTGCGTTTAGCTGGCGGCCGAAAGACATTATCATGCTCTTTAGCTTTTGCCACTAGGCAGACGGTACTTGTTTTTATTGGTTGTGTTGTATTTTGAGTCTGTTGGTGTGTTTTTTACTTGTCAATATTGCTTTCTCTATTTCAATCTTTAAAACATCACATTAGCCTTATGGGCTGCAAATTTCATTCAGCCATATCCTATTCATAACATTAACATGAACAATTTTTTATAAGTTATTAGAGTTATTATTTTGATTAAGAAATATCATCACTTCCTTCCAACTTATCCTTATTTGCTAATTTTTTTGTTTACAACACGTATTATTTTTGTTGTGATAAACAACATCACTTTTTATTAAATTGATAACAGTCCCTTATAACTTAGGTGTCTTTGTTAGTTTTTGATTTCTTAATCTTTAAACAATTTTTACATTCTCTCCATGTTAACACCTTCAATTTATTCTTTTCTGGAATCCTCCCTTTTTACTTACTACCGGCTATAATTAAACTTAACTCTATTGAACATCTTTTCTTAAATAATAAAGTCATCATCACTTCTAGTGTTTACCATACCTTATTCTATAATTCACACTTAATACTATTTTTCACCAGCTATTTACTCACTGTTAATTTCCCACTTTTATCTTACCTTCACTTTTAAATTATTTATTGTTAATTATAATTTAACTAGCGTAACACTTCACTTTGGGGTTTTTACACCTACACTATTGCACTGTATCACTGTTTATACTATTTGTTTTCTGGTGGATGATCCCTATACTTATTTCTCTTTCATATCCTTAATACTAATGACAATTAATACTTAATAATTAATACTTAATAACTAATAACAATTTTATCTGTGGTTTAGGTTGCCTTTTTATCACCTTAATCCTTAGTAATGTTTCTTCACTAGGTCATTTTGTCTATTAATGGGTAGTAACCGTTACATTTCCTTTCTCCGGATAACCATTGTTTTGGTTTCAATATTCTTCTTGTGTGCTTTATTACTTGTTTTGTGAACCATTATTGGTTTTCACTTCTGCTTGTCTCCCTCCTTCTTCATTTTCATTATTTGATTAATACATTGGGTTTTTCCATCCTTTTCCTTGGGTATTTTGGGGTCGTTTAAACCCATGAACTTGTTTCCTTTTGGTTTGGGTTTATTACTTTCTTATTCTCGTTGGTTATTTGTGTGGTTCCCTTCTTCATTTGTTTCCTGTTGTTGGGTCAATCACTTGGGTTAGGTCAAAGTCGTCATTTGTCGAGTCATATTCTTTATATTTTAATTAAATTAATCAGTTTATTTGATAAGAAGTATTTTTACATTTATAAATATATTTTTTATCCCTGGTACTGGGTTGGCTATTTGTGTCGTAACAATATATATTCTGATTCAAGGCTGAGGATGGGAACAAGATAGTACCTGAAACATGTTCCAAATAGAAAAATAACATCTTGAGGTAAATTTATGTATAAATATTAAATGTATTATATACATCAAGAAACGGACTGTAGCAGAAAGTGATTGATATATATATATATATATATTTATATATTGTATTGAGACCTGTGTGTACGGTTTAAGCCACACTGTTGAGATCGTCAATTTATAATATTTCTCTCGTATGTACCTCTCTGTGATTATTTTAATATTTCAATTTCTTATATATCTGGGTTTGCTAGATATAGTAATATTGTTGATTATGACTATCTTATCTCTCTATTTTAATCTAAAAGTGTTAGTGTGAATGTAACATATGTATGTAGGGTGTTATTCAAAAATTCCGCTCAGACCTAGTCGGCCTTGCAGAGAATTATAGAAAATTCGTGTGTAAATCTCTTCTCTTTGCTATCGGAGAATTCCGCAACAAGCGCTGCAGTTCCAAAACAAACGGAATGTAGAGGTTAACCCACCGCGTACGGTGCTTAGTTATTATACACTCGGTATGTTTAATTCTTATTCCCACTTCAGTAAATAATACCCAAATAATAAGATCCTGAAATTATACAAGGTTTCTTTATTAGTTCAATTTTTTTTTTTTTTTAACATTCAATAAGATTGGTTTTACTTGATATACGAAAGGCTATACATTGAGTTAATCGATTATTGTTCGGTCCAATATTTTATTTTAAATTCAGTTATATTTTTTATAATTAATTTAGATTCAGGGTGTGAAGGTTCTTTCAACTGCGGGGAAGATTAAAAATACATAAATAAGAATGCAAGATATTACAAAATTAAAGTGTTGTTGTGTTTAATATTATTTATACAATTGAAAATTACCATACGAAGTACTAAGCGACTCTGGAAGGCGGTTGCTTCTAACCTCGTGAGTTGACGCCCCGTATCAATCAGAGATGAGATGATTTTCTTTATTCTCGTCTTCAAGTGGTAATAAAGTGGAATCCTTGGTCCTGGTTGATTTAGAAATACCGCTCCCTTTGTTCACCAACGGCCAAACTAGTGATTACGTTCTTCGGCAAACTCTGGATCCAAATACGTTTTTCTATCGTATGATGTAAACTGCGATGTCCAATGTGATTTAATGGTTATTATTTTTCGTTTGGTTTGTAGGATTAATTCTTTACACAGGTAGTTCTTTATATGGTATTATTATTTCATTAAATTATCATTTGTTCTTGATCTGATATTGGACAATCCAAGTCATTCCTTTTTGGAATTCTATTACTTATTATCGTTTGTATGATAACATTATACAATTTGGTTAATGTTTGCTGGCCTAATTATGACAATTAGTTATTCATATATGGTGACTGTTACTGTATTTAAATAATTTAGATTAAATTAGTTTTATTAACCATTTCTCTTGGTTTAATCTCATCACGTTCAGATCATAAATTGCAATAATCAAAATCAACAAATTATATTAATTTTTGTTGTCCCTAGCAACAAATTTTTTTATTCTTTTTCAATGTTTTGTTATATAGTGATAATTTCATATATTATTCTTCCACTCATCAAAATAATTCCTTATTAAACTTCCATTATATCAAAATATAATCTTATTTATAGCTTGTTTACTAATCTCTATATCTATTCTGCCGGTTTTTCAATCTTAGTCTGTTTCTTTTCATAATTATTATTTTTCCGATATCAAACGTTATCAATCGATATCATTGCACTATGGCATTATCATAATTCGTTTATATTGAGTTTACTTATTTTTTATTATTAATTATTATAGGTTTTTTCTAACTCCTTGAATTATATTCATTAATTATTATTAACTTCTTTACCTAACCTTTCTATTCTGAGTTGTTATATAGTGTCATTGGCTGTTAGGCCTTTTATTATATTTGGATCTACTTTTGAATATAACTTGTTAACAACTATAGCCTTTTTATACAAGTTTACAAACATAATCAACCTTTAACTACGTACATGTACACAAATAATTATCTTTATGATATCTAACAACAACTTTATCTTGACCTATGGATCACATATAAGAAAAATTGAAATTAATTAATACTAATTAACTGATTTCCCTCACATTTCTACAACAGTAAACAAATAATACATATTGCTTCATTATTTGATATTACATCAACAAGTAAGCTTCATAAGCTAACACAAACTTTAACATAATATTTATGGTAACAACATAACATTATACAATTCAGAATTATTATTTTCGATTAACTAGTAATGTATATTATTGACTCATTTTTATCTATTTTCACCGTCATTTACTTTAACATATTCGATATTAGTTTCTTTCTTATAATTCTTATCAGTATTTTTGATTTATTTACCTCTCACTGAACATTGAGATTTCTTACTATTGTCTATAGTACATGTTTATTTTTTATTGCTATTACTACCTTGCATTCTTATTATTTTTATATAATGATAAATTTATTTATCTGACCCTTGTATTAATATGGGATATAGTGTAATAGACGAAGCTTCCTCTCCTTATAGCCACACTGTTGGACTAGCCAATTTGTAATAGAGACGAGTATGTCTCTTTTTATAATTATTTATTTATATTTATTAATCAGTAGTCTCAGGGTTAATTTTACTAAAACAATGGGTCTTGCTCTCGGCTAGTTGTTATTATTCAATATTGGATTTTATTATTATTAAACCGTTTAGTGGCTTATTCTCCTCAATTCAACCTATTGTTGAATCCAGGTTTGAATAAGCGGGTTACTTACTCTTTTTTTCGTCGTATTAGCTGTCTGTTTAATTAGTTTAATTTTAAGTATTATATTCACTGTTAGGATGATTCCACTTGAAGTTCCGTCGACTTTTGTTGTTCAGCGGCTGTGAGGAGATCAGTTGTTTTCTTCCTATTTGCTAATACACATAAACATAGACATGGCATTCGTAATAATTCATGTATAATATTATTTTATAATATTGTAAATATATAGGTTCGTGCGGTTGTAAACAAAACATGGAATCACTCAATTTGAATAATTCGCATTCTCAACATGGTACCAACCGCCTCGTTCTTCTCCTCTAAGCTGTCAAAACTGATACAATAAAAGTCAACTCTTTCACTGATAAAAATAATAATAGTAATTTATTCAAGTAGCACACAGTGAAATTCAATACAATAAGGCGTTTTGCTCTTCTTTTTAGTTAACAATTAATATTTTAAAAGTGAACATGGACTCTAAAACAAATGATGATGAGCCTCTAGTTAGTAATACAATGTGTGTTGACAAACATATAGGTTATGTAGTCTGATTCGACTTGAAAAGTTAATAATGATTATAATAATAAAAGTAGTAGGTTCTTTTAGACTGCAAAATACACTTATTTGAAATAATAGCTACGGTTAGAACAAACATATAAAATGAGAATTCATTGATTATTAATGAAAAAAGATAAAATATGAACTACTGTTCATAGTTAGGCATATGCTTTATATATTGTTAGTGCAACCTTGTTGGGTTAAAAGTAGTGAATTATTTATTATTAATTGATAGTAATTGTGATAATCCAGTATCAGGTACTACGATCATCTGTAAAATTGGATATTCCTATTTCAGGTAAAGGTAACTCATTTATTGTAGTTATCGCACTCCGGCGAAACTCCTAATTGAATCTAGTAACAAAATATTTCATACTCCCATCTGCTGATAACATAAGAGCATATATACTCTTCATTGATATTACAATGTCTTTACTTATTCTAGGTATTTACAGTATACAAATAGTTAAAACTGTCATTACTCAGAACGTTCAATTTCGACATTGTTCATTTGTATTTATCAGCTCCCTTCTGTTAAGCTTAGGGAATTTAATTAATTCTATATGTCAATTTGAATCGCCTTTATCGTTCAGTTATTTTTCTTATAAACTAATCATGACATTATATTTATGGTTATGAATACTTGCGTCTCTTGTCGTTCGACGAGTTACACTTTTTAATTATTATTAACACTTTTAATTAATTAAAATTTATTAATTAATTATTTTAATTTTGTCACAACACTGCACCCACTCCTATGCGCATAAACTCCGAAATAAGTACACTTGTAAATATACTGCACTGATTCTTCAATGTAGGTAAACTATATCTCAGTTTGAGGTTAATATGGTTGACGCTTGGCTGCTGTCAAAAGCACGTTTTCTGAGGCTTCGACTAACATGCAGTTTGCTTTGTTGTGGTTGAAAGACTGTCTCTGGTTCCCCTGTCGGAATGATGAATTTCGGATTTTTGATAAGCTCTGATTGGTCAGTTTAATTCGATTCGTTTATTTACGGTAGACTTCGTCAAAACAGACGCTCTCATCAGCGTCAGTCTTTGGGAACAAGATTAATAAATTCTGGTTCACACACCCACGCGGAAGGGCTAAGCATAATACAATTCTTTTTAAAAGTCTAATATCTTCCTTATAATTGTACTGAGAATGTTGTGATTACTCTCATTGTTCATGGTTTTGAAAGACGATTAATTTGAATCCCCTCATCATATATTTCTGATTAGGGTTAGCTGACTTAGCACTTAGCATTTATGCTTAGTGTCCATTAAGTCATTAATTGTCAATATTTTATGGTTTTTATTTTATTTTCTATGGTAATATCTCGTTCTTAAGCTACTGTACAATTTTCCCTTAAAACTATGTCTTAATATTAATACTATGTACGTTTTCATAGATTCACACTTAAACTTGTTGTCATACATTTTGGTTTTTCTTATTACCTAGTAATAAGAGTATTTAATTGAATTTTAACATGCTGTAATTCAATATCGATGGGTTAAGTCACTACTGGCAGTGTTCTTTTTCCCTACATTATTGGTTTAATGCCTTAATTATCCCTTATGAATTAGGCTTGTTATGCCTACATGGCGTTACCTGGTAGTATGTTTGGTATCATAGACCTTTTATTTGTATTATTTTCTAATTGACAATTGAAATAGTCACTATGACCTTATCGTTATTGTGATGCAGTTCACTCTGCATTTGATTCTGTTATTAGCTAGGTTTGGTTGCTGTAAACTTTACTTGCAGCTAACTGTCACAATGGTTTAGTTATAATTACATTTACATAGACTATTATAATGGTTATTTTGGTTGCAATTGCTCATATGAACAGTATTCTGTCTGACATCAGGTCATTAGTTGAGTTACTATCTTTGTATAATGCGTTTATAACATGATTTTGGTTGCATAATGTCTCCTTGCCATTACAAGCATTTTGTCATGTTTGTATTACATAAATATAGCTTTTATATCCTGTTATACTACTAGCTATTGTGTACAAAACATTCCTTATATGCTCTATTTACTTCCTATCTCATTACATTTTGGTTTAATATTGGTTTGATTTATTTTTTATCAAGTTTTACTGGAAACTGGATTCCCAGATTAGGTTATGTTATGGGTTCAGTGAACAGTAATGTGTTGTTTATGGCTGTGTATTTCTACCTTAGTCTATTCGACTGGTTTTCATTTCATGTTTGTACATTGGTTATTGGTTATCAGTAGTTCACATTTAGTTTACTTCTGTATTATCTTATTTGTTATTAATTAGTGGGTTTGTATGAATATCATTCTCACTGTACAACTGGTCATTCACTATTTTGGGATTTATTCCTCTGTTTATTCTATAACTACACATCATTTAGCTATCATAAACTCATCTTGTTCTCATTCAGTTTGCTTGTGACTCTTTATTTACAAACTGAACGATTTAAAAACCGAAGCATCAGAGGTGGGATTGAAGATTAATGGAAAGAAAACCAAGGAGATGCGTTATAATAACCGCAATAAGGCACTATTATTTTTAGGAAACCAAGAGATCGAACAAGTCAAACAGTTTTGTTACCTGGGAAGTATGGTCACCACGGAGGGAGGAACCATAGAGGATATAGGAAATAGAATAAATAAGGCTAAAGGAGCATTTGCAATGCTGAGACCAATCTGGAAACCAAGGGAACTTAACACCAATACCAAACTACGCATCTTCAATACAAATGTCAAGTCGGTACTGCTCTATGGGTGTGAAACTTGGAAGACTAACAAACAACTGATTAGCAGACTCCAAACATTCGTGAACAGAAGTTTGCGGAATATCCTGAGGATATGGTGGCCACAAGTTATCTCCAATGAAGAGCTGTGGAGAAGAACCCATCAAACACCCATTGACATTGAGATGCGTCATAGGAAATGGAAGTGGATTGGGCATACATTACGACGAGATAGAGACAACATAGCAAGACAAGCCCTGGAATGGAACCCACAAGGTAGCAGGAGAAGAGGCAGACCAAGGAACACATGGAGGAGGAGTGTAATAGCGGAAGGGATGGAGAAAGGAGGGAAGACCTGGCCCGAGATCAAGACGATGGCGCGGAACAGAGTCCGGTGGCGGAAGTTCATTGATGCCCTATGCTCCACTTAGGAGATGCAGGAATAATGATGATGATTTACAACAATGTGTTTCACATAGACAATGAATGTATTCATTAAATGAGTTGTGGTCAGTGTTGACTTTACCATACAGCTTAGGGATTTATATCATGTAATTAATTAACATTTCTCCTTCTTCTTAATACAATTATTCATTCAAAGGTTTATGTTAGTTTGTTATACTTCAATTTCCTTCCCTTGTTCTTGTGTTTGGTCTGGATATCTTCCTTCTTCTTTCTTCACTGATCTCCTTCTCACTATTGTTCATTTTTATACCTGATGTGGTTCTCACTTGTCTTCTTCACACTGTTTCTTCCTTCTTCTTTCTTGAAGTTGTCATTGTTGTATTCTTCTCCCTGATTCTTCTTTCTTCTTTTGTTCTTGTCCTCCTCACTGATTCTTCTTTTTTCTTTTATTGTCTTGTGTCCTTCTCACTGATTCTTCTTTTTTCTTTTATTGTCTTGTGTCCTTCTCACTGATCTATTGGGTATAGTATGTCGGTCGTCTCGTCTTTATTCTTCTCTTCTTCTTTATTGGTGCATTTACTAGTGAATTCCTTTCAATGATGCTTCACTTATTTAAACTTATGGTACTTTTTCTTTAGTATGCTTGGTGGTATTCTAGACCTTTTAATGTATTTTTACTAGTGGTGGCCTTTAAATTAATTTTCAGTACTTAGGTGGATGTGGTGTCATATGTACTGTTACATATTGCCTCCTTATTAGAATTGATCATTTCTGATATCTTCATTCTATGATTGAAGAAATTATCAATTTTTTATTTCACTCTTAAGTCACATATAATGTTTTCATATCTTGTATTTACTCTTACACTTGTCTTCAGTTCACTATATTCTCTGCATCTCCTTCTTCTTCATAATCTTGGAATCTTGTTTAATTATATTCTTGGCTGTCGTGTTTTTTCCCTTAAACATTTAATTTCCCTAACATTTTTTCCCTAACTTGGTAGCTGGAATCGATTCGGGTGGGCTCTATGGCTTACCTAACTCCGTCGTTCATAACTACACTCTTTCTGAGATCAGGGGTACCTCATCCCTGCCCAGTTAAATGATTGCTGGAACTTTTCTACAGTCAATTCATCAAATAATAATACTCATAAGTAGTCTCTTTCGACTAATAATAATAAACACTCTTGGGGTTATTCACTTTCTTGCCTTTTATATTTTATTATACACTTTCTTCTGGATTCCTTCTTCACTTCTGCAGATCTTCATTAGTTAAGGTTGTTGACAAATAGAATGTGTAAATATTCTTCATTTTTTCTTCTCTTCTTGTCGTGACAAAATTGTTCTTCACATTGATTGGTTTTTTCTTCTTTTTCTTGGTCAATTCTCCTTCTCACTATCTTCTCTACATAATATTCTCATTAATGGTCTTCTTTTCTCCTCTAGCAAATGTCATATTTTTTAACATTTTATTTTGAATGGTACTCAATTTTTCTCAAAGTGATAGTAAACATTGTTTAAAATATCTTAAGTGCGTTCACTAGTTGCTTGTTTTGGTTATGGTTTAGTCATTAGATACTAGTCTTTCTTTTCTCGTGTTTTACATACAATATTCATTTGATAAACATTTTTCGCTCAATATTTAATATAATATTTGATTAATAAAGTTTCTTCTTTTATATACAATATTCACTTAATAAACATTTTTCTCGTTCTTCTTCCATAAAAATATCCTCTTCTCTTGTTGGTGATTTATTGGGTATACAATATTTGATAGTTCTAATACAATGTGATAACATAATAATGATACATTAATAGTTAATATCTGATTTTATAGATACTCTTGGGGTTACATGGTTCATTTAATAAACATTTCTTCTTTCTCTCTTCTTTCCATAATAATATCCTTCTTTTATTTTACACTCTTTGATCTTCTTCCTCTCTACTCCTTCAAAGGTTAGTTGGGTGAACCTTTATTCTGGATGGTTATAATTCTTATTTACGATGTGATAATATAATAACAACATATTGATGGATAACACTTGATTTGGTAGACACTCTTGGGGTTACATGGTTCATTTAATAAACATTTTTCTTTTCCTCTTCTTTCCATAATAAGATCCTTCTTTCATGTTACTCTCTTTGATCTTCTGCCTCTCTACTCCTTCAAAGGTTAGTTGGGTGAACCTTTATTCTGGATGATTATAATTTTCAGTTATGGGGTATACAATATTTGATAGTTATAATACAATGTGATAACATAATAATGATACATTAATAGTTAAAATCTGATTTTATAGATATTCTTGGGGTTACATGGTTCATTTAATAAACATTTTTCTCTTCCTCTTCTTTCCATAATAATATCCTTCTTTCATTTTACTTTCTTTGATCTTCTTCCTCTCTACTCCTTCAAGTGATGGTGGTTCTCACTTATTCTGGATGATTATATTTCTTCGTTTATGGGGTATACAATATTTGATAGTTATAATACAATGTGATAACATAATAATGATACATTAATAGTTAATATCTGATTTTATAGATATTCTTGGGTTACATTGTTCATTTAATAAACATCTTTCTCTCTCTCTTCTTTCCATAATAATATCCTTCTCTTATTTTACACTCTTTGATCTTCTTCCTCTCTACTCCTTCAAAGGTTAGTTGGGTGAACCTTTATTCTGGATGATTATAATTCTTATTTACGATGTGATAATATAATAACAACATATTAATGGATAACACTTGATTTGATAGACACTCTTGGGGTTACATGGTTCATTTAATAAACATTTTTCTTTTCCTCTTCTTTCCATAATAATATCCTTCTCTCATGTTACTCTCTTTGATCTTCTTCCTCTCTACTCCTTCAAGTAATGCTGGTTTTCACTTATTCTGGATGATTATAATTCTTATTTACGATGTGATAATAGAATAACAACATATTAATGGATAACACTTGATTTGATAGACACTCTTGGGGTTACATGGTTCATTTAATAAACATTTTTCTCTTTCTCTTCCTTCCATAATAATATCCTTCTTTTATTTTACTCTCTTTGATCTTCTTCTTCTCTTCTCCTTCAAAGGTTAGTTGGCTGAACCTTTATTCTGGATGATTATAATTCTTATTTACGATGTGATAATATAATAATGATACATCAATAGTCAATATCTGATTTTATAGATATTCTTGGGTTACATTGTTCATTTAATAAACATCTTTCTCTCTCTCTTCTTTCCATAATAATATCCTTCTTTCATTTTACTCTCTTTGGTCTTCTTCTTCTCTACTCCTTCAAGTGATGGTGGTTTTCACTTATTCTGGACGATTATAATTCTTATTTACGATGTGATAATATAATAACAACATATTAATGGTTAACACTTGATTTGATAGACACTCTTGGGGTTACATGGTTCCTTTAATAAACATTTTTCTTTTCCTCTTCTTTCCATAGTAATATCCTTCTTTCATTTTACTCTCTTTGGTCTTCTTCCTCTCTACTCCTTCAAGTGTCTGACAAATTATACTTATTCTGGATGATTATAATTCTTCTTTATGGGGTATACAATATTTGATAATTACAGTGCAAGGTGATAATATAATAATAACATATTAATATCTGATTTTATAGATATTCTTGGGGTTACATTGTTCATTTAATAAACATTTTTTCTCTCTCTACTTTCTTTCCATAATAATATCCTTCTTTTATTTTACACTCTTTGATCTTCTGCCTCTCTACTCCTTCAAGTGATGGTGGTTCTCACTTATTCTGGATGATTATATTTTTATTTATGGTTTTTTGGAGTAGACAAGGTTGTTTGATAAATATTTTTCTTTGGTATTTGTCGTTTACCCAATAGTCGTTGGTCTCATTTTCATTTATTTATTATTGTGGTACACTCATATCGTATTTGGTAAAAAATTTTGGTTTATTTATTTTGGGTTAGGCATTCCATCGGTCGGCCGTTTCCTCTTCTTCATCTATTTCGGCTCCCCCTCTCTGAGGTGTGTTGGATTGGAATCCCGTGCCTCTTAAGGGAAGCCAGCGTTCTGGTGGGTTCTGTTGGTTGTAAGCCATCCGGACCCTCATAGATGGATTGTCCTGTCCTTGGTTTCCATGTCCGGATCTGACTCCTTCAATATGATGAATCCGTCGTACATTTTCGACATCCTCCCTTCCTTCGGGTCTATTTGTATGGTTGTACTGGGGTCCACTATTACGGTTTCTGTTCGTCTCCTCGCTACTGCGGCTCCTTCGTGTGTCGTACCCAGATTCGCTACTCCTTACGTCCTGACTATACGGGTTATTATCTTCATTGAAGCTTCGACGTCCCTGATAGAAGCGTCTCCCTCCGTTTCTGTCGTCAGCACGAACATAATTAGCTCTTCTGAAGTTGCTCGGGTTGTGGTTATTCCCGTTGTTCGGTCGGTACTAGCGATTGTTATTATTTGGACGGTAGGGGTGGTTACCATTATTTGGCCGATGTTGATTTCCACTGTTATAATTAGGACGGTGGTTGTTATTAGGAGGATTCTGATTATAATTATTATTATAATTTGGCCTATAATTCGTGCTATTCCTATCTGGCGGATGATTATTCCCGTTACTATTTGGCCTCGGATTCCGGTCAGCATTATCTCGGTTTGAATTATTATAATTACCCTGATAATTATTTCGGTATCCGGCCTGACCGTCTCTATCAAAGTATGGGTCTGGTCCCTGCCGACTCCTCCGATAATACTTCTCCTGCTCATAATTTTCTAATAGCGCGGATATAGTTTGGATTGTTCTTATTTGTCCGTTCAGTCTCGCTCTGGCCACGCCCTCTTCGAAATGATACGCCAATTTAGTGACGAGACATTCTTCAGGAATCTTCGGCTCAAGATTTCTGGCCATACACACTTTGCCTAAGAAGTATGCGGTGAGTGATGCCCCTTTACTGCAGTCATACTTCCCGTTGCAGATGTCGTCCCGCACTATGTTCTGTGCCAATTCGGACCAGTATTTCATTTTAAACAGCGCCTTGAACTCCGCATAAGTCTGTATATCATGTCGGGTAGCCGTCCACCAGTTATCGCGCACGTCCTTAAAGTATTCGTCTAACATGTTTCTGATAGTAGACCATCTAGTTTCGCGTGTACGAGCGATATTTTCTTCCACTCTTTCGATGAACTCCATGGGATTCCTTTTATAATGTTGGAAATTTATCAGTTCCCGGTTCTCTACGCTCGTTATTCCAGTCACTTGGATGGGTTGACTTCGGAACGAATTAATTTCTTCTCTAAAATTATTGAGTTCCCGTCGTTGAAGTTCAGCCATCTTCTCTTTGTCAGTGTGTACTTGCTCCTGAACATCGTTCACGGTGGCGGTGATTTCTTCACATCTCGTCCCCAAGTCTTCTTGTTTCTTTGTCAAGACTTCGAATTTATTTAAATGGGATTCTTCGATGTTATTTACTCGGGTTTGAAGTGTCTCTTTCGTTCTCTGTATTTCTTGCTGGTTCTCTTCACACCTCTCGCCGATTTCAGAAATTTCCCGTCTGACTTCGGTTACTTCCTCTCCTATTTTCGTATTCAATTTTTCGTGACTGTTTTCGAGTCTCTGGCTGATAATTTCAATCTTCTTATTACTATCTTCTATGTTGTCATCAATCTTCTTGCTCAATTCTTGGGTGTCTTCTTTCAATGAAGCTATGATTTTATTTGTTTCTTCCGTCTTCTTGTTTAACTCCCCTTTGAAATCCTCCTTCAACGATTCTATATTTTTGGTTAATAATTCATTATTTTTCTGGTTGTCATCCATCTTCTTGTGAATCAACTCCATATTTTTGGTCAGGGACTCGTTATTTTTAATTAATTTCTCGTTAAAATCTTCTTTTAATAACACAATATTCTTCTGGCCGTCTTCCTTCAATTCTTCCTTTAATAATTCAATATTTTTGTTCAGCTAATAATGATTATAATAATAAAAGTAGTAGGTTCTTTTAGACTGCAAAATACACTTATTTGAAATAATAGCTACGGTTAGAACAAACATATAAAATGAGAATTCATTGATTATTAATGAAAAAAGATAAAATATGAACTACTGTTCATAGTTAGGCATATGCTTTATATATTGTTAGTGCAACCTTGTTGGGTTAAAAGTAGTGAATTATTTATTATTAATTGATAGTAATTGTGATAATCCAGTATCAGGTATTACGATCATCTGTAAAATTGGATATTCCTATTTCAGGTAAAGGTAACTCATTTATTGTAGTTATCGCACTCCGGCGAAACTCCTAATTGAATCTAGTAACAAAATATTTCATACTCCCATCTGCTGATAACATAAGAGCATATATACTCTTCATTGATATTACAATGTCTTTACTTATTCTAGGTATTTACAGTATACAAATAGTTAAAACTGTCATTACTCAGAACGTTCAATTTCGACATTGTTCATTTGTATTTATCAGCTCCCTTCTGTTAAGCTTAGGGAATTTAATTAATTCTATATGTCAATTTGAATCGCCTTTATCGTTCAGTTATTTTTCTTATAAACTAATCATGACATTATATTTATGGTTATGAATACTTGCGTCTCTTGTCGTTCGACGAGTTACACTTTTTAATTATTATTAACACTTTTAATTAATTAAAATTTATTAATTAATTATTTTAATTTTGTCACAACACTGCACCCACTCCTATGCGCATAAACTCCGAAATAAGTACACTTGTAAATATACTGCACTGATTCTTCAATGTAGGTAAACTATATCTCAGTTTGAGGTTAATATGGTTGACGCTTGGCTGCTGTCAAAAGCACGTTTTCTGAGGCTTCGACTAACATGCAGTTTGCTTTGTTGTGGTTGAAAGACTGTCTCTGGTTCCCCTGTCGGAATGATGAATTTCGGATTTTTGATAAGCTCTGATTGGTCAGTTTAATTCGATTCGTTTATTTACGGTAGACTTCGTCAAAACAGACGCTCTCATCAGCGTCAGTCTTTGGGAACAAGATTAATAAATTCTGGTTCACACACCCACGCGGAAGGGCTAAGCATAATACAATTCTTTTTAAAAGTCTAATATCTTCCTTATAATTGTACTGAGAATGTTGTGATTACTCTCATTGTTCATGGTTTTGAAAGACGATTAATTTGAATCCCCTCATCATATATTTCTGATTAGGGTTAGCTGACTTAGCACTTAGCATTTATGCTTAGTGTCCATTAAGTCATTAATTGTCAATATTTTATGGTTTTTATTTTATTTTCTATGGTAATATCTCGTTCTTAAGCTACTGTACAATTTTCCCTTAAAACTATGTCTTAATATTAATACTATGTACGTTTTCATAGATTCACACTTAAACTTGTTGTCATACATTTTGGTTTTTCTTATTACCTAGTAATAAGAGTATTTAATTGAATTTTAACATGCTGTAATTCAATATCGATGGGTTAAGTCACTACTGGCAGTGTTCTTTTTCCCTACATTATTGGTTTAATGCCTTAATTATCCCTTATGAATTAGGCTTGTTATGCCTACATGGCGTTACCTGGTAGTATGTTTGGTATCATAGACCTTTTATTTGTATTATTTTCTAATTGACAATTGAAATAGTCACTATGACCTTATCGTTATTGTGATGCAGTTCACTCTGCATTTGATTCTGTTATTAGCTAGGTTTGGTTGCTGTAAACTTTACTTGCAGCTAACTGTCACAATGGTTTAGTTATAATTACATTTACATAGACTATTATAATGGTTATTTTGGTTGCAATTGCTCATATGAACAGTATTCTGTCTGACATCAGGTCATTAGTTGAGTTACTATCTTTGTATAATGCGTTTATAACATGATTTTGGTTGCATAATGTCTCCTTGCCATTACAAGCATTTTGTCATGTTTGTATTACATAAATATAGCTTTTATATCCTGTTATACTACTAGCTATTGTGTACAAAACATTCCTTATATGCTCTATTTACTTCCTATCTCATTACATTTTGGTTTAATATTGGTTTGATTTATTTTTTATCAAGTTTTACTGGAAACTGGATTCCCAGATTAGGTTATGTTATGGGTTCAGTGAACAGTAATGTGTTGTTTATGGCTGTGTATTTCTACCTTAGTCTATTCGACTGGTTTTCATTTCATGTTTGTACATTGGTTATTGGTTATCAGTAGTTCACATTTAGTTTACTTCTGTATTATCTTATTTGTTATTAATTAGTGGGTTTGTATGAATATCATTCTCACTGTACAACTGGTCATTCACTATTTTGGGATTTATTCCTCTGTTTATTCTATAACTACACATCATTTAGCTATCATAAACTCATCTTGTTCTCATTCAGTTTGCTTGTGACTCTTTATTTACAATATTTGGTCCTTATTTACAACAATGTGTTTCACATAGACAATGAATGTATTCATTAAATGAGTTGTGGTCAGTGTTGACTTTACCATACAGCTTAGGGATTTATATCATGTAATTAATTAACATTTCTCCTTCTTCTTAATACAATTATTCATTCAAAGGTTTATGTTAGTTTGTTATACTTCAATTTCCTTCCCTTGTTCTTGTGTTTGGTCTGGATATCTTCCTTCTTCTTTCTTCACTGATCTCCTTCTCACTATTGTTCATTTTTATACCTGATGTGGTTCTCACTTGTCTTCTTCACACTGTTTCTTCCTTCTTCTTTCTTGAAGTTGTCATTGTTGTATTCTTCTCCCTGATTCTTCTTTCTTCTTTTGTTCTTGTCCTCCTCACTGATTCTTCTTTTTTCTTTTATTGTCTTGTGTCCTTCTCACTGATTCTTCTTTTTTCTTTTATTGTCTTGTGTCCTTCTCACTGATTCTTCTTTTTTCTTTTATTGTCTTGTGTCCTTCTCACTGATCTATTGGGTATAGTATGTCGGTCGTCTCGTCTTTATTCTTCTCTTCTTCTTTATTGGTGCATTTACTAGTGAATTCCTTTCAATGATGCTTCACTTATTTAAACTTATGGTACTTTTTCTTTAGTATGCTTGGTGGTATTCTAGACCTTTTAATGTATTTTTACTAGTAGTGGCCTTTAAATTAATTTTCAGTACTTAGGTGGATGTGGTGTCATATGTACTGTTACAATAGATATTTATTTCCCTATTCTATTTCTAATATTTTTATTTATGTAACGTCGAGGACCGCATTTCTGTTGCGTTACATATGCTCCCCCTCCTAAAGAAGTTTAATTTACCTGAATGTAATTTAGGTCAAGTAAACTTGTATTTTTTACATGCCTTTTCTTCATATCAATTTTAATGGTCAACGATGGGATTCTCAATGTAACTTGTTTAGACTAGTATTCACAATTCTTTATTTAATGACATTTCATTACTCCTATTAACATTCTTGGTTATATATATATAATTTTTCTTTAAACAGTATTTGTCGATAGTTGGTTACAATATTCAATGAAACTTTAGGTTCACTTCTCTTCTACTTCTAGTTACTGCAATCACTGTATTTCTCCATTATTCTTCTGTCAGCTATTTTCCTTCTGTTTTCCTCGTCATTCTTTTTGGAATTTGATGTCATTCTTCGCAAAAATTCTAATATCCCTTAAATATTCACTTTCCCTAACAATCCCTAATATGTGAGTTGGTACAGTTCAGAGAGGCACTGTTTGGCTTCATACTCTGCTGCCCACACTACACTTCAATATAGTACTGCTGGAATTCATCTACAGTCAGCTATAAAATCTAATAATATTATAATAATCTTCTTAATTAATTAATAATAAACATTTGGGGATTCTTTATATTGTCGCGTTTTATATTTACTTATTTATACCTTTTATACTTCGTGATTCCATTTCATCTTTCTTAATCATTTTCTGATAATAGTTCTGACAGTCATTATCCATAATTAATTTTGATCTTCTTCTTTGTTGTGACATTAACTCTAAGTATCATTTCTTCATTCGTTCTTATAATTCCAAGAATTTCTAAATTGTAATTGTTTTGATTATTATTATTACTTAAGTTCAGTGTAATTATAGTCATTAACTCAACCATTGTTCTTCTTATCTTATTTTACTACTTTTCTGGTTACATTACAATGAATCATGTTGATAAACATTTTTTCTTGTTCCATTTGATATGATTCTGGTCATAATCAATTATTTATTTGGGTTGTTCATTTCATTTGGCAATTCGGCATGTATTTTAGGTCATATTGTTTTTTCTTTTACTATTTTGCATAGGTACTTCCTGATTTTAAAAAATTTTTATCTTGGGGTTTCATTATTCCTTATTTATAATATTTCTTCGTAGACATATAGTAATATTCCTGGTTTTCTTCTGTAATCTTGGGGTTGTTATTAACTCTTCTTAATACCTTCTTCATAACCATATAGTAAGTCGTACTTACTTCCTTTTGAATGTTGTGTTTTCTATTTAAATAATATTGTTCAAAAAATTCTTTAGTAAGTTGTGCTTACATACCTTTTGGATTTAGTGGTCTCTTATTAAATATTTCCGTCCGTCTTGTCATTATTTTATGATGGGTGATGATGTTTCTTCATAATATTTTTTTATAGACTCCTGATTATATGTTCCCTTAATCTTTTTCGTGATAGGGTTCATTATTTCATAGGTATTATTATTATTATTTTTTGTTATCACATAGGGTCCAGTATATAATAATAATAATTTTTTTGTTATTCCTTCTAGTGTACTGGGCAACTCCGTATTTCTTATTAATATTTTTTTGCCAATTTGGTAATTTATTGGTTTTAGATTATTCCTTTCATACTTCTTTTTCCTTTGTTCTGCCTTTTCCATTATCCGGTTATAAAATTTAACGTTTTCAAATTGATATTCTGGGTTTGTTGGAAAATTGATGATATCCTGGATTTCCCTAGGTGGAAGCCTTTCAAACATAACAGTATCTAGAAATTTTTCCTTGATTAATTGTAGAACTTTATCTTGTTCTGGTCCCCATGCCCATTTGTCCTTGGATGATAGTTGTTTTTGGAATTTAGCAGTTATTTCTGAATAATTATCTTGGAATTTGCGGTAATAGTTACAAATTCCAAGGAAGGATTGTAACTGTTTTCTATTTTTTGGAGTAGGGAACTGTTGAATTGCTTCTACTTTCTCTGTTGAAGGTGTGATACCCTCCTCAGTCAAATAAAATCCTAAGAACTTTACTTGGTTAGCAATAAATTTAGATTTGTTTAATTTGAGTGTTATATTATTTTCGGACAACTTTCTCAGTACCTGTTCCACCCTCTCGCAATGTTCATCCCAATGTGAAGAAGTTATAAGTAGGTCATCTACGTAGACTGTAGTGAATTGTAGTGTTTCTTGTCCCAATATCTGGTCCATACATTTTACGAACATAGCAACAGAATTAATTAATCCGAAAGGTAGCCTTTTAAATTGATAGTTCCTTCCGTCAAAAAGGAACGCCATATATTTCTACTATTTGGGTGCAACTCAACCTGCCAGTATCCGCATACCGTATCCCAAGTACTAATGTATTTGGTGCCGTGGAATTTTTTAAAGATTTCTTCGATCTCGCCCGGGGAAGTCCTATCGTTGATGATCATTTTATTTATTTCCCTAGCGTCCAGGCAAATTCTCACCTTTCCGTTCTTTTTCGGGATTGCCACTATGGGACTGGTATAGGGTGATTGACTGTATTCTATTATGTCATCCTTAATCATGCGATTTATTTCTTCCCGAACTTCGTTTTTTATTGAATATGCTATCGGGTAGGATTTTCTACGAAAGTCCACCGGTTCTTTAAAATTTATTTCACACTGGTAGCCCTTTACTTTACCTGGAGCGTTGGAGAATATGTGTTTGTATCTATTATATATTTTAATTAAATTTTCGGCCTGTACCTTACTTATTTGTTGACAAGTTTTTTCTCTTTGGAATTCTCGTATCTCTTCCAACTTACTCTGCCATAATTCGGGATCGTCGTCCTCATATTGGATGACTTCTTGTATTTTATTGTTCTTACAAAAATAACTTTTTATGG
Organism: Magicicada septendecula; assembly: GCA_034769895.1. Classification (NCBI taxonomy): domain Eukaryota; kingdom Metazoa; phylum Arthropoda; class Insecta; order Hemiptera; family Cicadidae; genus Magicicada; species Magicicada septendecula. Next base: position 214,939,398 of record CM068370.1, read on the forward strand.
CTTGACATTTGTCGTTAACTGGAACGGTTCTATTAGCATCTACCAATTCTGCTGTCCATAATCCTTCTTCGGATGTTAATGATACTATTCCTTTATGTAAGTCAATTACTGCTGAATGCTGTCGCAATATATCACGACATATTCATAATATATTGAACGGTAATCCCGTTGCGACCAAGAATCCTATTGGTATGGTTATATTATTATTGGTAAGATCGGGCGATACTTGTTTTTTAACTGTTTTATTTTGCCGTCCAGTGGCTCCAATGATTATCACATTATTAACAGGTAAGGTAGGTATAGGCAACTGGCCTTCTCGCTGTATTTTTTCCAGTTCAGTACTATCTATTAACGAGATGTTGGATCCAGTATCTATCATAATTGTGGATTGTATTCCATTTAACTTAGCTATTACATATATAATTTCATTATTACTATTACTGTGTACATGATTATTATCCTCTTCCAATAAATCTTCTCTAATATTTTTTAAATAATGGTTAGTGATTATAGTTATGGTATTATCATTCGTAGGTTTATTTGCAAGTCGTTGTTCCCCAAGATTACGGTTCAGTGAAGGGTATTCTTCATTTTTCACTGCCTCTATTAGTTTAAATGAGGGCTTCCCCCATCTTCTCTATTGTCCGGTGAGTTCGGAGGTTGATTTTGTAAAGGTTCGGGACAATCCTCTGTATTATGTTCCGCTGTCCTATAATTTCTTTCATGTTGATAGTTGTCTTCACGCCGGGATTGATTATAATAATTGTTATATTGGTGAGTCCTTGGGTAATACCGTCGCTGATTGTTTTGAGGTCTGGAATAGATATAATTAACATTGCGTCTATAATTATAAGAAGTTGACATGGGGGATAAAGAGGCAACACCCGTTGAGGATCCGGAAGTGGTATTACCCCCACTGGAAGATAAACAAACCGCACCACCAGAGAAACAACTAGAAGAACCGACACAAACCGGGGAGGTTGCATTCCAGGAAACCTTAATAAGAATGATAATGAAATTGAATCAGGAATTAAAGGAAGACTTGCATAAGAAAATGGATTCCACGCAGGAAGAAATAAAAGCTAGTAAGCAGGAAATGAGTAAGCAAATGGAAGAAACTAGTAAGAAGATGGAGAAGAAAATGGATTCCACAAAAGAAGATAACAAGAAGATGGAGGAGAATTTAAGCAAGAAAATGGATGACGACAACCATTCATTAAATGAAAAACTGGAGGATCTGAAGGAAGATAACCGATCCACAAAGGAAGAATTGGGCCGTAAGATAGAAAATACTAATAAAAGGATTGAGGAAACCAGTAAGAATTTGAGTAAGAAGATGGAAGAGAAAATGGAGGAAACAAGTAGGAAAATGGAAAGCGACAATCAGCAACTGAGGGAACAGTTGGAGGAAAATAATCAGAAAATGGAGGAGAAAATGGACGAGAATAATCAAAGGTTGAGAGAAGAACTAAGGGAAGTTAACCAAGAGAACATGAATAAGTTAGACGAGAGGATTGAGTTAGCCAAGGAGGAGATAAATAAAAAGATAATAGAGACGAAGAAATCCATCCTCAAGAAATTAGAACAGGAAGTCGTGGTTGTTAACCAGCAGATCAGAGAAGTAGACGAAAGATGTCGTCAAACAGAAAACGAAGTGCTGGAAGTTCGGGAAGTAATAACTAAGGAGATTACTCAGGTCCAAGAACAACAGAAAACTAAAATGGAGGAGACCAAGAAGTTTGCTTTGGAAGAAGTGAATAAGTGCAGACACAGATAACCGAAAGATGCGACGGCGTGGAAGCCGCTATGTCGAACATAACCGGACAGGTGCGTCAGAGCCAGGAGGAGATGGAGATGATAAGGAACAGACCATCTGGATATCTTAATTTCCCCATGTCAGAGAACAGAGAATGGCTCAATTTCCGGCAATATAAACGGAAGCCTATGGAGTTCTTGGCACGAATAGAGGAGTACCTCGAAAAACACAGAGGGAACCGATGGGTCCAGAATAGGGAAATCCTTGACGAGTCGTTTTGGGAGGTGAATGACCATTGGTGGATGGCCAACCGGAGCGACATCGACAATTATGAACAATTCAAGAGCCTATTTAAGGCCAAGTACTGGTCAGAGACCACGCAAAATCTAATAAGAGATAATATATGCCACGGCCGCTACAAACCACAAGTCGGTAGTTCAATGACAGCTTATTTCCTCGGCAAGGTGTGTATGGCCAAGCACTTAGAACCAGCCATACCGGAGGAATGCCTAATAAATAAGTTGTCCTATCATTATGATGAAGAGGTAATTCGTGCGAGGAGGGGCAGCCAAATAAAACCATCCAGGCAATGACAGAACTCCTCGAAAATTATGAAAATGAAGATTACTACCGACAGAGTCGTAGAAGAAGTGATGGGCCCGAACCAAGGACGTATCAGAACAATAACCAGGGTATGAACAACATAAATACTGGGTACCAAGGAGGCCGGGCATACCCGCGAAATAACGGTTCTAATAATAGTAATAATGTGAACAATCCTAGTTACAATGATAATAATAATACGGGTCCAAACCATCAAAACCCGAATCGGCCCTCTAATGGTTATCAGGGTAACCGCAATCCCTACCCTAATAACGCAAATAGTCAGAGAAGCCCCAATTATGGTAATAGTCATTACCCTAATAATACCAATCGTACGGGTCCCAATAATGGTAATTTTAATAATAATAGGTTTCCTCGCCCCAGAGTGAACTTCATACGAGCTGAAGACGACCGCCAACAAAGAAACTACTATCAGCGGCGTAACAGTTTCCATGAGGAGGAGGATCGTTGGAGGAGCCTAGAACGGGACCAACCAAGGTACTATCCGGCAAGAAGGAGTAACAGTTTAGATGACCCTGAACGGAACATGAACCGAAATCAACCATCTAACCCTTATACGGAGCGGACAGCAACCACTCAAGGTTTACCGACCAACACTCCGGTCGGACCTAACCGAGATAACAGTGAGAATGAAAATTGGGTAGTAGTCGGGGTGTGATGGTACAATCATGGTACATTTCATAATTACCTAAAATATGGTAAAGAGATCATAAATATTGTATTTTCCTATTTTTTGACATACCCAACCCAACCTCAAACACCCGATATAGAATTTACAGTGAGTGGACTATATTACAGTATTTGCCAGGATTTGAACTAATTCATGACAAAAAACGGTGTCACATCACAAAAACAGTGTGCAGTTATTGAGATAAGCAGAGCCAAGCCTTCGTTACGTCAGAGGCGGAGAATGTGTTGACAGCAACCAAACTGCGATGTCAACACGTTAGACAAAGAAAATGTGACGTCAATACACCCCACTTCCGCAGATTTCAACCAGAAATTGCCGTCATTCTGTTGCAACAACTGATCAGCACCGGTTGCACATTTACTTACGAGTGAATTTTAACTTTTTAGACCACTGTAGGTGGTTAATAAACAGTATAATATCTACAATCAAGATGTATTAAGGAGAGTTATAGTTCGGTTTGGTGTAGGCGTCCTCGACCGATTAAATCGTTCGTACAAGATCGACGTATAGAATCGGTCCCACGACGGTGGGTTACGTGGGTTGACATAAAGTCCCGTCAAGCGCCGTAAAAATACACCGATTGTGCCGATATACGAACGAGACTAGCAGTGCGAGGAAGCCAACACGAAATGGGTGAGATCTTTCCTTAATTCCTGATTTCATAATTTCCCAATATCAGTTTATTGTAGAAATTCATTTTTATTTTAAAAATTTCAATCTAAATTTAAGGAGCTCCAAAATTTAAATAAGTTTGTACCATGATAATGAAAGGGTGAGTGGTTGTGTGCGTGCGTAATTATTCTAAGTGCTGGGTTGAGCACCACTATATAAATATAAATATATATATGTTATTATTGTATAATCATTTAATCATATAATCATTAAACTTAATCAAATTTATTATTACACATTATGTTTTTGGAAGGGTTACAGTTGGTTTTTAAAAAATGTTATGTAACAAAGTAAAGAATAAAAAGGGGTATTTCATTGGTAACAATTAGAACAGCTGTTTTGTTATTTCAAGCAATTTCCGTTTCCTAATAACTTCGCGTAACGAAATTCTGGCCCATGACTTAGGTAATAAATAAAGATGGCGTCTTAGTTTATGTATACATAACCACAATTGTGAGATATAATATATCGTATCTATAAATTCAAAAATAACGTAACTATACAGATGTCGCCCGTAAGAACAGGGACCCTATGTAATATTATGTATATATATATTATTACATGGGATACGCCTAGAAAGAACACGGAAAAAAAAAATTGCTTGAGGTAACAGACAAAATTTTATAACTAGTAAACATAACCCCACAATTAGGTTAGACAATTGTATGCATGCGTGCATTACACAATTGCCAAGATGAGTACAAGTGACGATAGTGACATAAAAACCAGTACCACTGACATAACTTTAACTGGTGAAATGGATATGCAAATAAATCCCATTAGTCAGAATGACGAAGTAAATACGCCTGTGTCTGTCGAAATAAAACAAACTGACACATCCATTTCAACTAATTTAGACAGTAAATCAGATGAAAGTAATGCAATGATACAATTGTTATTAAAACTAGATAAAAAACTAGACGAACAGAAAATTGATTCTGATATTAAATTCAATGAATTAAAGAATGAAATAAAAGGTCAAAACTTTCACTTAGAAGAACGAATTAATACAGTAGAAACACGTTGTGATAACATACAGAAAAATACACTAGCCATTGTTGATGACAAGTTCAGTAGTACCATAAATGATTTAGACACGAAAATCGATCTAGTTTATGACACAGTAAATAACACGATTAAAAGTCAAGTACAGTCAACAAGTACAGAAATACAACAGAATGTTTACATTTTGTAGAAAGTCAAGTAGAAGTTAAAACCAATGTGTTGCAAAATCATTTAGAAAACATTGAAATAAACGTGATAGATATCACTAAAAATTTAGAAGCTATAGATAGTACTATGACTGAACATGAGAAAAATACCAAGAGTAGATTTAATTTGTTACAAAATAAGATTAAAGAAATTGATGACTTAACTGTACAAAATAGTATGGATGTGCATGATAAATATGATATGATTGTAAATAATTTGACCAGTGTAAAAAACGAATTACGGGGAGAAATAAATAAAAATGTTTCAAGCATAACTGATAGAGTAGTAGTAACTAGAGATTTCTATAATGAAATAGAACTAGAGAATTTTAGCCATGAAAACAGAGTAATACATCCCATGCGATTCCTTAATCAGACTAGGGATTATAATCATTTTAGTAGTAGTAGCTGGGAAGTGAAATTAAATAAAATTATTAAATGTTTCAAGGGTAACTCAGTCATATGGGCTGAAGCTCATAGGTTAGAATGGGATTGCTATAATACTTTTGAAAAAGCTTTTAAGGGTAAATATTGGACAGAAGAAGAGCAGGAGACTTTAAGAAGCCGTATTATGGGAACGGGTAATTTCATGGGACGTAACGTTAGTAATAATAACATTACTATTTATGTAACAAAATTGTACAACGAAGCTAAATATTTAGAGCCTCCTATACCATTTAAGTCATTTGTTAGGTATGTTAGTAAGCACTTACCTAGAGAAGTGCAGGTCACTCTGATGACTAAAGAAATAGAAAATCTTGATGAACTGGAAAGGGTATTAGATATACTACAAAGTATAAATGATCGTGAAATGGGTAGACGCCCTATACAACCAAATACGTATAACCATAACAATAATAACAATGAGTTTAATCGGCCAAGGCCTTATTTTAATCATACTGGCAATAAATATAATGTTAGAAATGATTTACAGACACCAGGCGGTTGGAGTTGTTCTAGTTGCAGGAAGGAGAATCGGGGTCACATGCAGCATTGTTATTTCTGTAAAGCACCAAGAAATAACCAAGTAAAGCAATTCATACCTGCGAACAGAGGAGCCCCGAGCAACAGAGGAGCACCGTACCACCATCAGGGACCAACACGCGGACACCCTGTGCCATCAACAAGTCATAATAGGACACAGCCGGAAAACTGAAGTCAACAGTGGTAAGTAGGACCCGACCACTGTTCAGGGAAACTCATGAGGTCCGACCCATCGAGAACTTACAATCAAACGTAATAAAAGCAGACATCGTTGCCGATTTATTGGAGGAGGAGTGTAATACGACATTGGAGGTGAGAGCTGGACTCACGGAAATACAGGTAACAATAGATAATAGAAACTTTAAAACACTTGTCGATACAGGGAGCGAAATTTCAGTAATAGCCGAGAACATTTTAAGTGAATTGAAAGAATTGAATAAGAACATACCAGTTTTACCTGTAGCAGGGGTTACAGTAATAGGAGTCACGGGGGTACGTAGTAAAAGGGTGACAAAACAGATACATTTAAGCTTCTCAATTGGAGATATGAATTTTGATAATACATTTTTGGTAGTCAAGGGGTTAAGTTTGGATATCATTTTGGGAAATGATTTTTTACAAAGAAATAAAGCTGTAATAAATTTTAAAGAAAAAATTTTGGAGTTAGATGGGGGTGATCGGTCTGTGAAAATTAATTTTGAAAATGTTATAAATAAAGTCAGAACAACTGGTGTGAAATTGTTACAGAAACAAGTAGTTGAGAATCACTTAGATACTAAAGTAAATTTTTGTATGGAGGGTGAGTATTTAGAAGATGTTGATAATGAACTGAGTAATATTAATAATGAAGTATGGGAGATAAGGGCGGATGAATTCTGTAGTGGGGGTGAGGTGATAAGGAGTGGCCAACGTATAGCGTTATGGCAGGTAATAGAGCAGTTTAAGGGAGTGTTTGCCGATATTCCAGGAAGGGCAAAAAATTATGAATGTATGTTACAGATAAAGGAACACACACCATTCATGCAGCGGAGTTATCCAGTGCCTTACTCTAAAAGACGAGCGGTGCAAGAGGAGTTGGATAAGATGTTAGATAATGGTATCATAGAGAGGTCAGTGTCTCACTACTCAAATCCGTTAGTGGTGGTAATCAAGAAGGAAGGAGGAGTAAGATTATGCCTAGACGCAAGGAAAATTAACCAAATTATTATACCAGACCGAGAATCACCAGAATCTATAAATGAGATCTTTCAAAAGTTTAGTGGCGTACGGTTTATGACATCATTAGATCTGACTGCTGGATATTGGCAGGTACCATTAGCAGAGGTAAGTAGGCAATACACAGCATTTTTGTTTAACGGAAAAAATTATCAGTTTAAGCGACTACCATTTGGGCTAAATACCAGCGTAGCTAGTTTCATTAAATGTTTGGATAGAATTTTGAGACCAAAAGATTTAGATTTTCTCACAGTTTATGTAGATGATATTTTAATAGCTTCACGTACATTTGAAGACCATTTAGAACATTTAAAATATGTTTTAGGAAAATTAGAAGCGGGAGGATTAACCGTAAATTGGGATAAGTCCAAATTTCTACAAACGAAAATTAATTTTTTAGGATTCATTATTACATCGGAAGGAATTTCCGCAAACCCGGACAAGGTCGAATCTATTATGCGTTTCCCTGAACCGCGAAACATCAAACAACTTCAGAGTTTTCTTGGGCTGTGCAACTTTTATAGGAAATTTCAAAGGAACTACGCCTACCTAACCACAAAGTTAAGTGCGGTATTACAGAAGAACCGACAATGGAAATGGGGAGAAGTGGAGCGTGGAGCCTTTGAAGAAATAAAACGAAAATTTAGTGACATGATTATGATGAACCACCCGGATTTTGATAAAATGTTTTATTTACAGACGGACGCCAGCAATGTAGCTGTGGGAGCAGAGCTGTATCAGGAAGATGAGGAGAAGGAACATAAGACAATTGCGTTCGCTAGTCGATCTTTACTGCCGGCTGAAAAGAATTATACGACCACCGAGAAGGAATTACTCAGTATTGTGTTTGCAGTTGGTAAATTCAGAACGTACATCTTAGGAAACAAAACGATCATTAGAACTGATCATAAAGCATTGTCATTCCTCAACACTTGTAAACTTGCTCATAGTCGATTAACCAGGTGGGTACTTGTTTTACAGGAGTACAACTTCGAGTGGGAGTACATTAAAGGAACAGAAAATAAGGTACCCGACACTCTATCCAGAATAGATTGTGAAAATAACAAAACAGGTAGGGACTTAAAAGAAATTGAAATTTTTCAGATTAGTAGAGAAGACAGAATCTTTGGAGAGGAGCTGAAGGATATTAACACCATGCAGAGAGCAGATGGTAAGTCTGGAAAAATAATACACAGTTTAGAGACGGAGTTGGATGATTCTGAGTACAATCAATATTTTAAAATCTACAAAGGGTTATTGTTTAAGAACGTAGTAGGGGGTGAGCGTGACTGGAAATTAGTGATACCAGCAGTATTGGAAGAGAAAATTATTTGGGATTGTCATATACGATATGGTCATTTTGGGGCTAAAAAGTGTGTCAATGTTTTAAAAGAATCATGTATTTTCAGAAATATGGAGAGGTGAGTGAGGCGGTTGCTGAGGAGTTGTGATTTGTGTCAAAAGTCGAAGGTGGTTAACTACAGAGTAGAAGGTGAGTTAAATTATATTAAGGTAGATCGACCTTTTGATTTAGTTGCTGTGGATTTGTTTGGACCATTGCCGAAGGGTAGAGGTGGAGTAGTTTATATATTTGTATTGCTTGACACTTTCTCAAAATATGTAAAATTGTATAGCGTAAAAAGAGCTACCAGTAAGGTATTGAGTGAAAAAATAACTAAAGACTATATGATTAACGTGGGTAAGCCAAAAGTGATTTTATCAGACCATGGGCCGCAGTTCATCAGCGGAAGATGGCGTCAGACCTTAGGATGGGAAGGCATCATCACGAAGCATACGGCTGTGTATCATCCCCAGTCCAACCAGGCTGAGCGTGTAATGAGAGAAATAGGCAGGATCTTCAGAGCCTATTGTCATGCTAAACACAGCGAGTGGCCGTTGTATGTACGAAAGGTGGAAACCTGGCTGAACAGTACCACCCACGAGTCTACTGGCTATACACCTTATGAATTAGTTAGGGGAACACGCCCCCCAAGAATCTTAGAACAATTATTCGACTATCCACCTGAAGGTAGAACAACTGATATAAACATTAAAATCCGGTTGGCGAATGAAAATTTAATTAGTAAGGGTGAACAGAGAAAACGTAGACACGACGCAAGAGGTAAGTGGATTAAGTATAACATAGGACAAATGGTATTAGTTAAAAGACATGACTTATCGAGTGCACAAGACAAAGAAATTAAGAAATTCTTTCTCTTATATGAAGGTCCATATGAGGTCATAGAAGTTAAGATGCAAAATTCTTATGTATTACAGAACAACGTAACTGGAGAGATAGTAGGAACACACAATGCTACAAATTTAAAGTTGTACTGGTCGACTTAGTTATTTTATATTGATGTTCTATATTTGGAGTATATGAGTATTAATTTAGTTATTGGTTTACAGAAGGGACTCTCCCCCATTTTCGGGCGATCACAGACTCACCACCTCTGATCGTGGATTTTGGAGTTTGGGAGGTGGACCATGGTTGGCGGAACTGACGTAAGGAAGTGAAAGCAACGATGGTCTTCCTCCACACAAAATTGGTAGAAATTTAAAAATTTAATCTTATTATTGAACGGGGAGGGGGACCCCTAATTCTTGGAAAAAAAAAAAAAAAAAAAAAAAAAATCTTTTGGCATTAATCCCATGAAATTTTGTTTTATCATAGAATAAAATTTGAAAATTGTGTAACTTAAGAGGTTAACTCAGTAAGGAGTTATATTTTTTTTTATGTAACTAAGCATATCAGAAGATCCATTGTTTTCCTGGAGTGTTAGAAAAGTGATGTTTTGGACTTGGAAAGTGTCTACAAATTTATTAATGTAACTAAAGAATTAACATTTTTAAATGATATTTCAATTTTGATATATCTTAATTATTTATTAAGATATGATTGAATATGATTGAGTAGTTAAAATGTATTAACTGTATTATTAATATATCAGTGTTAATTATTAATGTATTATGTATTTATTTGAAAACTTTTTAACATGATTTTAATAATATGTGTAGAAAAAAAAAAAAAAAAATTTTAAATGGCGCTGTTAATAATATTTATCAGCCAGATGATTAACTGTTAATAATAATAATAATAACTTTTTTTATCATGCACTAAGAGTATTCAATATATAAATATATAGAGTTATTAATTCTTTTATAATTTGTTTTTCTCCAGATTTGGGAGATTATAATGTGTAATTTTCTTATTATATTTTCAATTATATCTTATTCAATTTTGGTATAATATTCTTTTTAATTCTTGAAGATTATAATATATAATCTTATAATTTTATTAAGCATATTAAAATATATTAAGCCAACCCAGTGCTTATTGGCACAAACCAGCACTTAGCTAAGGGGAACCAGATCAGTTGAGGATGGAGTGATTCAATAAGCCACTATATTAATATTTTTTATAAATTGTTTCAGTGTTTGGGGTGTGACAGCGGTCCTGAGCTGGCCAACGCGTCAGAGCAGGGGCGTTAAGAGCCTAAGTGGCCTTATGGTGTTGGGATCTCGCAGGAGAAGTCCAGTAAGGTCATGAAGGTACGGTCCTCATCACCAGACCAAGGGTGAGTTATTGTTATTTTTTATATAAAATTGTAAGGGGGTTGTGGCGACTTGTCCTGGCTGATCCCTTTAGGAAGTATGAAAGGGTCAATGAAAGTTTGTGTGCTTCGTCACACCATCTTTCATTGAGGGGGTTTTGTGATGGTACAATCATGGTACATTTCATAATTACCTAAAATATGGTAAAGAGATCATAAATATTGTATTTTCCTATTTTTTGACATACCCAACCCAACCTCAAACACCCGATATAGAATTTACAGTGAGTGGACTATATTACAGTATTTGCCAGGATTTGAACTAATTCATGACAAAAAACGGTGTCACATCACAAAAACAGTGTGCAGTTATTGAGATAAGCAGAGCCAAACCTTCGTTACGTCAGAGGCGGAGAATGTGTTGACAGCAACCAAACTGCATTGTCAACACGTTAGACAAAGAAAATGTGACGTCAATACACCCCACTTCCGCAGATTTCAACCAGAAATTGCCGTCATTCTGTTGCAACAACTGATCAGCACCGGCCGGTTGCACATTCACTTATGAGTGAATTTTAACTTTTTAGACCACTGTAGGTGGTTAATAAACAGTATAATATCTACAATCAAGATGTATTAAGGAGAGTTATAGTTCGGTTTGGTGTAGGCGTCCTCGACCGATTAAATCGTTCGTACAAGATCGACGTATAGAATCGGTCCCACGACGGTGGGTTACGTGGGTTGACATAAAGTCCCGTCAAGCGCCGTAAAAATACACCGATTGTGCCGATATACGAACGAGACTAGCAGTGCGAGGAAGCCAACACGAAATGGGTGAGATCTTTCCTTAATTCCTGATTTCATAATTTCCCAATATCAGTTTATTGTAGAAATTCATTTTTATTTTAAAAATTTCAATCTAAATTTAAGGAGCTCCAAAATTTAAATAAGTTTGTACCATGATAATGAAAGGGTGAGTGGTTGTGTGCGTGCGTAATTATTCTAAGTGCTGGGTTGAGCACCACTATATAAATATAAATATATATATGTTATTATTGTATAATCATTTAATCATATAATCATTAAACTTAATCAAATTTATTATTACACATTATGTTTTTGGAAGGGTTACAGTTGGTTTTTAAAAAATGTTATGTAACAAAGTAAAGAATAAAAAGGGGTATTTCATTGGTAACAATTAGAACAGCTGTTTTGTTATTTCAAGCAATTTCCGTTTCCTAATAACTTCGCGTAACGAAATTCTGGCCCATGACTTAGGTAATAAATAAAGATGGCGTCTTAGTTTATGTATACATAACCACAATTGTGAGATATAATATATCGTATCTATAAATTCAAAAATAACGTAACTATACAGGGGAATATCCTAGTCACAAAATACTGCATAACGAACCAAAAAACGACGGAGGACCCCAAATAGCTCAAGTCAACCATATCAAAGCAGAAGGTAGTCAAAAACCTAAAAAGGATCCCAGCCAGAGGAAGGAGAATGATTACTCCAAGATTAACATCGATAAGTTTGGATCTGATAAGGATCCATACGGATACATAATGAGGTGGTAAAAGGGATGGATGTCATGATAACCGACAACGGCAAAAACTAATGTCAAAGAAGAAGAAAATAATTACCAATAAGGAGAAATAATAAGAAGAAAGAACGAAGAACCAAAATGGGGTTTTAAGAAAGAAAAGTAATTAAGAAACTACACCTTACAAAGGAAATATGAGCAACAATGCACCATAATAAAAAGCATCCACCTGGGTATAAAAAAGAAAATAATAATAAGAAATACGTTTGAATAAAGACAAGAAAAGAGTCATACAATATTTATGAAACTAATATGATATGTTTACCACATAATATAGAAAACTATTACCATTATTTATAAAAGGTATCATGAGAAAGAAAAAGAGTTTGGACTTAATAATCAAAATTCCAAACAAAGGTAAGACCATCTTACTAACCAGGAATTTGAAAAACTTTACGACAAGAGTATAAAAAGAAGAATTTAAAAATCATCAAAATTCCAAAGACAAAGTAAGTACATCTTACTACAAGATTATTAATGAAACCATTTAGAAGATATGTACAAGAAGAAGTTAGAATAAAATCATCAAAATTCCAAAGACAAAGTAAGTACATCTTACTACACCATTATTAATGAAACCATTTAGAAGATATGTACAAGAAGAAGTTAGAATTTAAAATCCTCAAAATTCTAAAACAAATGTAAGCCCACCTTACATACCACTTATTTATGAAAAAATCTATGTGGCAATAATATAAGAAGAAATTAGAATTTGAAATAATCAAAATTCCAAAACAAATGTAAGCCCACCTTACATACCAGGTATTTAAGAAAATTTTATGACAATAATATAAGAAGAATTTAGAAAAATAAATCATCAAAATTTTAAAACAATGTAAGACCATCTTACTAAACCGGAATTTGAAATAAACATTTTGGAAGAGAATAGAAAACAAGAATTTGGGAATAAAAAACTCAAAATTCCAAAACAATGTAATACTTTACATAACAACTATTTGGAGAAAACTTTATGGAATAATATAAAAGACTGAATTTTGAATTGTGTATAAATCAAGTTTCCAAACCAAGAATAAGTACAACTTGCCAATCAATTATTAATGAAACACTTTGGTGAGATAAACAGAAGAGATTTAATACCATATTGATGGTAAGCATAAAATATAATTACCATGTTAATAAAGGATCATAATGGGATGAATAAAGGAACCAGACTTTAGAATTAAAACAAATAATTCTGGACAGTATGATAATGTCTAATTTCAATATAGAGAGTAAAAACCTTTCCATAAAATGATGCCAAAGGAAATTAAAAGAAAAATGAGATACGATTTGAGTTGATACGATTTGAGTGATTGAATATAATAAAGTACAAAAACTTATTTGGAATAATGAGATAATAAAACTTTGAAGTGGTATGAGGAGAAATTATGACCTCATTATGAAATTAATAAAAAACATTCATTCAAAAGTATAATAACCATGACAGGAATAATGTGAGAATAATATCAAAGATTTATGTAATTAAACGAATTAATATAAAATGATTTATGAATGAAATGTCAATTGTGATAATGACAGTTATAAAAAGTTCTAGAAAATAGAACAAGTGGAAATTTAAGAACAAAGAAACAGTCTAAAAATGTCATAAAGATATGCTACTATAAATAATGCAGATTATAATAAAAAAACCAGAAGGTAATAAAGAATTTATAACCAAAAGATTTATATGATAAGAAAAGTTGCAAAATGTAATAATAGAAGAGCTTCCTACCATAATATCAAATGAAAGAAACATCCAGTTAACGAGTCAGAAGAACAACTGAGATAGGAATATTAAAATCTCTGAGAAATATAATAAGTAATAAGTGAAGTATCCCAAAGATATTTTTTAAATAGTAACAAATGTGTACTATTCTGAATAATTTTTTTTAATCTGTCTGTAGATAATTCCAGCAGTATTAATATGTTTTCTGAGCAGAGATGATTTGCCTCTGTACTCAAATGTGTGTGAAGTATTGGACAGCAGAGGAAAGTAGCGTACAGTGCCTCTCTGAACTGAACCAGATCACAAAGTAGGGAACGATAGGGAGGAAATATCCCAAGGAGAAAATACTAAGAAGAAATATGAAAATGAATAATAAATATGAACTCAGATGACTATTACTATCAAGGGAGATCAAGTGAGAATGATATAAATTTAAATATAAATAAGAAAATTTTTAAAATGGAAGGAAGTCCAGAATAATAACAAACCTAGAATAATTATCATAAGCAATTGTTTCAAACAAAGCAAGTATAGTCTGAAAAAATTACTTCTGGAGAAGGGCATTCTGTAGCGTGACAGAAAATCCACTACTTATTAAGTCATATAAAATCATAAAGTTTAATTACATCAAATATGTTAAAATAATATTGAATGAGATTTAAGGAAATCAAAGGAATGAACCACGATAAAATAAAAATCCTCATTACATTATATAAAAACCACTGTTTAAATATCAAAGAAAGTATTGAAAGCAACTCATATTATAATATCTGTAATTTACCCAGGAAGCTAGGAGCAGTAAACAAAATAAATAATACCAGATCAAGAAAAAAGAGACTCAGTTTAAGAGTGGTGAATACCAAAATACCCCAAAAACAAGAAGAGGGAAGAATAAAGTTTGTGGTCAGGAAGAAAACAATACCCTGAAACCTGTAGAGAAGAACAAGGTCCGTATCAGTGAATAAATTAGATGCTCCAAACTAAACATCAGTCGAGATACACCAAGTACCTTGGTTTACCCAAGAATAAAGAAGGAAAACAAGAAGACCAGAAGAATGAAGACTAGAAAAAGGACAAGAATGAAGACAAGAAAGAAGATAAGAAGGACAAGAAAGAAGACAGGAGGAGAGGAAGAAATAGTATGAAAGAAACACCGTTGTAAAACCTATTATTATTATCAACTACCATCAACCCCAAACCAACAAAAACAATTCAAAAGAAAGTATAACATACCCAAAATCCTATAAAAATGTAATTATTTAGAAAACTAAAGTGCTGTATAGTATTATAAGAAGTGAACCGACTAAAGCTAGTGTGTGATAAGAAAATAAACAAGTCTTAACAGTCCATGATTACTAAAGGTCTGGTCTGAGATAATAAGACTCAAAATATCAGAACCAACAGTGAAAGTGAATTTGTGTAAGTGTTTTTTAGAAATGCAATAAACTTAAAGTTAGTGATACTATGACTTATCAGTATGCTATATAACAACTTTAATATCCAATAATAAACAGCATAATAAAATAATAAAATGGAAGATTTCCAGTATTTTATTATTTTCATGTAACTCTTTATTTACAAGACATTTGTAAAAAAAATGCTAATAACTAGAGTATGGGTGGTCATGTTTACTGATGAGGGTATCATAAATAATAATGGTTTAGACCAGAAAGGACTGGCATTAATTTAGTATTCGTAAGTTTAAAATGTTTAAATAGACTGTTTATTCACAGCCATAAAATCAATGTGTTAGTAAAATGTATTTGTAAGAGTTATTAGAAAATAAGATTTATATTATGTGTTTTAAATGAATAATGTTTGCTACATAATAGCATACATACCATTAATAATGTTTCAATAGGTATGCTATGTTAACTCAAAAATAGTTAAAAGTATATGTTCAAACCATATCAGCAATATGTTCAATTGTGCAGATTGCTAAATAATGTTCATAATTATTTATTTTAATAACAGTAGTGTTAATTAAATACTGCACCTCACAATAAATTATAAACCATTTTATTTTCATGTAATAGTAACTATGTAAAGTCAGAGGAGGAAGTAGGATTAAATTTATTTGAGAAAAACAGAAATATAAAATTCTAAAATGTAGGCCATTTGGTGAATTCACAGAACCAATATAAACCAGAATAATTCACTTATAAATCGTGTAAACTAGCCAGATTTAGATAAAGTAAATCAGTTAACCACTACTGGGAATGATCCTATGAGTTAAAATGATAATAAGGAAATATACCTTAAAATATTGTAAATTTTCAAAATATATAAATTAATTAATTTTAAAGAGCAATGTCAAATTTACAGATTAACACAAAAAACCAGTTCAAAGGTTTAATTTATATGTATTTAAGGAAAGAAAGAGGAATATGACTAATTAAAATTTATTATAATAGTATTAATGATATTTAAAATGGAGGAAATCTGTATAAAAACGGAAATCCAATTTTGAGCCTATATTTCCAAAAAGTAAAGAAATTTGTTAATTTCCACAAAATGTCTACAGATATGGACTATAATACATCAATTTAAAAGGAATGAGATGATTAAACCAATGATAAGGTTCATAATTCATAAAAGTGATGAATAAAATAAATAAATTCCATATATAATGTAATATTTTATCATGTGTATGGGTAATCGAAATATGTTAACAATACTTTTTCAAGGATTAACTGGGCCAAATTTTGACCAAGTTAATTAGTCTTTTGTTGAATATCAAGCTGAATAGTTGAGTGACAAAACGTTCTTTAAATCGAGTAGAAAATGGTACGTCCAATTACTATTAATGTCAGTGCAACGAGAGGTAGATGAATTGAACACTTTCATAGCTAAATTTACCTAACCTTTAACAGCAATAGTGAGAAATAACACCTAACTTCATGATACGAGTGAAATAAAACAGTAAAACAGTATATTTGACACAATTCACTCTACAACGCATAACCACATTTACAGAAACTTAACCCACAGGAGTGAACACATACAAAATAAACTAATTAACACAAGTTTAAACGGAACACTTCTTCAGAATACACCAAATAACTTAACAGACATATTACACCAGTGCGGGAAGATTTCAGACATTCACAAAGGTAATTTTGTCGTGATTTTTGAACATGTCGATTTCGCAGTAACTACGCCAGAAATAGTAGCGGCCATCTTTTAATTCAACAGAGCCTGCCTTCATCATCCAGCAGTGACATCATAGCCTGCATATGGTTTGACAACTTTCATAAATATTACATATTGGAATTATTTAAATTCTGTTGAATAATAATTATTGTATTTATTTTTAATTGTTAATGTTATACTTTCTCGTCACCCTTCTCTGACTATTAATTTTAATCGCTCAAAGAACCTGTCTTTTATATAATACATATCATAAATTTTGTTCTGTATGCACAATCGATAATTCCCGAGACGGAGTCGATAATTGCTCTCCATCGATAAAAAATCGATTATTTATTTAAATTGTTCAATAAATCTTTATATTTCCATTATTTCTTATCTGTTATTTATTTCACAGGTTAATTTAAGAGTATTTATTAAGACTGAGGGACTTAAAGAAGAAGAAAATATTTTATTTGAGTGAGATATTGGACCAGCAAGGTAAATCACCAATCGATTGCTGACTGGAGTTAATCTATTTAACTCCAGACTTGGTTCAAATCTTCAAGAAGTGCTCGATAGTCAATAAATACCTGCCTGATTATCAAATTTATTACAAGAACCTTTTAAAACAGATTTATTTCTTATATACACACATTAAAATACATAAAGAAAATTTTTTATTATTTGAAAATTTTATTTTTATAAAATTTTCCATCAACTTTTTATCTTTTGTAACGACCGGCATACAGCGGTCTTGTTACAGTATCCTTAAATGTCTCATCAATCATACCGCGTATCATACTCCAACGGTTCTCTCTATTTTGTGTGATCAGCTCTTCCAACCTCTTTAAAAATTCCATCGGATTAAATTTGTAATTTCAAAAATTAATCGACTCCCGGTTATCGTGGTTAGTTATATGATTATGCTGGCACGTCCTATCCCGCCATGAATCTACTTCTTCTTGTAACTGTAATTCGCGTCTACTAATTTCCTCTATTTTATTTTTACTTGTATTAATTTGACCTTCCATATTGTTTAAATTCCCATATACTCTTTCTAGTCGCTCACCCATGTCTGTCTGTATTTGCGTAATCCCTTCTTTACTCTCCTCCCGTATCTGATGTACTTCTTGTTTAATTTTCTCATATTTTCCGACAGTTTCCTGTTGGATTTCTTCGACCATTGTTTTATTCTCATTTTGTACGTCATTAATTTTATTTTGTAATTCCTCACGAATCTGTATTACTGTTTCGTTAGTTTTTTCTAACTTTTCATTTGTTTCGGCTATTTCTAGTTTCCTTTCCTCATTATTTTGGTCCATTGTTTGGTTAATTGTCACATGGATATTCTCAATTCTTTCGTTAATCTTCCTTACATTTTCTTCATTTAGTTGTAGGATATCTTCCTTCATTTGTTTTATATTCTCATCGTTTCTATCGAACCTTTCGTTAATTTGGCTTAAACTTTCATTATTCCTATCGAACTTTTCGTTCATTAGTTTTGAGGTCTCCTTAATTTCCTCATTTATTTTGTCGAATTTCTCATCCTGTTTCCTAAATCGTTCTTTTGAGTTTTCCTCCTGTCTCTTTGAGTTTTCCTCCTGTTTTTTAAATTGTTCTGCCGTAAATTTCATCATCTCCTGCCAACTTGGTACTTCTCTGGCTCCTGCTTTATCTATTTGGTCCCCTTGGGCATCTTCTTCAATTTCTCCCTTTTCCTTGTCCGTCATTATTTCAGTTTCCGTTATTTCGTCTGTCTGTTGTTCCATTTCACTATCTGTGATTACTTCTATTTCCTGTCCTTGTTCACCTTCTTCCTTCTCCATGTCTTCTGCCCTCTTCTTTGATCTACCTCTGGTATTATGCATTTTTATTCTCCTACAGTTGCCTGCTCTGGTTAAGTAATATTAATATGATTATAGTTACTTAACTTAAGCCCTACACTAGTTGAGCGCCAATTTGTATTGAGACCTGTGTGTACGGTTTAAGCCACACTGTTGAGATCGTCAATTTATAATATTTCTCTCGTATGTACCTCTCTTGTGATTATTTTAATATTTCAACTTCTTATATATCTGGGTTTGCTAGATATAGTAATATCGTTGATTATGACTATCTTATCTCTCTATTTTAATCTAAAAGTGTCAGTGTGTAACTTATGTATGTAGGGTGTTATTCAAAAATTCCGCTCAGACCTAGTCTGCCTTGCAGAGAATTATAGAAAATTCGTGTGTAACTCTCTTCTCTTTGGTATCGGAGAATTCCGCAACAAGCGCTGCAGTTCCAAAACAAACGGAATTTAGAGGTTAACCCACCGCATACAGTGCTTAGTTATTATACACTCGGTATGTTTAATTCTTATTCCCACTTCAGTAAATAATACCCAAATAATAAGATCCTGAAATTATACAAGGTTTCTTTATTAGTTCAATTTTTTTTTTTTTTAACATTCAATAAGATTGTTTTTACTTGATATACGAAAGGCTATACGTTGAGTTAATCGATTATTGTTCGGTCCAATATTTTATTTTAAATTCAGTTATATTTTTTATAATTAATTTAGATTCAGGGTGTGAAGGTTCTTTCAACTGCGGGGAAGATTAAAAATACATAAATAAGAATGCAAGATATTACAAAATTAAAGTGTTGTTGTGTTTAATATTATTTATACAATTGAAAATTACCATACGAAGTACTAAGCGACTCTGGAAGGCGGTTGCTTCTAACCTCGAGAGTTGACGCCCCGTATCAATCAGAGATGAGATGATTTTCTTTATTCTTGTCTTCAAGTGGTAATAAAGTGGAATCCTTGGTCCTGGTTGATTTAGAAATACCGCTCCCTTTGTTCACCAATGGCCAAACTAGTGATTACGTTCTTCGGCAAACTCTGGATCCAAATACGTTTTTCTATCGTATGATGTAAACTGCGATGTCCAATGTGATTTAATGGTTATTATTTTTCGTTTGGTTTGTAGGATTAATTCTTTACACAGGTAGTTCTTTATATGGTATTATTATTTCATTAAATTATCATTTGTTCTTGATCTGATATTGGACAATCCAAATCATTCCTTTTTGGAATTCTATTACTTATTATCGTTTATATGATAACATTATACAATTTGGTTAATGTTTGCTGGCCTAATTATGACAATTAGTTATTCATATATGGTGACTGTTACTGTATTTAAATAATTTAGATTAAATTAGTTTTATTAACCATTTCTCTTGGTATAATCTCATCACGTTCAGATCATAAATTGCAATAATCAAAATCAACAAATTATATTAATTTTTGTTGTCCCTAGCAACAAATTTTTTTATTCTTTTTCAATGTTTTGTTATATAGTGATAATTTCATATATTATTCTTCCACTCATCAAAATAATTCCTTATTAAACTTCCATTATATCAAAATATAATCTTATTTATAGCTTGTTTACTAATCTCTATATCTATTCTGCCGGTTTTTCAATCTTAGTCTGTTTCTTTTCATAATTATTATTTTTCCGATATCAAACGTTATCACTCGATATCATTGCACTATGGCATTATCATAATTCGTTTATATTGAGTTTATTTATTTTTTATTATTAATTATTATAGTTTTTTCTAACTCCTTGAATTATATTCATTAATTATTATTAACTTCTTTACCTAACCTTTCTATTCTGAGTTGTTATATAGTGTCATTGGCTGTTAGGCCTTTTATTATATTTGGATCTACTTTTGAATATAACTTGTTAACAACTATAGCCTTTTTATACAAGTTTACAAACATAATCAACCTTTAACTACGTACATGTACACAAATAATTATCTTTATGATATCTAACAACAACTTTATCTTGACCTATGGATCACATATAAGAAAAATTGAAATTAATTAATACTAATTAACTGATTTCCCTCACATTTCTACAACAGTAAACAAATAATACATATTGCTTCATTATTTGATATTACATCAACAAGTAAGCTTCATAAGCTAACACAAACTTTAACATAATATTTATGGTAACAACATAACATTATACAATTCAGAATCATTATTTTCGATTAACTAGTAATGTATATTATTGACTCATTTTTATCTATTTTCACCGTCATTTACTTTAACATATTCGATATTAGTTTCTTTCTTATAATTCTTATCAGTATTTTTGATTTATTTACTTCTCACTGAACATTGAGATTTCTTACTATTGTCTATAGTACATGTTTATTTTTTATTGCTATTACTACCTTGCATTCTTATTATTTTTATATAATGATAAATTTATTTATCTGACCCTTGTATTAATATGGGATATAGATATTTATTTCCCTATTCTATTTCTAATATTTTTATTTATGTAACGTCAAGGACCGCATTTCTGTTGCGTTACAATATATATATATATATATGAAGTGTGTCTGAAATATTTAAATAAGTGGTTTGATTTTGGTGATGGCAACATAATGGACTTTTGTCCTTTATGGTGACTTTTGGTGACTTTTGTCCTTAATGGACTGCATATCACTTGAAAAAAAACCCGAATTTCAAAATATTTTAAAATTAGCAGAGTCACTTTGTATTACTGATCACTTTAGTGTAGATAGTATGTATTCAGAGATCACTAGGGTTTCTGATTTGTTTTGTAGGGAAGGATATGAACAGTTGAAAGCAAAATTAACTACTATGACAATACCACAGAGATGGTTGTACATTATTGAACTGATTGGTGCATCAAATCTGTGCAATGTTTTAGTTTTAGTTAAATTTGTTTTGAGTATATTTCCATCAAATGCATTCACAGAGAGAGTTTTCTCCATTATGAACATTAAATGGAGGGATGAGTGAAACAGATGTTCAGCTGATCTAATAAAAAATGAGTTGTATACTTACTTCAATTATGATGAAAGTTGCAGTGATTTCTATAAGAATGTACTTTCTAATGAAAAAGTGTTGAGAATTGCACGCTCAAGTGAAAAGTACTCGTGTTAATTGTGTTGAGTATAATATATTATCCATAAAATGTGCTGTAAATAAAATCAAGAAATTCATTGTCGATACATGTGTTCCTATTTCTCATCTCTGAAATCTGGTAACCCTACCAAGTACCCAAAGGGACACATCTGAATAAGAGTAAAATATATATATACTGGTAATATTAATTAGTATAAGTGTACTCATCTACATAAACTAAACTCCAAGAATAATATATTTATTTTGTTTATAATCATAGGTATAATAATTGTCTTACAAAAATTCATCACACTTAGTATTCTACATTATTCAATATTTCAGTCTGAAATGTATCATTTATTAATTTTAAAATTTAATAAAACTATTACAATTTGAATATGTGCTGGAATTTACTTATGGAATGATTAACTGTATGTCTTTGACCCTAGATCACTAATATAAAAATTATACTAACCAATACCAATCCAAACAGGAATGTGCCTTCTGCTACCCAGGTAGCTAACAAATATAACAGTGATCACGTTCCCTATCTCATACGAAGACGCAATGAGGCCAGATAGGCTTGAAGGTATTTCAAACCTCTTCTCTATTGTTGTAATTACGGAGTTTATATAACCAGAACTAAGCGCTTGTTGTAACGTTACAAGGAAAGATAAAAGTAGTACGAATACCTAAACACACATAAAACAGGAATGATTAAAAGGAAAAGAATAACATATATACAACATATTTCATTAATCACAATTTAATAAAAAATCTAGAATAAAATTTAAGTTATGGTTATTGAAAATAATCCACAAGAAGAAAAATAAAGATAAAAAGAAGAAAAATAAAGATAAAATTTAATGCGAGAACAAATCATATGATGCTAATGCCATAAGAACATATCGTATACACTTGGTATACTCAGAAGTTAGTATAAATTATTAAATAATAATTTAACATGTATATCACATGCAGGTATTTTTCCTGATCTCTGTAACACACACACACACACACACACACACACACTGCAGTTAAGACAATACTACAAAATTACCTTAATACTGGCAAAACTTTGAATAAGGAATGGTCTACATGCAAGGATTCCACAGTCTCTTATGTCTTGAGGTAAAATGGCTGCAACTTCAGCAAATGAAGGATGAGTCTTCTCTTTTGCTTCATTACGTGCTCTCTCACTGCTGAAAAAAATATTATATTCCAGTATCAACAAAATACAGTAAACATATTGGCAGCATAATGACAAATTCTTTACATTGTTATTTCTCTTAATAGTAAATAATAAGGGTCCTCATGGGTCGAAGAGACACCAGCTACGCTGGAGTGAACCAAGGTTAGCAGCTTTCTCCTTCCCTCGTATTAGTTCTACTGATTTGTTCCCTACCTTGTCAGCCTTCCTCAGCCACCTCTTGTTTCTTCAACCCTGAGGTTTCTGAGGGCTAGGGAGTTATTGCCTGTTTCACAATTCTTGCACATCTTTCCTGTCCGTTTGAAAGGAAGAGGATCTTCAGCGCCAGCAGCCTGCTGGGGTTAAAAGCACATATGCTTGATGGACCAAAGAAAAACCTTAGAATAAGATGGCTGACATGATAACGATGCCTGCTCGGATTATGACTGTGAATATGCAAAAACATAGTAAAAAAAGAAATGGAATTAGAATAATACTTTGAGGATTACCATATGGATCAGGAAACAACACAGCCCAGGAGTGGGATGCAATGAGGAGAGAATGACCGAAGGCTAACTTGTTAAAATAATTATATAAAGAGTATACCTGCTGGGCAGAGAAGATGGCATGACGTTTTGGTGGAGACAGACCCTTGTTCTACACAAAAGTAGAAGAGGAGCTCTATCTTTTCCCTTACTATCCTCTATAAATCTGCTGTTGCCAAAATGAATATTTTAATACCTTGATTACCACCTGAGACACGGGGATTCCTATAAGTACAGGAGATTCTTGTAAGTTATGGAGTTATTTTAGACTTGTCAAAAACAAGATCAGTAAAACAGTTATCAGAAAAGATAACTTAATAATTTATTTTGTACATTTCATAATCATCCAATTACAAGTTTACAAAAAACAAAATTTTTACTCAGTTCATTGTGTTGCTAATTTTAAATATGAGTAATTAAACTAATGGCAATGCCTTATTCTCTAGTTTCATTTATTATCAAACATTTTAAATGGTATTCAGCAACAAAATATGTTCAGTCATATTGATGATTTCAATTTTGACCTTTCTATTGCATATGATTGGCACCATACTCTTATATGATAGTCACAACTCTTAGCTACATCATATTTCATACTGTTCGGCTACCCCTAATACTGTTCATACTGTTATCCCTTCTACCATGTTTAAAAAATATAGGCCAGCATTATAGATGTATTTAGTTCTGAACACGAACTACTATAATCAACAAATGTAAAAGAAAAAGCATTATAAAACAACACTGAAGTTTAATATGTCTGGCCAATACCTAAAACACACACACACACACACACACACACACACACACACACACACACACACACACACACACACACACACACACACACACACACACACACACACACACACACACACACACACACACACACACACACACACACACAATCTATTGTAAGGCATAGTTAGAGGGTGTTAGTTCATATATGGGGAGGGGATTAAACCTCTAAGGTTGAGAGCCCCTGCTTTAATACATTTATGCATTATAAAACACACATACATACACACACACACACACACACACACACACACACACACACACACACACACACACATATTTTAACACCCGGTATAGTTTATTTTGCCAATTTCAATATTTCATTTATTCCAAATCGTTTATCCTTTTTGAGTTGCAGTGATATACCATTATGTCCATCTGGCTGTGTTCTTTGCAAGTTGTGAGTAAATTAAATTAATTTCCCCGTTATAGGGTAAGGACAGTGGAAATGATACTTAGAAAGAATGCCAGATTCCAGACTGGCCAAACAAGTCTGAAAATACAAACCTACAGGACACAGGTGTGTAGGTAGACTCAGGACAAGATGGCTGGAGAGGATCTATGAAAGTAGAACAGGCAGCACCTTGCCTCTTATGCTGTGTTGTGAAGATGATGAAGACAGTTTATTTTATACAGACAACTCAGAATCTCGCCCAAGGAGCCAGTACATTTTTCTGAATTTTTTTGTCAAGTTTGGTTTTTTCTTTTTTACGTGTTTCTTCCAGCATAACTTCTCATCTAATGTCATGCGTAAGTAATTTACACTGTTTTCATGTCGTACCACTTGTTGGTTGATAACCACAGCAGATAATTAATTTTCCTATTGGTGAAATTAAAGTGCACTGACTTGCCTTCATTTGTTTTATTCGCCATCTTTTAGTCCAAGAATTGGCTGTGAGTGGCAGCTTGTAGTTTCTCACAATGTCAGACTGTAGTTACTTCTTCAATGGTGTTACCTTCTGCTATAGTGGCAGTGTCATCAGCAAAGGTAGCAATTGCAACGGCCTCTTCACAGGATAGTATATCATTTGTATACAGTAGGCATAAAACTGGTCTTAATATGCTGCCTTGTGGAACACCAGCTGTGATACTCGGAAATATCTTCCTGAAATGTAGGATTTCAATAACTTACCTAAATGGTTTGGTAAATCCCTCTCCAATCTGTACTCCAACCCATGATGCCAGACTTTATCACAGGCCTGTGCTACATCCAGGAATGTTGTGGAGCAAATTCGTTTTTTCTTTTAGTGCCTTCCCAAAGGTAGTGGTAATTCTATGTACTTGATCAATTGTTGAATGTTTATTTTGGAATCCGAATTGATGGTTGGGAATCAAATCTTCTCCTCAATAATAGGTTTGAGATGCTTTAAAATCAACTTCTCAAATATCTTGGAGATGAATGGTAGCAATGACATCGGGTGACTCATATGTCATTATCAATGACAAATGATGCTTTATCATTTGGTAGTTTATCAGGTTTTGGAATCATTATTACCTCTGCCACTTTCACTGCATTGGTACATAATGCAAGCGAAATGCTACATTGATCAAGTGTGTAAGCTTGGTAATTCCTTTTGCTGGCAGTTCTTTCATTATTTGCCTGCTTACAAATTCATGTATATATGTTTATATTGTTTCTTCAACACTGATTGAACTTTAACTCTGATAGATACAGTACATTACACTAACAGTATACAAAGTTTTTAACTTTTCTTGTGCAATGCTTCTTTCAAAAAGTTGTATACAATTATTTATTTAAAAAATTTACTTTTTCAAGATATAAACACTATGTATTAACACCATAAGATCTGACAGTGGAGTATCCTTTAGTCCTACATGTAGGATATTTGTTTATTTATATCCACACACACACACACACACACACACACACACACACGCGTGCGCGCGCGCGCGCACTGAGAATTAAAAACTGTATTTACTTACTCAACTAATCCTGATGATGGATTCCGGCTGTGACACTTTATGACCGTATCATAACATGGTGCTGGACCACTTGGACCTGCATTGTCTGTGTCTGTATTGTTACAGTCTTCCGTGTCCGTTGTTTCAGAGTAAAGTCCCGTCATGGCATACATGGACTCCTGTCGCCTGTGGCCATGGCATACGCCACCTCCACCACCAGTGCCACCACTTGAAGTCATGTTTGGTTTGTGAAGTGTAGTTATTCTTTCCTCATAAACACTTAAATGGCAACATTATCTGGAAAGAAAATTTGAAATATATTAATATGAATTCTAGAAGGTGGAAGGTGACAATTTTCACCTTCATTACAATTTCACGTTATTGTTTTAATTAGTTTCAACTATAAATATATATTTAAACCAGAATATCTTATAGTTTAGCTATACAAAATAATACATTTTAATAATGAACTGGGAACAAAACTCCCATCATAAGTGCATTCTCATTTGAGGTTTGGATGTTCCATGCATCCTCAAAAAAAAAAAAAAAAGTTTGAAATATATTAACAATGACACATTACAGAAACTGCTCTACAATGTAGAGACAACATAAATTGTTGACTTACATAAAAAAATAACAGAAAATAAAACAAGAAACCAAATGTTAGGGCTGACTAGGGTGTAGTATCTTCGGAAAACTGAGGGTGCCACATCTTACATCCATTTTTTTTAACCAACAAAAGTAAAATCATATGGGTATACCATCTAACTTGTTATTTTTGATTTATTATCACATGGCAGAAGTGTGCTATGAATTGTTCTTACATTTTGAACGTTTCTTACACTACTCATCTTTTGGGCGAGTTTGATGATAACGTGTTCCCGCTTCTGATACAAATTCACTTTTCTTATTTACTAAACCGCAGTTGTGGTTGAAGAATCACTGGACACATCTTCATTCGTCACTCTACCTCCACGTTATCGAAAATTCTTCACGCACTAAATTGAATGACCCCCCCCCCCCGTGGAATGGGCGGAATATTTAAACAGTTGTTACTGTAAAGCGAGACAGCTTCAAACGTCTGATTTTCACTGAGCTCCTCAGTCCCGTTAGACTCGGCACTTACTTTGTTCCAAATATGTCCGTTTCCGTGAAGAGATTACTGTCTGTAACTCCGCCTCCTAGATATTACCCTGTTGAATCATTAAAAAGTAAAAAAAAAAAAAATCATTACCCTGAAAAAACTATATTCTTTAATGAGAGACTGATTATTCATATATACTTTTGCAATTTCTAGAGTTCCCATCGCTGTTAGTAGGTGGTCTTGACCAACATGATTAATTACGAAGTAATTTGTTTACGATTTCATTACATTCCAATAAATCACAGGTTACTCTCCCGCAATTTTGATCAGTACTTTCTGATACTATTTACACAGCGAACAGCAGCGATTTTTCTATCTAGCAAATACGTATTAGCGACCGCAACATTTTTCACATACCAGTTTCAATTGACAGTTTTCCATCGGCAGCTGTACTGCATGTACCTGCTACCGTCTTCTGCTGCATATTAAGAAAACACAATAGCAGAAATCTCCATAACAGAATTCATTGTTTCATACTCTTCGAAAATATGTTCCGAAACAACCTATTTGTATCGCTCGAAATTATAATTACCATATGTGCAGGTAGTTTTATCGCACTTATCGACACACAAGTCACTTTTTCACATAAAACATTTGCAATTAACGTTCTATTAATCACACGAAAATGTAAAACTGTCTGTTTACTAAAAGTCGCATTAAGCCTAATGTAGTTTTACATTTAGGCCTATCTGTTAAACAAAAACAAACTGTAAGACTTGAAGGATTTTTTTATTTGTACGTTTTAAATATGTTGCCTACATGTTTCTGTTCGACTTAAAATTTTAATAACATGTACGGAATCTCAATAATGAAATCTCAACGGTCGAGGTAATATTTTATTAATGTACCGTAAGAGGCGATTCTATAAAAAAACTAACAAATAAATGTTTATTCGTGGACTCGTAGACGTTGCCGTGGGTTCGACGTGTATAGAAAACTACATCGCTTTGGTAGGTTACACACGCTTTAAATTTTTCTATAGGTTATTAGAGTTGAAACTTGAATAAAGCAAACACTGTGAACCTTAAGTTCTCGTTATATGAAACTGCTACCAAAATTATATATTTTTAGTATTCTAAAACCTACGGAAATTCTATCAAACCATCACTTTCTCATAATTTCAAAGCATTCACCGGAAGTTCCTTTTTGGGATAAGGCAACTTGGTACTTTCCCCATAACCATACCCTTGCTAAATTCTGATATTTCAACTTTGCGATAATAGTCGAATCGTGTACATCGCGATTTGCGATGTCTACGATATTCGTATCTATAGACACTAGCGAACTTAATTATAAAACTTTGTCCAGCATTTCCCACTCGACTGATATTACTGAGACTCACTGACTTTGGACGATTGACTGACGTTCAAACCGAATTCTCGACAGCAGATGTCCGGATCTAATTATTACTTCTATTAGTTCTTCAATTTCTGTATTATACGCCTTATGTCTGCTTCAAGATTATTTAAAAATCGGTTTAAATTCAAAACTGTATGCGATATATTAAATAGGGTTACCATCAACTCGGATTGCCCGGACACGTCGTCTGTTTCATATGAAAGGGGAACGTCCCGGGAGGGGGGATTTCCCCAAAACTGTATATTTTTATCAAGCGTTAAAAACCGGTTGGTCATGCCGATTTTAAGAAACATATCAGCTTAGTCAGGCGTCAATTACAAAGTTAGCTGCCACGTGTTTATCGTCTTTATCATGTCGTCATTTTTGTTTTAAATTAAAGTAGTGACAGTTTCATTTATTTTCAGCGTTTGTTATTAACTTTATTAATTACAAAATGCTAAAGCCCAAGTTCGTGTTTATTGATGGATTACAAATACATCTCTATTTAAAAAAGAAAAACCTAATTCTTCCTGAAGGAGGGAACTTCTTACGACTGGGCGCACAAGCAAGTAATGACTGTCACTTAAACAAAAAAGAAAAACATTTATATATTTTTATTTGTTCATTGGGGTTTTCCCATTAATATTTAATTTTTTTATTAATAACTGTTACACATTTAATTGAAATATCGTTTCCGTTAAATAAATGATATTTTATAATAAACAATAGCGCTTTGTACGCCTACATGTTTATATTTTTTATTGTTAATATATGTTAAGTGTATTTTATGAACTAATAGTACATGTTTTTTCAACCTACCAATTCAATCTGAAAACAATTTTTATTTTGTCAATAACATAGTAATTTTATGTTGGAAGCGAGTACTGTGTCGTGTATGTGTGTGTATATTTATTTGTTTGTTTTTTATGTAGGACTGTAATGGTTTTTTAATCCGACTGTCCTACAAGTGCATTTTAGTAGATGTAAAACTGTATTAAATATACTACAGCTTCATTTTTAATTCAAATAAAATAACGAGAAGTTTAACAAGCGGCCGTAGGAAAAACTGTACCGGGTGAAACATAACACACTGAACTATATTCTCATCGTCTTCACCCCTCTACATCTATTTTCAGTTTAATAATTCAAGTTCAAGGATTTAGTCTTAAATAAAACTTTAAATATTTTGTTGAAAAAAATTATATTTTAAAACATAACAGACTTCTTAAATATTAATTTGGGCACCTAAATTACAAAATATCCCATGTGGCTTTGATGAAATCACCGCAATTATGAATTTACGTTTTTCGTTTCATACAATTTTCTCAAAATTGCTGTAAAGGGTTTGTTTAAATTAATTGAATTCTGGCGTTACCTCAATACTCATTAGTCAGCTTTTACTCGGAAAATAATAACTGACGATTTTTTTTTTAGTAAAAATAGACTATAAAAAGCCTTAGACCTTTCTCAGTGTCGGTCCGAACACAATTCTTTTTATGTCTACACAGATTCCGTTTCATGTGTCCATTGATCTCTATCTTGTGCTAGTCCCTTGCTTCCACGACTTGTAAAATTAATAATAATCTTCCTGTAATCTGTCAGATTCTGTTCGCCTTTCAAAAACAGATTATACGAAACTATCCGGTACCGAATTATGAGAAAAATTATCTTTTAACGTATGCCTTTATCTTGTATTAGGAAATTTTTGGTACCATACGACATTTACTTACATGACCATATTACCGTCTTAAATCCTCCATCCTAGTTATTACTGAATAATGTTAAACGTTACACAGTTATGAAAAATAATGTTAAACTCTTCTGGTCATCAGTTTTCTAGCTTGACCGTTAGGCGAGATCCTTCTGTCATCCCTACCAAAAATCCGCCAAAACATCAAATATTGCGATTACTTACAAATATCAAGATCAGCACTTGCTTTTCTTTCATTTCGAAATTTCACGAATAAATTCTTTTCACAACACAATAACATTAAAAAGCCATTTGGCAACACTTCGACGATGAAACAGCTATTACGTCCAAGCACACGTAGGTATAAGTGACACGAGTCAAAAGAATTTTATTGCAATTGTCGATTGTATTTTATGTATTTAATATGGAAAAATATTCTTCAAAAACTTTTACTCGTTTTTTTATTATCCTTGATTTAGTATTTATTTTTTTATTATCCTTCCACATTAAATTTACCTCAACTTCATTTACGGATGTCGCCAGTTAGGCTACGTTTATTTGCTGTGAATTAGCGAATACACACGGTACAGTGTATATTTACTCAGCAATGTTTCGGACAACTTTATGTTAACATGTTACACAAACACTAGGTGCTTACAGTACGTACTTAAGCAATTTGGCGTGCGTTCGTTAACCACTACTGAATTAAGAACATTATATCAGTTACTTATCGCTTCTTCACAACAACATAATCTGTTCACTGTGTATTATTACCTGAGAGGCCAAGCAACAGGTGGCTTGTTCACTGACCCTAACAAACATGTAGGAAGACACTCTATTGTACAAAGTAGGCCTATACGCTAGAATACCTCCAACAAAACTAGGATATAAATCTATTCCGATGAATACGCCAATGGGAAACATTATATTGTCCAAATACTGTATCCATGAAAGAAATGTAAAATGGCTTTTGTTTTTTGCTAAATACTTCGGTAATAAAATAACCTACCGTTCGTTAATCCTTAAATGTCAAGCAATGAAGTCACTAGCCAGACCGGAACAGAACACGCTGTTACACTACGGTCAGGAATACATCGTACTGTAGGCCTACACGTTTGCTATGCTAATTCAATACGCATTTCGTCAGCGTTTTGTACGCGCACACGTGTTTGTACCTTAAGTCACACCGGGTTTCCTCGTGAATTGCCTGAGGCCTTCATCAGCGTCCATTGCACACAATCGTCTAGGTTACATAAGAATACAAACAGGCACAAACACACTCAAATAGAAATAATAATTATTTTCATATTCCTCTGTTAAAATTAATGCTATAAACGATATTTTAACACAAAAAATTAAACAATTTTAACACTCGATGATACATATCATTATTTTTATAAATACTGTACCATAACTCCATGAAATTCTGGGAGTTATAATTTAATAATATATAAATTTAATATATCATCATATACGTTGTAAGGTAGTAATTAGTATTTTCTGACCTAAGCCGAACGAAAGCGTTCCCAGTAATTTCTTCTCTTCCACACATGTGTCAAACAGAAGACACTAACTTACGAAAAAGAAGACGCTATATCATACATTTTAGGGATCAAAATAACTTCCAATAAGCTATATTTTTATATAATGTTAAGAAAAGTATATTTAATTGTTTTGATGTCAGTACAAAGTTTTTTAAGTCACAAGAATCTTAAGCCATAAGTAAGAATCGAAAAGAGCTTAAAAATCATTCATCAAAGTAACTTATTTATTGATCGAAGTATCGAAGCAGTTACTCAAATCAGCAAATCGAACCTATTAAATCAGAATTATTCAGCCGTTATGTCTGAGAAGTAATCACCAAATTTGTCACTGAAATTTACGAAGTAATTGTACGAGGTAATTACGAAAAAATGACATCACTGATCAAAACGAAGTAAAAGGTTATCTACGAAATGTACTTCCACATTTTCAACAATAACTTAGTCACGTGTGTTTTTAATAACGCTTATTTTGTAAACAGTTTTCTGTTTTACACGATTACACAGTTACACGATTTACCTAATACTGTACTTCAATTACGTACGCAAATGCTGTAGTATCTTATATATAATTTATTTTATTTAAAAAAATTTTGTAAACTAGTGCAATGCCTATAGATGTGTGATTATAAATTATTGCTTTCACGTCTTGCTTTTATTATTATTATTATTCCATCTCTCCAAAAAAGTAAACTTTACTACGTGTTATAAAATTTATAAACAATAAATTCATAATCAATAGAAATAAGCACACTTACTGTTATTATATCATAACCCTGTTTAAAAATACTCGCGTTTATGTCAATTCACTCCTCTTCAAGATGAGTCACAATCCTTAAGTATTGGGTCCATGACCCTAAACGTGTACCGCACTCAACTTTGTCGAACAAACACCATCTAATCAGTAGAATTATCACCTTCTGTCTCACTCATCAAAATGTCAAAACACACAAACCTAGTATATTTCAAAAAACACTGAACATCTCGTCAAATATGGAATAAACGAAAACAAAAACAATAATTCTATTAGGTGAAAAACAAGTGCCATCATTGCACTTATTCACAGACGTTATTACTAACTCATGAAATAATCGACCCACAGGTTACAGTTACGAATCGGCAATAAGGAAGAAAGAAGGACAGGCACAACAACCTCTTCGTTCGAATGACACAGTTTACATACGGACGACTGTTACAAAGCAACATTAACACGCTTTTTGACTCCCACAATGTTATACGTTTTATGTTGTTTTTTATTCTTTTTCAAAGATTATTTTTTCCGTAGGAGACGTGACACACAAAATATAAGAGCAGTTGGACGTAACGGTCACAGTAGATTAGTGTGAACACCAAGTGTTTGCACGCACACGCTTAGGTGTGTGTGTGTGTGTGTGTGTGTTGTAGGTTCTCAGTAAGGTTACTCATACGCGCGTCTATATGTAGGCGTGCGTGTGGGTATTAGGAAAAAACTAAACAATAGCTCATTGTAATGTATACAGTCAATAGTTGCATGCAGTCGTTGTGTACGCCGGTCATAATTAGAATGTTTGTCATCTTATGGCAACAAACACGCAATACGCAAAGGTGAAACATTCTTTGTCAACAAGGGTCACTGATTTTTCATTAACACTGGTCGTTAACTAATTAGTTGAATTTCGTAGTCTAAAATGTAATACTGAATCAGTCTGTTAAATCAATGTTTAAACAGGTATTGAAATTGCTTTACTCTTTATTATGAACGTATCCTAAAACTACCTTATACTATTACCTTGTACGCACACTGACATTAACCAATAATTTCTATGGAAAGATTCCTTTTTCTGGGTAACCTCGGGAAAAATAAAATGCGACTGGTTTCGCAAACTTCCAACAAGATTTTCAAAAAGTTACCGGTATGGAAAAAAAGAGAACGATTGAATTTGATTATGTTGGGTAATTTATTCTTACTTTTAGGGTTGAGCTGCAGAAAAAAAAAACAACGCCACAAGGTTGCAGCACTTTGCAAAAAAATATACGTGTACAAAAAAGTAATAGGTTATGTCATAAACTTTACGAAGGGAACTAGAGACCCCCTGTTGACAATATCAGACATTCAAAATTTAGTGACAAGCCAACCCACAAATTCACGCGTTGACAAATTTCCGTGAAAGATTATAAACAATCTGTAGGCCCAGGTTCACATTTTAAGATATGTTTATTTTTAAATTGTTTTCATCGGCATTTATATTTTCTGTCAAAAAAGCTCAATTTTAATTAATTTCTACGTGTCTCAAATATCTTTACCAAACCTCCCCTCATGCGTCTTGACAAAAGTGAGGCTGCACAAAATAATTTTTCAACTCCTCTTGATTATCTTCACATCATACTTTACGCCAACCGTTCTTATCTTGCATACTGAATATTTTTTCTTTTTTACACAGCGGTTCCAGTTAGCTGCTTCTCGGACTACACTTATGAACTCTTCTTTACCTATTAACTCGACAGCGTGTCACTCCAATGCTCTTGATATTTCCATTGAGTAAATTCATTTATATCTGTTAAAGTTCTGACCCATTGCCGGGGTTTTAGGCTGTGGTCTCACGCTGTCGATTGAAACAGACGTTTCGGCCCCACCAATGGAGGCCATCTTCAGCGTAACGATTTAAAGTTAACTGGCACGCTGTTCGTTCGCCAGTTACACTGAAGATGGGCTCCAATGGTAGGGTCGGACAGCCTTAC
This sequence comes from Magicicada septendecula, assembly GCA_034769895.1. Lineage (NCBI taxonomy): Eukaryota > Metazoa > Arthropoda > Insecta > Hemiptera > Cicadidae > Magicicada > Magicicada septendecula. The sequence continues at coordinate 214,974,404 of CM068370.1, forward strand.
ACCACGGCCTAACAGACCGCGAATAAGTCAGACCTTTAGCAGCGTTGACGCCTGCCGTGAGAGTCAAAGATATCAATTAAATTCATGTACCATTACTTAACAGCAAGTCCTACACAGTTCTGTATTAAATACTTTACCTACTTCTTTTCTGTTAGATAACTGACTTAGAATTTTCGCCGTCACTTAACCAATGCCCTGTGTTGGTTACATTCTGCATACAACATAATATTATCCAAAAATATGTAATAAAAGTACATACATTGTTTTCTAATTTGTTTACACTCGGATCAAGAAAAATCTAGTTCACAGTAATCAATAATCAAACATCGAACAGGCATAGAACTAAGGCTTAATAAACGATGACTTGAATTACGTTTATACTCGTGTTATTAACCAGTTCACCGTGAACGTTGTAACATAACAAAATTATCACACTAAACATTTGAATTAATGTTACATAAATAAAAGAGAAAGTTCCATAGTGAGTGAGAGGAATAAATTGTTTAAGGATTACCCTAGAAACTGTATAATTAAGTCTATAAAATGTTAATAAAAATGGAAGATAATAAAGAAGACCATTAATTAAAATAACCTACTATGAAAAAACCAGTTAAACCAGCAGTATACCCAGTAGATTGGGGAAGCAGTACAAAAAGGGAAGGACCATAAAAAAGGAAATAATCTGTCATGAAACCATTTTAATAAGGAAACTACTAATGTGATATTTGAAGAAGGGACGAAACATATCAAGATTCCAACAGAGACCAGAAACAGGAAGAGATATACCAAAACAAAATGTTAATCATATATTAAATACCATGAGACAAAATTGAAACCGATATAGGTAAACCCCAAACAAGTTACAAGATACAATACTATAAAAACAAATTGTATATTAGTTGTAAGTGTAACATGTCAAAAAATATGTCAAAAGAGACTACCATAGAGTAGAACTCACTAAAAAGACTACCAGAGTGTAGAATACAATAAAGTGAAGTGAGATAACAAAATTAAGGAACTACAGAGTGTACAGTGAGAAACATAGTTAAAAGATCTATGAAAAAATCTTCAATGAGGTTTAAGTATTATAAAAAGACTACCATGAGTGTAGAATAATAATAATAAAACCATTGAAATGAAAGACGGTCTAAGGACTGACAACATTACTAGTAATAAGAGTTTTAAATTAGATATAAGGACTATTACATATAAAATGTTTTCTTTAATTATAACTAAATAAATGGTGAGGACAAAAATACCAAAGGACAGTTCATAACTGAAGGTATGCCTAATATTAAAATGTTTATTATTTATTATTAATTAAATAATATTTTAGATGTAAGGTGTAAATAGATACACGAGGTTTTTTTTTTATCACAGTTAAAGTGTTTTTATAAGAATAATACATACACAAGACAGTTAGTGACTGACAGTGTTACTAGTAATAGGAGTTTTTTATGTTTTCTAATTAAATTATGTCTAGGATAAGCTATGTTGTTATCATTTGATGATACAGGAAAAAATAATAGGAATAAGATGTTTTTGTTAAAATTAGGTGATATATGGAAAATAGTTGATAATAAGATGTTTTTGTTAAAATTAGGCATAAGATGTTCATGTTATGGTTCAATGATGTTATTAGTATAAAGAAAGTTTAGTAGATACAAGATATTCTATTGTAATTAAAATCATGTCATTTAATTTTCCATTGTGTAAGTCAGAGAGGCAAGTAGGGCATAAAAATGTAATAGTTTTATTCAAATCAGTAAACCATGTATAATGTACAAACAGACCCACCAAGACACTATGTTTGTAAACACAGAATGGCCTATAAACCAAAAAAAAAAAAAAAACTATCTATCAAAGAATTAATCTATGTAATAGGAATAGAATTCAATATATACAATACAGAAATTGAAAATATAATTAATACAGATACAGTTAATAGCAAATAGAATGACAAAAGAAAGAAAACTAACTTCTTTTGGAAACAGTCAAAAATAGGCTTATGATAGTAATCAAATCAGACTAAACAGCAAATTAATCAATATTGAAATGTTTTAATAACCAAATTATTAACAACAAAGTAATTACGGAGTTATTAGGTGTATTCCAGAGAAATATTATACCGAAAAAACAAATAAAAACCTTTAAAACACTGAATTTGTACAAAATATGAGACATACAATTATTATGCAAAATTGTAATTTTTGGGCTTAAATGAGTTTGAAACAAACCCAGCTATATATCAAAAGATGTAAAATTAAATAATCAATATTACTGAATAGTTAGATTCAGGTAAAATTAAGAAATATTGGAAATACAGTAAAAAATAAGAAAACTTGTTATGTATAGTTAGATAGTGAAACAAGTCTTAGACAGATATTTTATAATTAAACAATATGAAGAGGAAAAAGACATACCACAAATTGCCCTAAAACGACGACGTTGCGTCGTTTAGTCTATTGTTAATCGCAAAGCTGAACAGTTGAAAAATGTATTAGTGGAGTTTTGAAAACCAAATAATTTATATTAAAACCAAGTGTGGTTATGTGGCGTGTAACGGAGATGAACTAACAAGTGAAATAACATTATTTATCTATGTCTAACACTTCACAAGTTTCCAAAAACACAGAATAACACCATAAAACTTAACGCCAGAAATCGACAGCCATTTTGAAACAATTTTTGGAACGAATTCACACAAAACCAACACGCATATTTGAACACTACACTACACAAGAGATCCATCCAGAATTCGACATCGCAGACGACGAGGGGACATTCAACACGATATTTTGGACCAACACTACTTCGCAGGAAAAGGGAACATCGTTTTATTTCTGTGGGAGAAGATCTTCAATTCAAACGGCGTCATAGCAGATTAAAACCAAGCAGACGGCGGCCATTGCTGAATTTCTCACATAGACGGTGCAGTGCTACCTGGAGCAGAGTGACGTCATTTCTTCGACTTGGTTCGAATTTTAAATAATTTCTTTCTAATTGACAATTGTAATAATAATTTTGTTCTATTTCAGATATTAACATTTAGTTTAAGAATACCTGTTAAATGTATCTTGTTCCTTGCCCTCTGACCATTTCGACTCGTTAAAAGAACCATAAATTTAAACTTGTAAAAAATATATCTGTTGATTTTTCTCATTGCCGACTGTGGCGAATATTAGCCAGTGCCTGGGACATGCGCAGTTTGACTGGCGCACAATTTTGAATGAATAAACGCAAATCAGTATTCAGTTACCAGCATTGTTTTTATTTCTACCATTAATGTTATTATTATTTTTTATTAAGCAAAAACATAGTTCACATTGAGAGAATAGATATAGGAGGAAATTACCACCTCAAATAATTAATTAATTATCAATTAATTAAATTAAATTATTCAGTCAAATTCGATACAAGTACAAGAAAAAAAATATTTGCAAAATTTTTAAAGTTTGATATATTTGTTATTTATCAATCCAACACACTTAGTTATAACATATTCTTATCATCAATATCTTTATATTTTGTTTATTACTATACTTGAAATATATTACTATTTGACTAGCCTAACCAGTGGGACTTTCAGGAGTCAGACTAACCCAGTGATAAACAAAATATTGATACATAACACATATTTCAATTTCAATTATATTTTTATGATTATATTTGTAATATTTCTATTTATATTACAATTTGGCTTGCCCAACTAGTGGGGCTAAAAGAAGAGCACAATACCTTTGTTATCACCAAAGATACACACACAATATATCTCTCTATATATATAGTTCAATTATTTTTAATTTCAATTTTTATTTATATTTGTAATATTTTAATTATATTACAACGTATGTCAATAATCCCGTGACTCAAGGACATGTGTTACACTGTCGAATCAGGAAGTTTTAACTAACGACGCCAATTCTTGTACACAATAATTTGTAAATCCATGCTAAACGATAGCCGATTTGCACTGTTCTAACACTAAAGATTGAATCTGATAAAAATACGATATAATTATGTTTTAAAATAATTTATCGTGTACGGCAGGAAGCACAGTAGACCTTCTCGGAACGAAGTTCTTGTTTCAAATAACTAAGCATCGTCCGTAACGGACGTGTTGACCGCGTCCGCGTCCACTCAGTGTACGTTTAAATAATTTTGTTTTTTCTTCCTCAACAGATTTTTTCCTCCAAACTCCTGGGATTACCGACAGTAATAACCTCTCCCTCTCAATTCTTGCCTTGGATTCGAACAATCTTTTTTATATACTCATAAATTTCTAAACAATCATCTCGAGGCGGGTTTTCAAATTTCAACCTGAAAAACGTTTTATTATACCTCAAATATACAAAAGGTTTTCCTCAAAATTGAACTAGATCACAACTCCGCCAACAACAAGTATTACAATAACTCGCCAATAAGTATACTATATACTGGCCAATACAGTATTTTACATAAGTCGTTGAATGGATCTAGTATTACGTCAGAAAGTTTGTCGCAGTCGAGGACTACGTAGGTTTTGGGACTACTATGCACCTGACGTCCGCAAAATTTGCAAGTGGAGACCTAAAATATGAGCCCAATCGCTCCCGTCATGTTTTAATTTCTGGCTAAGTGACATGAAGCGTATGTATCTAGGATTTTACTACGAATCGGGATAATCCGCCTCGAGATGTTTTCAGAAATTTATTTGCAAGTTTTTTCGAATATGTTAAGAATCGACGGCGCCGGAGAATTTTGAGCAAAAAACGTTCTTCTGGACCACCGTGCGACGTCAACTCTGTAAATGAATACAGTAAAAAGGTTTACTCCAAAATGTTCAGTGTACGCTATCTATCTAATAGTATAAACAATGTAGCCTTCTATTACCTACAAGTTAGCATGTGTACACGAAGACTGAACAAATACCGCAGTACTCTGTAATGGCAATCTCAAATACGTGCGAAGAAGCACCATTGTTCCAACGCTGAAGGTAGTTGACCGCATTGGACTAACCCCTAGGTCACAAAGGAAGTAACGAAACACGCAAAGTTGACAGTGAGGCCTGCAGATTAATGCAGGTTCCCGGCTAACTACAGGTTTTATAGATAGTAATAACGCTCATTGGTTTCCCATAACCATAATCTGCAGAAACCAGATTACATCCTACTGGAACATAGATATAAGCAGCCACTGCGTTTTAAATAAAGCTTTTTTCTTCACACATGCAGAACATGTGGAATTTACTTAATGCGTGATTACTGAAACATGAACGTACAACGCTCAATTCTCCTACTATTATTATGGAAGAATACTGTGAGTATTACTTTTGCTTGCCTGTCGTAAATTCTCATTATATTTATTTTAAGTCAGTGTTACATCTTATATCTCTTTTTACAAAGATATAAGTTTATTATAATATACTTCTTGTAAAAGGAGAATACTCTGACTGAAAAGAAAGAACCTATTTTGACGACGATTGGAACCAGAAATAATATCGGAGCACCATCTTCTAGCAGTTTATTGTTTCTTTACTGTTACACACGTTAACGAGAGCAGTTGTGCAACCAACCAGTCATAAAATGAAGAATCTGGAGAGGACTTGAAACTATCTGCATACAGATTTGAACGACGTTATTCGCGTAGGGGCTGCCTCAATACGTAACAAAAATTACCGCCAGTGTTGTACAGGAGGAAATTGAAGAACTAGCCAGCTAGGGACAGCCAAAAATTTAATTACGTTTATATAAAAAATACTAACAGATTACGATTTAGTAGATAAATTAACCAAAAATGAATTCGCCAGAGAAAACTGAGATGAAACAGTTGTTGGGAAAACCGCACTTTAATGCGTCTCGTCACAGAGACCAATCTCTTCCATTTGTAATTCTTTGTTTCATCTGCGTATAAACTCTTGTTTTAAGAGGGAAACTGAAGATACGATAGTTGCTTATAAAAAGTGCACTGAAAATCAGGCAAGAAAAGACTACATTTTTCAAACCAGTCAACGACCAAAATTACAGAGTACAAAGTAAGTAAACATTATTATGTTGCGCAAACATTGTTACGTTACGCGTTTAATCTTACGAATAAAACTTATGTCTTCAGAAAAACGTATTCAGTTTTAAATTCCGTAACGGTATTAACTAAAAGAAGAATACAGTTCATGTTTGGAACCTTACAAGGACAGAGGTTAAAAGTAGTAATAAAGTGAGGTTATGCGTGTAGTTATATACTATTATCAAATAGGGAGTGCGGCTGGGCGAGGGTCAGGCCCACTCACAAACACGCAGCCCGCACACACACAAGCGCAGGGAATTAGGAGCGGCCGGATTCTCGCCGCATTAGTCACCTAGTGGACTTCAGTTGATCAAACATTGATTTATTTTATTTGACATTTTATCTTAAAATATTTAATGTATATCAATTCTACACACCATTACAAGAAAAATGATACCAAATAATCTATAATTTACTGAAATGGAGCCCAAAGTATCAGCTATGTTTGGTACAAAATTATTGACTGTAAGATGATTCATAGGTGTGAATCATAAAGACAGTGACCTTATCCATTTTGTATCCGCTTGTGTGTGTGTGGGCTGCGTGTTTGTGAGTGAGCCTGATCCTCGCCCAGCCGCACTCCCTATCTGATAATAGTATAGGTCTTTAAGAAAGAAATGTTTATGATTGATAAGTAATAATTAAACCTACCATGTGTATTCATTGTTATAAATTTTTAACCTTTACGGTGGACATAAATAAGTTAACACATAATATTTCTGAAACGCCTCCTCTTTTGAAGTTTATCGTAAAGTATTTTCAATTTACTTACTCAAGGACCTATCCACTAAGAACTTTTTTGTGACTTTTATAAAACATCGAATCTGTGGTTTCGCCAGCGTCGTCTTCGCTGGAGATAGCCTACTATTAGTACGAGTGTTCTTGCTGAAGGTTATTTCGTTATTTCACTCTGCTGTCCGGTTGTTTCAATCTGCAGTTACCATGTATCACCTGCTATTATCGGTATCGGTTATAATTTTTCCTAACTTTTAGTATAATATACAACTTATTTGAACTTAACGCCATGATTCCTTGATTTTTTGTCGAATACGGTACACTAATTCGGAATTGTCTGGCCCAGCGGATGGCAATAGAAAACAGCCATTATTTTCGCTGGCATGCGAACAGGTAATTAATTAACGTGTGCTCGGGTCGAGCGCGCTCCTGTGCTTGTCCTTCATGATTTGTTGTGTAAAACGAACAAGAACAAAGAACGTGATGGGGGGGGGGGTTCCGTGGTGACACGCCAGTCATTGTTACCAGTGTGCAGTAATCATGACGATCCGCGCTGTGGGAGATGGTATTCTCTGTGGCAATCGCGGTTACCGTCACTCTCCCACCCACCCTCCACCCAACGAGGATGTTGTAGTTCATTTTTCGCTTTGATCTCTTCTCTTGACGTAAATCCTTTCTTCCCTGACGTTTCTATAGTCAGGGTTTTAAAGTAGCTGACGGAAATGTACAATTGACTGATCTGTGTACGTAGGACAACAAGTCCCGTAGGTCTGAAAAGGGGACTCAATATTAGATGATTAATATAGGGGCAAAACGTCTTTGCTACAGAAAGGACTGCAGGTTTTCCTTGCTGTACGATATAAACAACAAACACGACTACACGAAAGAAATATTAGAATTACCTTTTCAATGTAATGTCTCGGTGGACGAATTAGTTTTGACTTTCAAGCGTCGGTGTAATACGTAGTAGTAGGACTAAGTGACGTAAGAGCTGCGTAAATGGATCAGGTGAAGTAACTAGTTAATCGCATTGCCGTCACTGCGTTCATCCTGTCCCATTAGAGAGGTGGTTTGGAAACATAGAGGGGGAGTATCATTTGTTTCGGGTTGTAGCATACCCATTTATACAGTACCCACCTATCATCATCATCATTACCATCACCATCACAAGCTGATCATCATCATATTAGCTGTCTCCACCAGCTTTCATGACTGCACACCCATATATGTTCCGAAAGTCGATTCCTTTCATCCTTACTCTTCTCTCTAGCCTTCCAATGTTTAATTTGAAGCTTCCCAGATACTTCCATCTAAAACAGACTCGGTCTATAAAACAGTAAGTGGAAACTTAAGGAAAAGCATTATGTCTAATGGTAATGGTATTGTTGGCACGTCATACTTTACGTGTTGGCTCTCCGCGTTGATTAGTTGTGACAAACGAATAATATCAATTCAGCATGATACATGACCTTGTGTGTGCGATAGGGTGACAGTATATGTTCGGTAACTGCAGATTATCACCTTCAATGAAGCTCACCCGTGTCGTGCAGTCGGCATTTTGCTATCAGTGTAGGCCTTTGTTTAAGGGCTACAAGATTGTGACAACAATACAGCTACATGGGCGGAGAAAAAGAGTCATTATAGTTGATAAGAGTTGCTTTGATAGCTATGTTAACTGTTTCAGCGATTTAAAAACAAACAGATGTCTGTTTCATTGTTAAATCATCACGCGCACGCGCGTTTTACTTACTGATAACTATTGCGCACTGCTTCGTGCGAATATGTTCACACATTGCTGCGCGTGCATGTACGAAAGTACGAAAATGTTACTTGTAGTAATACAAGAGAGAGAGAGAGAGAGAGAGAGAGAGAGGGGGGGGAGTGCATTACACACGTGTTTTTGGTGAAATATTTGGTTTGTCGGCCGTGATTCTTCCACCCCCTTCTAGGATTGTTAAAAAAAATAGCCAAAGGTGTCAAAGGCAAACAAATGGTATTTCTTAATCTATCCTAACGACAGATCACCCCGAAGAGCCTATAGAAGTTAACCGAACTGAAATCTTACAGACTTCGAACCTTTGAGGTGACATTCCAATATCAAACCCGTTATGCAACCAATAGAGCATCACACTCTTAATGACGAGTCTCGAGATGCCTCGGATGAAACGTCACCACTTGTAGAAAAAGGGAACTGCTGCGGAAAAAACATGGTGGCTTATCACTGACTTACAGCTATTGAAACAACGCGTAAAAGCAATTTCGACTGATCTAATAACAATTAGTTAACTTGTACGGTTTTTGTCATGTACAGATGATGATGATCATCACGCGGACGGAAACGAATACTTTTATAAAATAAAAGTAAAATATTTTATTACTTTTCAGTAAGAATTGATAAGTTTGTTACTGAAAAGTTTTTTTTTTTAAAAAGATTTTATTAATTCTTTTTAAAATATTCACTCACTATTTTTTCAAATAAGATTATTCATAAAGAAGCGCTTTATTTACTTGACGTGTTGTAAGAAACAAAGCGTCAAACAGTAACGTGACGGCAGTATATTTTGTTCCGTGCAAAATTATCCGGACGCCCCGCACAAAAACGGAGAAACCATTAAAAGTTACTTTAACGGTGAGGATAAAGAAGGATCGCGGCCATACCGTATAGGTCTACTGCTAAGCGAGACGTCAGCGCCAAATTAAATTATGTAATACTTTTACATTTAAGATTACGTCATCAGTTCCATTAATAAATTCATAGTTTTCCGGTATTACTGCGTATTTTTGCTGATGTTTACAATAAACTGGTTATTATTTTTAACCCATGCTATGATCAGCTGTCATCTTTAACACAGGTCAAACTGAGGTGATAAATATTGTTATTACGGAAAAATTGGTGTAAATAATAATAAACATACGTCATCAGATTCCGAGAAATCTTTATAAATTTTGTATATTTTCGTAAACGGAACACGTATTTAGGTTTGCAATTAATTACGTACGGGCTACAATGGCTACGTTATCTACGTTTCTGTAGATTCGTATAACATTATGAAACTTCAGCTCGTATTGGTATAAACAGTGTAAAAACTTTTAAGAACACAATATTACATCACAGGCTTCCGGCTGTCATCATTTTGACCTGGATCGGTTTGACAGTTCTGATTCTACAAGACCACAAACATAACTGAATTTTTAAAGAAAATGTGTTTAAACCTCCTATATATTCAGGACCACTTAATTCCTTTTTTTTATTTGTATCGACCACCTGAGGACCACATACCAGTTTCAATTCTTTATTCCTTGTTCTTTTATTTTTCTCCAATATTCTTTCATCTTTTCACTATGTCTCTTCTTCCTGTCTTCAGTCCATGTGAACCTGCGTTTTTCTCTCCCCTACGCTGGACTCCTTTCAATTTTAACACTTTTGCCCGAAAAACGTCTCTTTCAATTGCTTCTGCGTTTACATTATTTTTTTTCTAAATCCTTTTGGACTTCTTTAATCCAACTTGATGTTGACTTCTTTCCCCACAGACATTTGAATATCTGTTTTGTTAACCTACTGTCGTCCATTCTATATAAATGTCTTCTTTTTCTCATTGTTTCTGTTATATTTTCTATACTTTGATATATTTCATCATTACTTCTTAATCTTAATTCCTTCTTATTGATATAACCATTCAATTCTTACTTCGTAATTCAATCATGTTACTAACATTTAAGTAATAAATAATTACTGTAATGTACTTATTTTATTGTATTTAATGTAATGTCGAATAATTCAATTATTGTTGTTCCTGACCAATGCTTTTCATTCTACATCGATTTACGAGACCTTTTGTACTGTTGTGATTTTTGTTTTTAATAATTACGACTTGTTTGCTGGACGCGACACGGTCGTTGTACAGTATTCAACCCGAGGTCGACAACATTCTGTCTTACATTTCATTTGTGCGTAGATGTCTGTTATAATTACGCCCCCTATTCATTATCTCCTGTTCCTACTGTACAGATTCGTGAAACGTATTTATTTGGCAGTCTTTACACTTAATTCTTAAATCTTTGCACATCCTATCGTTTCCACCAAATAAAGGAGCTTTTTTGTATTTGCGTTAAAATGTTTAAATAACGAATACAATTTAAGTACTCTATTAAATACACAAATATTAATATAAATTTAATAAATAGGCTATATTATCAAATAACTAACAATTTCACATGCAAATATTTAAAATAGTATGCTCCCTGAACTGCAGAACTCGCTGCGAATATACGCGTATATTGAACAAAATACACTTATTATTCGATAAAATTTGATATTAGATAATTTTTCAATTATCAGAAAAATTATGAAGATCCCTATTAACGTACTATTTTTTGTTTAATAAAGTAACAATTGAAGAGCACTCATACAATAAACAGTAAAAATTCCAACCAATCGGATTTGTGTTAAACTTAACTTTCGTAGTTGGATTTTTACAATTTTTTTTTTCAAAATTTTGATCCCATTTGGGCCCTGGTATCAAAAGAATTTGATAATTCCAAAACTGTACACTATATTCAGATTTTGATTTAAATTCTCTTTAATTTGACATCCACATGGAATTTGCAATTTTATCAAACTTTTGCCCCACTTTTTGGGCATTGGCGTCCAAAATTTAACACTACATTCAGAATTTACTTAAAATTGCGTTTAATCTGATATGTCGCATGAATGTTTGCTATTTTATAAAAATTTTCATCCACTTTTTAGCCCTCGGCGTCTAAAAATTTTGAAATTTTCGAAAATGAACGCTAAACTCATATAGCCTACTGTTAAAATTTCCTTTAATTTGATACCCAGATTCGATTTTTGCGATATTGTTTCAAAATTTTGACTTCCTCACATTTGCCTCCCGTCCCTCTATCTTTGGGGCATCAATCTAAAAAAAGGAAAGAGTTTTGTATGGTAAAAGCATTGGCACGCATGCCCAGTTTTACGAAAATCGGCTGTCGCGTTCAAACGTTATCGTGAGACATACCCCAAGCAGATAGACAGGCAGACGAATGTCAAACGTCGATTAAAACGGAGAACTTCCTTCGCTCGATCTACAACCTACTAAATACAGTCACCTATATTAGTAAATTAACATAAATTTATACCAACAGGTGGATAGTAACTTTCGTTTCAATATAGGCCTACTCCAAATCTTAAGTGCCCACCTACACAACTATTAGTTTAAATAGGTACGCTTTCCAGTAGCGTATCTAGAATTTGGCCTTGGTGGAGGGGGTCCGGTCGAGTCGTCTTCGTACAAAATAAAAAAACAAGTTAAGACTAATCAACACTACTATTTTTAAAGTGGCTGAAAAAATGTGATAATATCCTAAAATCAATCCCATTAAAGTAAACGGTAATACGCGTTTTGAATCATTGTTTACACGATATACTTATTAACGGAATTGATTTTCCTGTATTCCATATTTCAAACGTATATTCAAATGCTGTGCAATAAACCTGTTTGTATATTTAAAAAAGAATTATTACTGTATAAGCGTACACAGCTAAAAAATAATAAAATAGTGTAAAAATTAAGAGATTAACAAAATTCGTAAACTTTTTTAGACCCTCTGGGGAGGGTCAGCCCCGTCCCTAAAGCAATGACGGTCCCTGATTGACAGCCTGTCTTTGTACGTCTTCACGGATCGCAAAGTTTCCTCCAAATTATTGTCAATATATACGTTGTTGATTAAACCAATCAATACTTCTTTTCTTAGTCTGTGGCCCTCGGTATTAGAAGGAACTAACCTTCAGAAACATAACTGTCCATTCTGTTCCGATAGTTTCTACTATTCCACCTCCGATTTCCGGCCCAACTTTTCCTCAACAAATTACAAAACTATACGCTCTGTTTATAAGTACTGGTTTATAGATTTTTCTATTTCCGAAAAACCGTTTCACACCTATTAGATAGGCCTATCTCACTGCTCCGGCACAACTGCTTTTTTTACTCAAACACTTTAACTTTTTCGCATTTGTTTGTTCCTCTTGCTCCCAAGTACAAAACTCCCCACTATCCCAAAATTTTATATCCACTTTTACCATAAGCTCCATGAACTCTTCATATTTTCATCACTCGGGTTAGGTTGTAACACTATCCTATGTGCTACCACTATCAAACGTTTCCTTGTATCATTCTATAGTTGGTTCTACAGTATTAATATGAAAATACTGTAAGCGTATCTCATTATTTAGTGGTTTTTATATATTATGTACCGTTCTGTGTTTAACCGATCAGCATAAAATATACTAATAATATTAACGAAACATAGATTTTTTGTACCAGGCAGGGGCAGACTGTTCAGCTTGAGCCGTACGTACACAACGAGGATAATGTGGCCAGGACTATGCTTAAGCCGGTTATTATTTCCCTAGCTGTTATCCTACGTACTCATTTCATAGGCTGAATCGACTCGGGAGCTGAAAAACGCTCCCTGATTTTTATAGTGCTGTCTGGGAATCGAATCCTGAACCTCCAGGTTAGCAGCCGACCGCTTTTGTAAAAGGAGTAAACATAACATCCTGCCCACAGATAGAGGATGCATACACAGTATTCTGTCAGTTTTAATGAAACAACTTTATTTTTATTTACAAAAGTGGTATTGCGTACACATAATATTTTGAAAAATAAATTTAACGAACGCAACGCCATGTTTCCTGTTCAGGCTTATTGGTTACCAATTTGCATACATATTTCCAAATTCCTTAGAGCATTATTAATCACCAAATTGCACTTGCACAATTATGTGAGGTGATGCTCATGATATTATTGTACTGACGAACTTGATTTGGTTGATGTGAAATATTAGCTTACTCCGCAAGGAACATGGAATGAAATTTAAATACAGAAAATAAACTAGAAGCGAGGCTGAAGTACAAAAAATAATTGCTTAATATAAACGGAAAACAAACTATATAACAATTGCTACAATTTGGAATGAAAGCTTAAATTACCTTCCACTGAAGTTTGTATTATCTGTGGATTTGTACTGGGTTCTACAAATGATTGTAACTCATCTTGTAATAAATGTGTATAGCACGTATACAATACTATTCAGCCAGCTTATATATACCTACCATATAAACTGTACACGTGAATGGTCTATCTCCAAGATTTACTCCGCAGCGGGTCCGTTATCTTAAATTACGACGGCATAAACCGGGCTTATCAAACCCCTTTGCTGCCAGCTATAGAAACGAAAATATTGCCACCTTTTGATAAAGGTCACGAACGAAATAAAAATAGTCAAATAAATTGAGACAAATCGAAACAAATGTGACATAAACCGAAATAACAGCGAAGCTAAAAATAAAAAGACATTAGGTACAAGGAAAAATACAACTGTCACAGGGCTGTACAGAACATTTCTACTGAATAACTGAAGACAAACACGAAGATAGTTTTTACGCGGGGTACAGGCTAATGGGGTCGGATAAAGATTGCATATTATGATTCAGAGGCTACACAACTATTTTTTTTCTGTTTGCTTTAGTACACAGTATTTAAGTCCGCACACAACGTAAGTCATATTACGCCAATAAGTCACAATACGTTTTTACTAATCCGGTGCCAGACGGAGAATCTATTCACCTACATCCGATAGGCTGGAAACAAAGCATATCGTTTCTGTGTCTCTGATATCTACCCATTGGACCGAAAGATATTCAGACACACCTTACTTCTTTGGCACATTCTAGAACAATTATTTGTTTCCTAGTGAAATATATCTCAGATGTCTTTAATCAATAACTTTTAGTTTCTGCATCTACGACTTTTAATTGGTATCCACGAATGATTATAACAAATCCTAGTGGCGAGGCGTGGGGCTGAAACTACGGGAAGGCCTATTCATGACCTACTCCTTCATGCGAGTTTGTAACAAACAATATTTATTTATTAAAAAAATAATAACTTCGAGATTACTGATTATATAACAAAATTAAATAGACGCTAATATTGTATATAAAGATTGTATCTTATTAGTCTTTCGACTTTTGATTATGAAGACGTAATTGCGTACATCGTCGTAAAGACACTGGGTCACCAACAATTACACACACCTTCAGTTCCCACTGGTGGTAAATGAATGGACTATAATAGAGTATTAGCAGTGTAGCTCGCGAAGTGGCCGCTTTCACTGCTATTGAATAATGGACACGGTGCAATATAGCGTTTCATTATGAACATAAATGTTAAATAAAACACCTGATATTACACTGTTTGATTCCCAAAATTAAAAAAAAGCATGACACTCTTAAATTTGCAGACTGCAATAACATTATCCAAAGTGCTAACAAAAGCCGAGCGTAAGAGCTCTGCCAGACGCATAACAGAATGCCAGAGCAGATAGCGTCCTCTTGCCTACGCATGCGCTATAGAACTTCCTCACGAAGGCCTATTTGGTTTGTCTTCTGCCCTTTTTCATGGAATCATTAAATCTCTTATAGACCATTATTTTATAATTTTAAATATTATTTTTTAATAGGAGGTTTTTGAAAAACGTTGAAGCGGTACTTCCAACACTTCCACTGGCGCTATGTCACTGAAAAATCTTAATATATAAGTACTATTACACACACACACACACACACACACACACACACACACACACACACACACACACACACACACACACACACACACACACACACACACACACACATTAATGTCTACATGAACGAAGTCCCGGAAAAATGGAGCCCGGAATTCACCTACAGTCAGGAGTAATTTTAAATTCGCTGCTTTACGCAGATGATAAACGTACTATCTTGACAAGTGAGGATGGATGACAGAAAGCAGTATTTATCCTGAGTAATAGTTAAGCATAACATGGGTTGATAATATCTGCCCCAAGTCGAAACAATGGTTTGATTATTTTGATTATTATGGCTATCTCTTATTCTGCGACAATGACATAGATACAAAAAGTTAGTGAAATTTATTGCTCTTTGGAGCATTGCGTAGGACATTTAAGAATAATACGCGGAGGGAAACGTGTTTAAAAGTCTACATAACAATGCCCATTCCGGTAAGAATGTTCGCTAATGAGATATGGACTGTAGCATGGCGAGACAAGCAAAAGATACAGTCATTACAGATGATATTCTAAGTGCTACTTTGCGATATACACTTCATCATAGGATAAGGAACGATACTGTAATAATGAAATTTAAGAAAATGGTATGGCCATGTAGAGCGAATGCTGCAGGATAGATTTCCAAAGCGGCACTGAGCGGTCGAAAGGTGAAAGGGATGTAGGTTGGGTATTGGAACAGGATTAGTTATGAGAATTACTCCTGGAAGTGGAGAAGACGAAAACGAAGATTTAATAAATACAAAGTAATAATAAATCGATACA
Source organism: Magicicada septendecula (assembly GCA_034769895.1). NCBI lineage: Eukaryota > Metazoa > Arthropoda > Insecta > Hemiptera > Cicadidae > Magicicada > Magicicada septendecula. Next base: position 214,990,577 of record CM068370.1, read on the forward strand.
AGTGTAGTTTAATAACGCAGTTTAATACAATCTCACTAGTGTCGGATAATTTACAATCTTTCAAATTGATGGGTTTATCACTTATAACTGAACGTACATATGCAGAAAACTTTCCTCAGAAATTCCGTAAACTTCGTTTCGTTTCAAGATACCGATGTAACTTAAGACAAACTCTTCCAAATCACATAGTTACCTTGTACATGATTCTCACTCGTTTGAATTATTACCAGCAAAACGAAAAGCCTTTCTACAACGGCCATGTCATTCCAGTAATGTAGTCATCAAAAGGATAGAAATTAAACAAGAAACAGAAAGAGATAGAAAACTACTATAGTGACCACTTTACGTTTACTACTGTAGTACTGAAGACTGCAATCTGACTGTACAGTATGATAATTACCCCCTCCCCCCATACACCGACAATATGTTTTAATATTAAGTACACACGATTCTAAGAATCTTGAAAGAAATTTTATTTTGATCAAATCAATTCCACTTTGTCTATTTTCGTCCACAACTACTGAGTACACACTACGTTTACAGACATCAAAGCGAGTAACATATTTTTTTCGGAGACACAAATGATAATTATAAACTATATCTTGAAAATGTCTTCATTTCAGAAATATGAAAAATACAGGACTGCCTATCTCAGAACGAATTAAAAACAAATAAAAAATTAGTGACTGTAGTGATTACAGAAGCTATTTTAAACCATTTTTGAAGTGGTTTAAAAATACCGGTTCAGTACGTTTGCAGATAATATGAAATTCTTGTGACTCACTCTACGTCTGCAGATGCAAGAGCAGCACTAAACCTACATCAGAGTGATTCACAAATTATTGCGGGGAGGTTAGTTAACATAATCATACCCACTTGACTGACAGAAAAATATTTACGCATAAAGAAAACAATTATGTTTAGAAAATTAACCCACCCAATGGCAACGGCACACGGTTTGAAATCAACGAACGTCAAGTGCGCTGATGGTAGTCGCAACACATAACATAAATAAACGAGCTCTATACTCACTGTTTCCCAGTGGCGTATCTAGAATTTGACCTGGGGAGGGATCCGGGGTCCGGTCGGTTTCATACAAAAGAAAAACAAGTTAAGATTAATCAATATTACTATCTATAAAGTGGCTGAAATCAATCACATTAAAGTAAACGGTAATAACTCAATAAAAATACGCCTTGTTGTAACATTGTTAACAAGATACTTATTGACTGAACTGGCTTTCCTATATTCAGTATTTCAAACGTATACACTGATGCTGTGTAATAAACCTGTTCGTATATTTAATATCGGTATGGAGAACCATACATGACTTCCATATTCTAAGATTTATATTTAAAATCATTTTCAGCCAAACAACCAGGCTGTGTCTTACCTGCCTTTTTATTGCTGTATTAAATGAAAAATATTATATTACATTAAAATGAAAAAATTATAATTTTATTGCCTGGCAACAAAATTATTTTATTTTTAACAATTACCATTGTTTCAAAAAGTTTAAATAAATTTTCAAGTACTTTACTCTTGTTAAAACGTAAAAGGTTGCAGGTAAACTACCCCTTCCCCTTAACCGATCTTCACCAAAATCGAAAGTCATTGAGACCTCTACAATTCAGGGACGTATGCAAAAAATTATTTCATTCTGTTTGAATTTGCGGCTGTTATCGTTTGCCATAGAAAATACGCTTGATAAAAAAACGTTGCAGGTAAACTACCCCTTCCCCTTAACCGATATTCACCAAAAACAATAGGTCTTGAGTACTCTACAAATCAGGGCTGTATGCAAAACATTATTTGATTCTGTTTGAATTTGCGGCTGTTATCGTTTGCCATAGAAAATACCCTTGTTAAAAAAACGTTGCAGGTAAACTACCCCTTTCCCTCAACCGATCTTCACCAAAAACAATAGGTCTTGAGAAATCTACAATTCAGGGCTGTATGCGAAACATTATTTGATTCTGTTTGAATTTGCGGCTGTTATCGTTTGCCAAAAAAAAAAAAATTTCCCTTGATAAAAAAAACCGTTGCAGGTAAACTACCCCTTCCCCTCAACCGATCTTCACCAAAAACAATAGGTCGCGAGTACTCTACAAATCAGGGCTGTATGCAAAAAATTATTTGATTCTGTTTGAATTTGCGGCAGTTGTCGTTTGCCATAGAAAATACGCATGATAAAAAACGTTGCTGGTAAACTACCCCTTCCCCTCAACCGATCTTCACCAAAAACAATAGGTCTTGAGTACTCTACAAATCAGGGCTGTATGCAGAAAATTATTTGATTCTGTTTGAATTTGCGGCTGTTATCGTTTGCCATAGAAAATACCCTTGTTAAAAAAACGTTGTAGGTAAACTACCCCTTTCCCTTAACCGATCTTCACCAAAAACAAAAGGTCTTGAGAACTCTACAATTTAGGGCTGTATGCAAATAATCTTTTCATTCTGTTTGAATTTGCGGCTGTTATCGTTTGCCATAGGAAATACCCTTGTTAAAACATAAAACGTTACAGGTAAACTACCCCTTTCCCTTAACCGATCTTCACCAAAAACAATAGGTCTTGAGAACTCTACAATTCAGGGCTGTATGCGAAACATTATTTGATTCTGTTTGAATTTGCGGCTGTTATCGTTTGCCAAACAAACAAAATTACCCTTGCTAAAAAAAAACCGTTGCAGGTAAACTACCCCTTTCCCTCAACCGATCTTCACCAAAAACAATAGGTCGCGAGAACTCTGCAAAACCGGGCTGTATGCAAAAAATTATTTGATTCTGTTTGAATTTGCGGCAGTTATCGTTTGCCATAGAAAAAAAATCTACAGACAGACAGACACACAGACACACAGACAGACAGACACACAGACACTTTTCGGAAAACGACTTTTTTTCATGTTTTGAGTGTAGTAGAATCAGAATCTGCAATAATCTCGAACACGATTTTTTTTGCCATCACCATACTTCCATTCCTTAAGGAATATGGAAGTAAAATATCGGTATGGAGAACCATACATGACTTCCATATTCTAAGATTTATATTTAAAATCATTTTCAGCCAAACAGCCAGGCTGTGTCTTACCTGCCTTTTTATTGCTGTATTAAATGAAAAATATTATATTACATTAAAATGAAAAAATTATAATTTTATTGCCTGGCAACAAAATTATTTTATTTTTAACAATTACCATTGTTTCAAAAAGTTTAAATAAATTTTCAAGTACTTTACTCTTGTTAAAACTTAAAAGGTTGCAGGTAAACTACCCCTTCCTCTTAACCGATCTTCACCAAAATCGAAAGTCATTGAGACCTCTACAATTCAGGGACGTATGCAAAAAATTATTTAATTCTGTTTGAATTTGCGGCTGTTATCGTTTGCCATAGAAAATACGCTTGATAAAAAAACGTTGCAGGTAAACTACCCCTTCCCCTTAACCGATCTTCACCAAAAACAATAGGTCTTGAGTACTCTACAAATCAGGGCTGTATGCAAAACATTATTTGATTCTGTTTGAATTTGCGGCTGTTATCGTTTGCCATAGAAAATAAAACGTAAAAGGTTGCAGGTAAACTACCCCTTCCCCTTAACCGATCTTCACCAAAAACAATAGGTCTTGAGTACTCTACAAATCAGGACTGTATGCAAAACATTATTTGATTCTGTTTGAATTTGCGGCTGTTATCGTTTGCCATATAAAATACCCTTGTTAAAAAAACGTTGCAGGTAAACTACCCCTTTCCCTCAACCGATCTTCACCAAAAACAATAGGTCTTGAGAAATCTACAATTCAGGGCTGTATGCGAAACATTATTTGATTCTGTTTGAATTTGCGGCTGTTATCGTTTGCCAAAAAAAAAAAAATTTCCCTTGATAAAAAAAACCGTTGCAGGTAAACTACCCCTTCCCCTCAACCGATCTTCACCAAAAACAATAGGTCGCGAGTACTCTACAAATCAGGGCTGTATGCAAAAAATTATTTGATTCTGTTTGAATTTGCGGCAGTTGTCGTTTGCCATAGAAAATACGCATGATAAAAAACGTTGTTGGTAAACTACCCCTTCCCCTCAACCGATCTTCACCAAAAACAATAGGTCTTGAGTACTCTACAAATCAGGGCTGTATGCAGAAAATTATTTGATTCTGTTTGAATTTGCGGCTGTTATCGTTTGCCATAGAAAATACCCTTGTTAAAAAAACGTTGTAGGTAAACTACCCCTTTCCCTTAACCGATCTTCACCAAAAACAAAAGGTATTGAGAACTCTACAATTTAGGGCTGTATGCAAATAATCTTTTCATTCTGTTTGAATTTGCGGCTGTTATCGTTTGCCATAGGAAATACCCTTGTTAAAACATAAAACGTTACAGGTAAACTACCCCTTTCCCTTAACCGATCTTCACCAAAAACAATAGGTCTTGAGAACTCTACAATTCAGGGCTGTATGCGAAACATTATTTGATTCTGTTTGAATTTGCGGCTGTTATCGTTTGCCAAACAAACAAAATTTCCCTTGCTAAAAAAAAACCGTTGCAGGTAAACTACCCCTTTCCCTCAACCGATCTTCACCAAAAACAATAGGTCGCGAGAACTCTGCAAAACCGGGCTGTATGCAAAAAATTATTTGATTCTGTTTGAATTTGCGGCAGTTATCGTTTGCCATAGAAAAAAAATCTACAGACAGACAGACACACAGACACACAGACACACACACAGACACTTTTCGGAAAACGACTTTTTTTCATGTTTTGAGTGTAGTAGAATCAGAATCTGCAATAATCTCGAACACGATTTTTTTTGCCATCACCATACTTCCATTCCTTAAGGAATATGGAAGTAAAAAGAGTTACTACTATACGCCTATTAGCGTACACAGCTGGCAAAAATAATAAATGCCTAAAATATAGAATAGACGACAACAGGTGAACACAACAAGCTTAAAATATCTGTGGGGAAAGAAGTCAACATCAAGTTGTATTAAAGAAGTCCGAAAGGATTTAGAAAAAACAATATAAATGCAGAAGAAGCAATTGAAAGAGAAGTTTTTCGGGCAAATGTGTTAAAAATGGAAGGAGTCCAGGGTAGGAGAGAGAAAAACGCAGGTTCAAAGTGGACTGAAGGCAGGAAGAAGAGACAACGTGAAAAGATGAAAGAATATTGGAGAAAAAGAAAAGAACAAGGAATAAAGAATTAAAACTGGCATGTGGTCCTCAGGTGGTCGACACAAACAGAAAAAAATGCCTAAAAATTAAGAGATTAACAAAATGTTTAGAGATTAACTCTTTCCGACCCTCTGGAGAGAGTCCGGTCCCGTTCGTTCCCCCTTCCCGTAAATACGCCCCTGCTCAAGAACGCCGAAGACGACCCCGTAATACCCGTTGATTCTATGGGCTATAACCTTCCACTTCACTACGCGTCGAGGTTTATACAAATTAAAAATCCAAAGACCGTGAATTATATTCCGAAAAAATCAGAAATTATATTCGTAACATTTAATAAAATTCACTTATATATCTTGAGATAAATTCGAATCCTTGGCATGTGGCTTCAGAATCAAGTGCAACAAAACGTTAAAATACAGTTTAACTATATTGCAAGGTAACAAGTATTGACTGTTCACAGAACTGCGGGGAGGTTTGCTTCGTACAATATAGGCTACCCATGTGAGTTATTACACGATGCTACAGGGCGGCACATGCTGCAATGACTCTACACACTTCGTACGAAAGGAAATTCCGTATGATCACAATAAAACATTGTATTTTACATTTGCATGTTTCTTATATGAATCGCAGACGACCCGATCCGATTTATCGACTGAGTTAAAACACTGACAAATTTGCCTAAAGAGAATATAACGCAGACCATCAGAGAATCCGCTTCCTAACGCCACCATACGGACTCTTTCCGCCACTGTGCCCGTTTTCAGGCCAATCTCCTAATAAGCGCCCTCGGTCAAAACCCACCTGTGCTGGATAATTTTGGACCCGGCCTTGGCGAACCCTAACGCTCAATTACTTCCCTAATTGAAAAACCACGGTTGGTAGCAGGGCACCATTAAAGGAGACTTGGATCCAGCGGTGGGAACTCTATAAGAAGCTCAGGATGCGGCACAATAGCGGGCAACGGGCATTCCCATCGCCTCGCACAACCCTTAGCATCGGCTCAGAAGTCAGTCACCATTCACAATTCTTGAAATAAACGACGCTGCATTCATTAGTGTTGTGCGTTGAAAATAATTAGTACCGGTTAATGTTTTCTACACAATAATAAACAGTATATAAATAAAATATTAATTCATAGTGTACTTGCATAGTAACGCTATGATAACTTAATATATACGCATCATGAGAATGTTTTTCGAAGTGAGAAGTTACCCAAATACGCACGAATCTTTGTGCAGCTAAGAACTGCGAGCTTTGGTGCCCTTTCCTTTACCTCAACAATTTTCTTTACTGATTTTTGTAATTATTCTCGTACTCGTACTCTAACCCGTTAGTTTCTCATACTCTCCCGTGTATGGCATACGTTTAAATACTGCATTACGTATTATTGAGTCACACATATATGAACAACGAGCGCTTCTTACGTCGGAGTTTCTTTGTTCCTATTTTTGGGGGGAATCACTTCGCCAGGTGTCATACTTTAACTTTCCTAACGATAAGTTCTTATGTCTTTTTGCTAAATTCACTAACACATTCACTCTTCTCTGTCGTCCGCTGCTCTTGTTCAGTTTTTCCCAGTATTGCACTTTCACGCTTCTAGTATTCGCTCACACTTGATCCACCCACTTTACTCGGGTCTTCCTCACGGCCTGTCTCATTGGTTTCTACTCCATCATCTTTCTTGTCATCGGTCCTCCAACTTTTTTTCTTAATAGGATGTTTAACATGTAATTTATACACGAAAATTAATACATGCACGAACTCATTTTTCTTCGACACGTCATCTGTTCGACTCAAATATTAATTATCACTATACTTACTAATATATAAAACTGATTACATATGTGCATTATTAGACTATTAATAAAAACAGTGTTAACAACAGTAACAAAAGAAAACACAAGAACAGTACTAGCCGTTATTTTTAATTCCTTTGTCGTTAATTACGTTAACTTATTCGTCTGGCATTATTACGACAAGTAATGCAGCTACGATCATAAAGCTTTTTCATTATGATTGTAGGAAACACGAACCCATACGTATGCAACACACACAAGATAACATAACATATATAACACAATTCTGTGTCCTCCATACCGTTACAACTTTACAATATCTGCGTTCTATACTGTTGGCTAAACACGTATTATTTTTATAAGAACCGTTACCGAACAGCCAGCGTATGAAACTGAAATAAAAATACGCTACACTAGCACATGCTACCAAAACTATCTTATTCGGATTCATAAAAGCAATTGAAGTGAAATCGTCGAACTGGAACTAAAAAAAATCATACATCTATGGTGTTATTTTTTTTTTTGATAATGCTAGTTTTATATACAAAAAAGGAGGAATTCTGAAGGGTCACAAAAAAAAAAGTGGAGAAAGTACGAAACCATGCCTTATATTTGAGTACAGGAAGAAATATTTATGACCCACAGTAGAAAGTTATGGAGCGACGACGTAAGCAGGACCCAATCGAACGACAACAAAGAAACAATGGACGATGCAAATGTGGGTTTCTAGGGCGGATTCCACTATCAGCGCGTGCCGCATGGACACGAAAAATAGATACGTGATTAGGTATAGACTGTCCACCTACATGGACACGCGTAGCTCTCTGTCCTAGTTTGTCATAGACAATGGAAAGCTTAGTCGTCATCGGGATTCACCGACTATAATAATTTAAATAAATATTCTTTGAGAGGGGTTCCAAAACCATACCATCTGCGAATAGTCCTGAGCTGCAGAATTTGCTCACTATTTTGAACGAAATAATTTTTTTTTGTATCAGCCATCTAAGGACCACATGCCAATTTCAATTCTTTATTCTTTGTTCTTTTCTTTTTCTCCAATATTCCTTCATCTTTTCACTGTGTCTCTTCTTCCTGTCTTCAGTCCACTTTGAACCTGCGTTTTTCTTTCTCCTACCCTGAACTCCTTCCATTTTTAACACTTTTGCCCAAAAACTTCCCCTTCCCTTTCAATTGCTTCTTCTCTGTTTATATTATTTTTTTCTAAATCCTTTTGGACTTTTTTAATCCAACTTGATGTTGACTTCTTCCCCTACAGATATTTGAAGATCTCCTGTGTTAACCTACTGTCATCCATTCTTTATAATGTCTAAAAAATAATAGTCTTCTTTTTCTTATTGTTTCTGTTATATTTTTTATACTCTGATATATTTCATCATTACTTCTTAATTTCCAACCTTCTGACGTTTTTCCTGTGCCTAATATTTTCTAATAATTCGTCTTTCCAATATTCTAGTTTGTCTAAATTATAATTCAATGCTAGCATTTGCATATAGGCATTCTGGCTCCACTACTGTACTTTCGCATTTTTAGATATGCACTTTTTATTGTAAATATCTTTTTGGTTTGCCATATGCTCTTTCCATTGTATGAATCCTTTCTTCTATAGCAGATTTTTCTAAACCATTCTCTTGAATTATTTCGCCTAGATACTTAAATTTTCTAATCCTCTCTATTCGACCAATATCTGTTAGCAAGAATTTTGGCGCATTTTTAATGTTCGTGAGAAGTTTGTTTTTTTCTGCAAAAATTCTTAAGCCTGTTCTACTGGCAATGTCCTCTAAAAAATTAACTTGTGTTACGGCGGATGTCAGATGTTCAGAAAGTATAGCAAAGTCATGTGCGAATGCCAAACAGTTTATTTCAATATGTTTGTTGTGTAATAAATTTACTATTACACAAAATCGAAAAAATATATTTTAATTTTTTTCAAGCTGTGCGTAAAGCTTTTCTTAAGTTTGATTCACAGCGTTAGCCGACAAACGCTACTAGGAGGTGACCACAAAGTCGTTTTACTTATTTTATGTATTTTTTTTTTTTAATTGTTTGTACTTTTACTTTCTTTATTTATATTTTCTCCATGATCCTACGATTCCGCAGTTTCATCGACTTATTCCGTTTCTGAATAAAATTCCTCATAACTGATGTTTCATAACTGACTTTTACAATTGTTCGTCCGTGATACCCTTAACTTAAAAAAATTTCAAAGTAAACACTACATTTGGATTTCGGTTTAAATTCGTTTTAGTCTGACACCCGGAATGGATCAGTACAAGTTTTACAAACTTTTGGGGCCTTGGTGTCCCATAACTTTTAAAATTTCCCAAACAGAACAGTACATTCAGATTTAGGTTAAAATTCTCTTTAACTTGATACCCACAAGGATTTTTGTAATTTAATTTTTAATTTTCACCTCTAAAAGCAGCAGGGATCTGTAGGGTAAAAGTAAGGACAGGTACGCTTACGAAGCAAGTTTTACGACGGATATATCGGCTACGTATACGACGATTATCGCATGTGTTCAATTCATTCTCTCTTGTTTCGTTATTTCAAAAGTTATAATAGAACCAGGTTGGGTTATAACCGAGATAAAAAAAAACAAAGTACAATAAAAGTTTTCTAATTTGCAGAAGATTTAGAGAAAACGGGTACAAACAATTAACTTAAGAGCACGATTAACAGAGAACATACGATCACACTACACCCGCAGTAGAAGTAAACCGGAAGGCAGTTAAAACTTATTGCAAGTTCACCACCAACCGACCCTACTTGAAGACCTAACGCGTATATCAAACACTGCATTGTTGCGACTCTTTCCCCATTCTGCGTTCAGGTGATACTCTGTACACTCGGACTGTCATATTTTCCATTTCATTTGTATATTGAATCTACGATTAAGATTGCCTTGGAGGTGGTTTTCTCTTTCAATTAAATTCATTCTTTACGTGTCATATGATCAAGTTCAATAGGTTTACGCAGTATTCAGAATAAAATTTTAACCTCTATCAATTTTTAACTTGCTCACCTGATTTTAGTCGCATGTTCGTACACAAATATTGGAAGACTGGATTAGTTATCACACCGCTAAGTAAACTGATTTTCTGATTTAGATGTGGTTATACGTTCGATGGCTTACTGCCAAAAGATACTCTAAAACAAACCTGAAACGACTGAACATCAAAGGAACAGTAATTTGTTATTCAAGGTAGCTGAGAGGAGGACCAGATGCTTAGTTATCAATCACAGTAGTTAATCAAGTAAGAGAAAGGAATTTATAGAATATATTAAGCCCACTAAGTCATATCGTACCACGAGATGAACACAAGCAGCGGTGCAACTCAGAACATTCAAAAATATTCAAGCCTAAATGGTGGACGTCCATCATAGCGTCTTCCAATTCTTAGCAACATATTCACGAGAACCTGAGTATTCACCGCGTTGCAACCTGAGTAACAGGTACAATTATGGTGTTTTTAGACAGCTGGAAATATACGTCAGTTGGGCACACCGGTTACTCAAAAGTCTCAAACGGAGGGAAAAGGCTGCAAATACTATAGCACAAATTCATTCCTTCCCGCAGAATTTAAATCTCTTTGCTTCACATAGATGGAATTTAAACTATACAATTATGAACAATCCTGTATAAAATATAAATACATACAACGAACTTAGAATTACTATTTCATTATTCTACATGCAGACAATACATACTGCTATATTTCTCGAATGTATCTGTCACGAAATCACTATTCGAAACATACAGGGACGGCCTTCTAACCGGAAGCTTGAACCATCTAGTTACATTATATGTATACCGGAATCTACGTAGTCATGAGCGATGGCCAAAGGACGATCAGCTACAATGATAATTAGCTACAGACACGACGAGCGAACAGTTGAAAGCAATTATGTTGACGACTTACACGCAATTAATTAATCAATGGTGTGTGAGTAAATACGGCGAACATAAACCGACGGTTTCGCTGCAAAGTGACGCAACTAAAACGAAACCGTAATATTGACTGGCTCGTAAACTCGCCACTGCAATAACACGGGGCCCAATACGTCGTATTTGTTTGTTTTTATCTTCGTTTGAAAACCTCACTCACTTCAGGGACTGGAAATATATCAAATTAACTGGCAGGCAAAATTGTCAGTCTAAGAATCAAAGAAAATATTTTTGGGCATTTGAATACATTATTACCAGTTTCTAATTAATTTCTTTGGTTAAGATTCAGATTCTGTTATTTATAACGAAACGTATTTTAATTTAGGCCACTGTTGATACGATGATTTTTTATTAATTCAACAGAGACGGTGAAACGTTCACAAACTTTCTTTATAACACAATAAATCAGAACGCAATATTCGCACAGACTTCAATAATAATTAATTGATTACTGTAGTTTCACTAATTTACAGTACGAAATACAGATATTATCCTGCAATAGCGCCGGTTGCGCGTTTCGTATCTCGCAATCAGACACTCTTTAACATCTCTAATCGCGTGCTTCAGCTTCTGCAGTCAACCACTTCAGTGGACGTTGGACACTAGTTTCTACGGGCTGACCAAGCTTTATGATTGAGCCATGGTGGAGAGGCTAACGAAGATTGTGGTACAAATTCTAACGAAGACATTCAACATTCTGCCGCGCTAATTACAGCCTGTGATAGCCTAATGATAGTACTGTTATGAGCGATAACAAAGGTAATGTGAGACTATGTTGCTCTTTACTAGAATGTTTTAATATAATAAATTTGACGTTAAATTTCTGTAAAAAGTAAGTGATATTAAAACTTAGGTAGATATTCTAAATTTCTATAGGCAATAAACATATTTTACTGTGCTAATGAAATGTAGTTAAAATATCAGTAACGTGATGGTGAAATAAGTGACCGCGAAAGTCTATTAATTACAGCACATGACCATTAGACTATTAATGTTTTACTTTATTGTAAGTTATAGGATATGAAAATTAAATACAATTTTTACAAAATTAAAAAATTGTTTTGTTGGACTGTACCATTCAAATATGTTAACACAATATTCCGTACTTTCCCAACAATCGTACGCACACTCAATTTCGATATTTCGATTATGCGACTATCGGCAGCGATACATAGTGAATATCGCATATAATTTTTGTTAGGTAACAGAAATCGTGAAAATGTATTTGTGTACGTTATAAAATAGCTAATGATTTATGTGTATGTTAACGATTGCAATCGTTTTTCATTGTCATATTTTTTACGAAAATGTTTCTAGCAATAATATAGGTCTGATGTGTGCCTGTGACGCAAAACGTTGACGTTGAGAGGTCAACATGCAAACTAAAAGTACACATGGAAACAAATATGGCTTTAAAACAATAGTTGCTTTTTGTGAAATTCACGTAAAAAATACCAACTCGAAATAAGGCGGAATGGCCCAAGGCCCTTGCTTATTACTATACATGTCCCCTTTCTTGTGGCAGAATTCTTCTCTAGTTATACTCGTTTTTTCACTAATACTCGATTTTTGTGCAGATCACTGGAAAAGCAATCAACTCAAAGTAAGGAGAGGTGATGTGTGTTCCTTTTGGCGTTTTCGCACAAAATCCGCTTGCACTGGAGTTTTCAAGATTTTACTGAATAACAAAGCCTACAAGAATATTGGCTATCTAATAAATAACAAATCTTGTTTTCGTTTGTTAATACGTTGGGTTCTTTTGTTTTCATTTTACTATTCAGAAATAATTGTATTTTGCACTCTACATTTTCTGTTGTTGTTTTGATAAAAAAACGTTAGTTCTTTGTTAGAATTTTGTCTTGCCGGGCTGTAAGGCCGTGGTCTAAAGCTGTTGGTTACAGACGTTTTGGCCGTAACTACGACGGCCATCTTCAGTACACAGAGTAGCAAAAGGCTGTAACACTGACCAAGTTATAGCAGTCAGTAAACACTGAAGAGTAGTTGTAGGTCACCCATATTCATAAACTATTGGGGTCCACTTAGATGTTGTTTGAAACCACTGGCCAATGAGAAGAAGGCAAAGTGTTACTGGTTGGCCACGACTCGAGTCCAAAGCGTACATAATGAGAGTGACTCACGAACTCCGTACACTCCGCACGACGAGACCGGGTCCCTAACGTCCTTCACCGGTCTCAGAAACTGCTGGATAGTCTTGGTCGGCTTGAAGATTGGTCTCATGCCGAGCCGGCTCAGCAACCTACCAATAAGATCAGTTACCCCATGGACATACGGCAACGTAGCGAAGCCAACATTCTTCTGAGACACCGACTCCGTCTCGCCCGGACTGCACGTCTCACCTCTCCGACTGAATATCCGTTTGCCTGCAACGCTTGCTCGAGATGCCGCAGCTCTTCGTTGAGATACCGGGGCTCACAGAGCCTCTTCGCCCGGTCCACCAAGGTCTTCAAAACTGCCCGCTTCTGACTCGGATGGTTATTTGACAGTTTGTGGAGGTATCTGTCGGTGTGTGTAGGCTTTCTGTATACTTTCTGACCCAGGCTGCCATCAGTGCTTCTAAGGACCAGGACGTCAAGGAAGGCCAATTGATTGTCCGCTTCTCTCTCAGAGTGAACTGTTCGAATTTTTGATTGATACGTAACTTAAATGAGTAGTACTTATTTTGAATTCCAAGTGAATGAACAATGAACTGACAAACACAGATACGATACTGTACTTGTACGTTAATGAACTTATCGTGTTGATAATAACATTGTATTTTTATCCTCACTCATCCTACCATTTACACTGTAGACAACTGAAGAAGGGTCCAACTTTTCATATCCTCCAAAACCAAATCTCCACCCCCCCCCAAAAAAACTGCTTGCTGGATCCGCCCCTCTTAGAAATCGTCTTTGCGCTTCGCCTGTTGTAGCTAGAAGCAGCGTGAATGCAAACCGTCCGACTGTGCTCCTACGAGCCTTTTCGCATTTGAGGCAGTTGCGTACAACTAACGAGACTCAATGCGATTCTGAGAGAAATGGAAAACTGCAACAACGGGGAAGAAAATTCTATGCAGTTGTATTATCTTTTTTTTCATGCACGTGTACGAGACGTCAGCGGTTTATGGTGAATAGAGACTAAATATGGCCTATGTATACATTACACTGCACTGCGGCTAACCACAACTTTCAAGGTTACTCATAATCAAACCTCACGTATCGTCTTTCTGTATAAACACGTAAAAAACAAATGTTTGCATGTGAAAAAACAAACACGATATAAATGAAATGTATGCAATGCGCTGAAAGACGGAAAAAATTAAAATTAACCTGTTTATTTAACAAATGAACACTACAGTATAACGCGTGTGTGATATATATAGCAACAATACATATATTTGCATATTTGCCCAGGGCAGTATGTTTGTAAATATTCAGCATAGAAAATATATGATGAACAGTTTTTAACAGTATTATGCAGGCTAAGAATTGTCTGAAAGCGTACACCTGCCCTGCGAGTGAATACAGCGCTTGTGTGTTTGTGTGTGTGAACGCAAGCTACGACAGGCAAGAGTCTACGATGGGGTGATGCGTAGGAATTCTCTGGAATCAGTTTTAATCTGGATAAAAATAAACTAATTAATACGTTTTAAACCTGTGAACAAAGACTTACCCCAATTATAAAAACACCATTACATTAAGGAATTTTTAACGAATATAGTGATGTAAAAGTATTGCAGAAATTTGCAATAATAAAGACGCTATTTAATTACTAGTGTAATTAAATAGTAATTAACATGTGTGTTATATTTGACTGACCAGAAAAAAATTACGCAAACGATGATATCGCTCGTGCTACGAGGATGTTTACGAAATCGCGAAAATGAACCAAAAAGTGATTTGTAATTAAAAAGACGCTTTGCATGAAGTGACAATATCTAACAGCTCGAAAACAGTCCTGGACTTGTCAGATTGCCGTCCAGTATAAATACCACCGGCAATTTTGGGGCGGACTCAGACTCAAGATATTTTCACACGTCACGCTGCTGGTCTGCTGACCGATCGACATCTTTACCACACACACCAAGACTTATGGAGGAAAACTCTGGACCATCACAAACAACAAACCATAGAGACAGAGAACACAGCATCAGCATAATCATCATCATCAAACTCTTAGGATTCAGGACACACGCGCGCGCGCGCGCAACGGTAACGTCGCCAGTACGCAGGTGATGAATAAACAATTATATTTTTGTTTGTGAAAAGAACTCTCAAAAAGAAACTTATAGATGAACATTAAAGACTTAAAGTTTTAAATTTAAATAGTAGTTAAAGAAAAGAATTTAATTTAACAAAAAAATTTTAAATACTAATCTTCAGCTGTATGTTAAAATTTGGGTGTGTCAGTAGAAATAAATAATAGGTTGGAAGTAAATGTTATTTTTTTATTTTGTTTATAGCAACAATTAGTTTTATTCTTGAGTTTTAATATTATTTTTGTTTGTAAATGAGTTGCTATTATTATTTAGAATTTGAGTCAAAGTCAGACACACTGAAATAAACAGTAATTAGATAATTTGTTTAACATGTCTGTTTAGCTAGTAAGATTATATGATTGTTTAGTTTATATGTCATGAACAGCATAGAAGGTTACATAGTATTTTTGTAAACTTATAAAACAGAATATTTTTATTTATCGAAGATTCGAATTTTTAATATTTGCATATTTTCTATTAATATTAATAAATCATAGAATGATTATTTTGAAACGGTTTTAATTAATTATTTCATGTCAACAACATCTCACTCTTCTTTGAAAATTATTTTGTTATTGTGCAACTACATATACTTGACGCAACGAGAATAAAAAAAATCCTGCGACCTGGCCGGTGTAATAGGCCTACACTTCATAGTTGCGTTGAGTACACGGTAATGTAGGCCTATTTGCGTGAATTTTTGAAATACTTGTAACGTTGCAAAAAAAAAATATATATATATATATATATATATAACATTACTTCTTGTTGAGTAAATGTACAGCTACAGTACTCAAATGTATAGTACAGTATAGAATTTCCTATACTCTACATCGAGACTGTAATTAACAACGTACAGGCAGCTGTAAAACGCAAATACACGATAAACTTTTATTAAGTTTAAGGAAAGAAGAGTTCAAGTAGGCAAATATCTATCTGACGACATGTCATAACTTTCCATGTGACGACACATGAAAAGATGTAAAATATTTTATAATTACGCAGAGTAACTAAAGTACACATTAGCTTACTTTAAAAATAGTTAAATATTTTTTACCTAAACAAATATTTAATTATTAAAATGTTGAATGTGCGGAAAAATGTTACCACGTGCAACGCGCGCGTTATTAAAAAAATTCAAAGACAACTTTTAAAATATCATATGTAGACTAAAGTGAATGAATATTAGTCTAAAAACGTTGATGAAAAGCATGGAAAAAATTAACGCTTTACTGCACATGCACTAACGCTTCCTTTTGAGTAGCCTACTAACTGTCTAATGCTTCTTAAAATAGTTATAATATTGTCAAAAATGTACAATCGCTAAAAATAATGTTTTCAAAACGATTATTAGTGAGGAGGAGTAAAATGCTCAAGAATTTACGCCCAACGATGTTTTCTTTTCCTTTTTTTAAAGAGAAATAAATTAAAAAGATATTTAGAAAGTGATTTATACCCGACGAAAGGCGACAAAAACTTAACAACAACGGAGGACACCTGCGACAAACAAAGGTATTTTAATTAAAACCGGCGTGAAGATGTGTGTGGGTGTAGGGGAGGCGCCCACGTTTGCGCTGTGACTGGTATGGCGACAGTGACCTGCCTCCAGATCAAAGGCATTCACCACCGTGTACAGCAGTTACGTCGCTATCAAAAGCAACTATTTTCAGTCGTGATTAAATTTTAGCTCCACCTATAAAGAGGCGTTGCTGACACGTTCCTGTAAAACGTAAACAAAGGCCTACATCGACGAAACGACGGGTCGGTAATAAGCTGCAGTTGTGGCAATGCCGAGTCCACGTAGACAAGACGTCTTCCTGTCACTTTAGTAAGGGACAATAACACGCATAGTATCACTGTTGTAAGAACACATTACCGTGTCACATAAGGGCAGAACACCCGAGACGGTACAATGAATATGTTATTGCCTGACAATTATCTACTGTCTTTCACATACGAATTATTTAAAAGTAAATGTAGAACTCAACTACAAAAGTTATTAGAAATTCATATTTAAAGAATATTAGTTTCAGTAAAATATTGTAGGCCTATTTGCTTTTCAGATATTTGTGAAAGTCACTAATGCCATAAGTGACTATAATATAAGAGCTAATCAACAAGAAACTTTAACTAAAATACGAATTTATGTTCATTTTTTTATAATTTCAAAACTCTGGGACGCAGGGGACCAAAATATGGATGAAAATGACGTATCAAATTAAAAATAATTTTAACTAACGTAGGCCTATTATACATTATGTTTACAAACAAGTCTATTACGCGTAGGTAAAGCATATTATCGACTCATGTGTTCTACTGTTCTTTATTTTTACCACTGGGTACTCAACGAACGTATAATAGGTATCTTCTTGTCAGACGTTCTTCGTTTATAACAACTTTATATTTCTCACATTTCTGACACTATTACAGCAGTAATCTTGCTATCTTACACTAACACATATAAACTTATATTACCAATAATATACTAATACTTATGTACTTTTATTGACGGATACGTTTACAACCATTTTCAAATATGAGCCCACTAATTATTATATAATACCGTGTACAGTAACAATGTTTTTCGAGAGAGACTGGACAAGCGTTTCCAGCGAGTTTTTACTACAATATCTATAACTGAGGTAGCTTGTAATAACGTGCAAACCGAATTACGGAGACATTTGACCTTCGCCATCCTGACTAGCCATTTAAAAGTCATTTCACTGTTGGTAATGAGGAAGTCCGAGACAGACTTGACACAGTCGATATCTGCGACCCGACAACCTCACAACCTCAGACCGACTGACATTGAACCAAATACCAATGCACGTATAGGTTGTATTCAATGGGTCTCAAAAATTCAAGGTGAAACAGTCACTAATTACTCTGGGCCATATGGCTCCCTCCTGTGTACATACTTGGCCTATAAGAATGTGATGGATGCGTGTATGCTGCCGCGATTGCTGCTTCTTGAAACTCTGTTTCCCACTGCCAGAGAACAAACGACAGCCAGAAAAAACGAAAAACGATAGTGACTATGAATGTTTCTACGATTTATTTAGTTTCTACAATAAAAAATATGCTAATGCAGTGTGATTGAAAAGCAAAAATAAAACCAAAACCACAGGCATAAAAAATGAATATCTTACAGCTTTAACAGTTAGTTTGCTTAAAATATGTCGCATAACAAAAACTGTACGTCATTTAGTACAAACAACAAAACAAACAAACTGTACAAAAAAGTACAAACTCGAGTCATTTTTTTTAATTTAACGCGACGTTGAAGGTTTTCGCGTGCAAGTACATTCAACGGAACCCAAAAAAATTATGAAAGTCGACATAGAAATATTTTCTGTGTTTACTTCAAATTTTCTTCGCAACTTCCAATTTTTCAGTTCTGGACAAGGAAATTCTCCCTCCGAAGTACAAAAATAATCATAATAATAAAGATATAACGATTGGCTTAATGCATTTCCAAAGCAAACAGTCTGATTTAATATCTTGGAACAATATTTTCTTTCACCGCCACAAGCATTTTGTTTTGTCGAAAACGTGTTACTATCGTACGGACCGGGGTTCCTTACCGTAAATCTCAGTGTTTATTTGTTATTAATCAACACATATACATTATAATCTTTCTTTTAAAACTCAGTTGGTAATACAACTGAAAGCAAATACTCACTAATAAGAGTAATTAAGTGTGACCCTTTTGCTTAAAATTGTTCTAACTAAGAAGAACAATACTTGTAAAGCCCATGCAGAGAAATTTACAGTAAAACGTTGAAAACAAGTGAGAACAAGTGATAGTATTATGAAAAATATTCAATAATGTAATACACATTTTGGTTCTCTTGGCGTCGTTGACGAGAACTCCCACAGCATCCCTGAGAATATAAAAATATTATGAATTTCAAACAATTTTAGAACAACCAATTGTCTAAAAATGTCTAAACTCATTCACTCGTACACGTATAACAAAATGTGAAAGGGTGTTAGAACGGGTAGGCCTATTATAGGTACGTCATTAGTTACTTATACCGACTCGACAATCATTGAAAAGAAAAGCGTCGAGACATAAAGATTAATGTTTGTCCATGCGATGGATTGGGTCCCAACCTAATTGTAATAGGCCTCAGATATTAAAATCCCTCATTTTCAAAGGGTGTCCCATAAAGTACGCAAGATTTAATAATGTTGTAAAAACTTTTATTTATTGAAAAATATCAGATGTTTTAATGTTAATACAAAGTACACTTACTGCGGTTAAATGTGGAACACAATATCAGACAAATGTCCCCCGCGACTCTGCTGGCACACTGTTGTCCGTCGATCGAAATTTTCGATGACCTTCTTGCACAATTCCGGCTCAATCTCACCAATAACTCGTTGAATCTGTTCCTTGAGTTGACAAATTGTTCGTGGATTGCGGACATAAGCGCGTGATTTCACATATCCCCAAAGGAAGGAGTCGAATGGTGTTAAATCACAAGACCTCGGTGCCAGTTCTGATCGCCGTTGCGTGAAATAAGACGTGCAGGAAACTTTTCAGATAACAAAGCAATTGTTTCGCGGGCAGTATGACTGGTTGCGCCGTCCTGCTGAAACCACATATCTTCGAATTCCATACCTTCCAGTTGAGGCCACAAAAACTCCATTATCATGTTCCGGTAACGTTCGCCAGTCACTGTTACTGCATCTCCAGCCTCATTCTCAAAGAAATACGGCCCAATCACGCCACCAGCCCAAAACCCGCACCAAACAGTTGCTCTTTGTGTATGCAAAGGTTTCTCGTGAATGATACGAGGGTTCTCTGTACCCCAAAGCCGACTATTTTGTTTATTTACGTGCCCGTTGAGGTGGAAGTGTGCCTCATCGCTAAAGATGATTTTGTGGGAAAATCACCGTCCGTTTCACGTTTACCCAATATCCAACTGACGAATTCTCGGTGCTTCAAATGGTCACACGGTTTGAGTTCTTGTGTTAGTTGGATTTTGTAGGCATTCAGATGAAGATCGTTTTTTAGAATTCGCTGCATTGTGCTTCTTGGAATGGCCAGTTGTTGTGATCGACGGCGAATTGATTTCCCTGGATTCACATCGACACTATCTCTCACTACCGCGACGTTTTCAATAGAACGGGTAGCGCGAGGACGTCCAGACGATTTAACGTCTAATAACGAAGCTGTTTCTTCGAATTTCTTAATCAATCTCTGCACAGTTGAAAGATTAGGTGTTTTTCGTCGTCCAAAAATTCCACGCAATTTACGAACGGTTTCCGCATAATATTCACCGTTCTTATAATGTGTTTTCACAATTTTCGGATAAATTGTACGTTCTTTCGTGTAACGCTCCATGACGACTAATGGCGAGTAAACGGCAATACAACAGTTGCAGTGCTACCAACCTAACAAGACGACAGTGGCGCGTAATTCAAATATTGCGTACATTATGGGACACCCATTATAACCTAATTGTTGAGATTTAAATCTGAGTTTAAAATGCTGATATCAATCTCGATATTCTCTTTTTCTTCTCACTGTTTAGAAAGAGAGGAGAAGAGTAATAATAAAACCATTATTTGGTAGTAATTTTTAACGTAATAATTTTGAAAATTAAGGACTTTAGGAAAGTGATGAAACGACGCTTACTCGACATTACACACAAACCTGTATACAGTCCGACAAAGGAATTCCCCCACTTCCTCATCCCACCATGAACGCCACTGAAATCTTGCCAGCACGAAAACATCCGACTCCAGTCTGTAAATACTCCGACTTTCAGGAATCTCGATCACTGGCTTATTGTTTGTGGACACTTAACAAGTCTCCAGGCTGGCTAGTAGCACTGTATACGTGTGTGTAAATTTGTGTTTCGTTGTCTTAACAACCAATTTGTAGTTTCTCCCACTGATCATGTTTTTAAGCAATCCATGGTCGACACAAACTGTCTTTGCTTCCGCAGTGTCAATAGAGCCACTGAGGATGCCTCATCTTTTGGTTTTAATAGAACAAATTGACGTGTTTTAAACCGAAAAACAGTGTTGTTATTGTCTTCATATCCCTGTTGATTAACTCGAATCAATACGACAGTAATCGAGTTTTCAAGCAATGATAAACGTTGACGGATTTGGCTTACATGTGTCAGCCAAACAGCAGCGTTCGTATATGAAAAAAGTTGGTGTCAAACAATTGTCGATAGAAGTTGTAGATGTATTGATACAAAATTATTTAAAGTGTCATTATTCGGACTGTTAGGCCGTGGACTCTGGATGTTAAGTGCAGACATTTCGCCCCGCCATTACAGGGCATCTTCAGCAGACTAATTTAGTCTACCTCAGTAATGGGGTTATTTGGAGAACAGCTGCCAAAACAAAGTTTCCACTGAAGATGGCTTCCGATGGCGGGGCCGAAACGTCTGCACTTAACGTCCATAGACTACGGCCTAACAGCCCGCCTAATGATACTTTAAATAATGTTGACGCCGGCCGTGATAACCTGAGATCAAGTCTATTGATACAATGTTCTGCATTAGACAAGACAAGTCTAACACATGTGGTGTAGACGATGAAAATAATGGTACGTTGATTTACCGTTTCACACAATTAACTTGTTGCAAATTCTTCCGAAATTATCATTTTCATTTTTTACCAACCCCTGAACTTTTTCTTTCTATTTCTAGTAAATAATACAGCTGGATAATTGGTGAGGACAACAACGAAATAGTACGCGAATTCACATGTCTCGGAAGAAAAATGAAACTAACACAATAGAACATGAGAGTCCATATGGAATAAGCAAAAGTAGCTTTATACGCCTTAAACGAAACCCTTAAGTCTAAGTTCATTAAAAAAGGACAAAGATAAGACTGTACAAGACACTGATAAGACTGACTGTTATGAATAGTTGCGAAGCGTGGGCAGAAAATAGAAAAATGCTGGCCGCTTTATTTTTGAAAGAAAAGTCCAAATAAGAATAGGCCTATACGGCCTATAAGAAAGGTAGGTGGCGCATCAGACATAACTAGAACTACATCAGTTACATAAAGACAGGAATTTAGTCATAATAACTTAAGTGGGCAGGACAAGTGACAAAATCAAGTGCGGAAAACCAAAGAGAAAACTGAGCAGTAGTAATACAGGAAAGACTCTCAAGACTTAATGAATGTGACAAAATGGAAAGCAGTGCGTATCAGGCTTTGTGTGGCCCAGTAGGGATGTAGAACCACACGGAGATCTCTACTGAATAATTTTATACTCCGGCATGGACTATACATTTTTACCTTTTTGTGTCTTTATGTTTTGCAGTTCACGTGGTCAAGTACTTGTCACGAATCACTGTCTCTGACGTCTAGAGCCGAACTCTGTTAACTGATTGATCACGTGATGATGTAAGACTTAGTACTAACGGTGTCTGCACTGTGTGTTTCTCCAATAAGAAAGAAATTAACTCGCCCGACAGTACATGCCTATTGGAATTATATAACATCAAGTTATAATATATTATATTATCTTTAATGAATGTATTTACATCAACTCATAACGAACCGTATAAAATACTGTAGGCCTACTCTTTGATGGTGACTTTGTTTAGCACCCCCCCCCTTCAACACTTTTATGTACGAAAAATTGGTTATTAATTATATGGTAGTGCGTATCGTGCCTTTGATCTGAAACTGTCGTTGTACCAGCCACAATAACGGTGAGCGCGCGCACGCAGACACGAACCTTTTTTTCTTTTTAATTAAAATATCTTTTGTGGGTCGCAGGTGTTCCACGTTGTACTTTGTCATCTGCTGTCTTTGCTGAATATAAATCACTTTCTGAACACCTTTTCAAACTATTTCACGTGCAAAAATATTGTGAGAAATTTTTTTAAGAGTTTTATCTATCTTGTCTAGCAAAACTTTAGTTTTGTCTCTACTGAAACTTATGTTACGGCTTGACGTGAGGTGGTGGTGGGTGGTAATGTGCTAACACGCGTCGAATCAACACCCACAAAACTATATATTGTCACCGGACAAAAGGCTTGCCGCATGACAAATGGCGTCAATCGTACACTCATGCGGCAAGCCTTTTGTACGGTGACAAGTGGCGCCCAACGTGGGGCGACGATCATCTTGCGGATGCAAGATCCAGGCACGCCAGCGAGCTACCAGCAGGCACACCAATCAACATGGCGCCCAACGGACACCTCTACAGCATCCGGAGAAGAGCAGTAGGCTGGCTACCGGAGAGCATTCAAGACCCGGGGGAGTTGTGACGGCAGCTGTATGCGAACATCTGCTCTCCGGTACCAGCGGCGGACACAGCGAGCCAATCAGGGATCAGCAGCCGAGACATGACCATCTAACGTGCTCGGAGCGAGCTAATCAGCGATCCCGGTTAGTGCATTAAACCCGGGCCGGCAGAAAATTTTGGGCACACTTCATCGCCACGCCATCGGTGGCACTTCATCTCTTCTCCTCTCTCGGACGACATCGACGTGGAGTCAGCCGGAAGGAACGGCCGAAGAATAGAACCGGCGTTCTTGCGTCTTCGCCCTCCAGTTCCGTGCCAGCGATGGATTTCGCTGGGCCGGCAACCGACTCTAAAACCGATGCCGGAAGGAAAGGAGGACTGCAGTACGCCACGAACAGCGGGCGCAGCCGTCGAACATCTCAGCGCGGTACTACCAACTTCAGCGCTCTCGCCACACGGTCCTTTTTAGGGCCACCAAAAACACTAGTGTACGATTGGCGCCATTTGTCATGCGGCAAGCCTTTTGTCCAGTAACAATATATATTGTAACATGACAAGATCATGATAAAAAGAACACGAAATAATCCTCTAAATTAGCAGTAAGATATGCCCATATGCAAGTTTTATTTAGACTGCATGCAGAAAAGCAGAATAAAATTTTGAAAATCAGGTGAAGATAATAAAATATAACTATTTAGGAAAAATAATAGTTCACAGAATAGAGAATTATGAAAAGTAAACACGGTATTAGGTAAATAAAATTATATATAACCCATTAACTAACTTAATAAGTGACAATGACAAGACTTAACCACTATGCCATGCACTACCCAGTACAAGAAATCACATAGATTTACTATGTAGATAGAACAAATTGTAAATAGGAAACTTGTATAATATAAGTTTTAACGTGTTAGTAGAGAACAATTGTTAATGTATTAATATAAAGAAATATGTAGAGGTCTGCGAACCTAAGACAGACACTGTAATTAATCAGTGATTAGTGTTATTATAAAAAATAGACAAATGTTTGTAATATAATAATTATAAGCAATGTAACGTGAAATACATAAAATAACAGTGATTAATTACTAAACAGTGCAAAGTAAACCAGTTTTAGTGATGTAAAATTATGAAGGAAAATAGACCTTTTATAGCATTAACTGTGAGTGACACACAAATTATATAAAGTAATAATTTGAACATCAAAATAAACTCAAGTAATAATTATAATATTTTAAGTTAGCGTTGGTCTATAGAGATTAATTATGTGAAAAAATAACAAGAAAATCCAAGCTTATAATAAATTATATTTATTATAACGGGGTAAAACGACCCTGAGACCCACTCAGAGACATAGTAAAGCCAAGAGCTTTATGAAGTAAATCTGTAAAAGCAAATACAGAGAAGAAAGGAGGCCATTGTTAGAATTAATAAAAAGCAAGATTATGGTAATTGACTGTAACAGTTTGTAATGGAAATAATATATAATATTTGAATAATCTGAGAAAAAACAAGTCGAAATAGCAAGAATAGTAATTGATATCATACAAAATGATTATATTGAAGAGTGATTAAATAAGATAACGAACTAACATTCAAAGAATCGACGATCAGTTTGGTGAGACCTTTCCTATGCATACAATTTTGTTTAGGCCAAACACAAGCTTCCCATATTTAAAGATTATAAACTTAAAAAGAACAGAAACAGTGAAACTACATATCACAAACGCTATAGAATAATCACTTGTGAAGGACACAAACTCATTTAATTGATATAAAGTGTTACAACAATATATTTTGTCTTAAATATGTGTAATTACTAAACAGTGCAAAGTAAACCAGTTTTAGTGATGTAAAATTATGTTTGTAAAAGCCTGTAACGCCAAAACGCGAAAAAAAAGGAAGGATGATGCAGGTGGCAGCTGTTGGATTGACACTGATGGATGAGGGGACATTACCAGAGGAAGTTAGGACAAGGAGCGTAAAATCCTTTAGCGATGACAGGTATGGTAAGGGACAGACCATAAATCCGACATACCAGCTGGTCACTTAAACAAATTAAGGGTGTCGAGCTAAATGCTAAGAAAACGACAGAAGAAGAATCACGGGTGTATTACTAAGAAAGATACAGTGAAGGGTGGCAGAACGTGTTACCAAGAAAACAACAGAAAAAGTTCATCAACGAGACAGCTGGATGTGTTCTCACTGAAAGGAATGGAAACTATAGTCAGCTGCATGGAAGTAGTATCGTCAAGGTCACTCACTTTCACTGCTTCTCCCTGTCACCTCCACGCCCCTCGCCCAGCGTTGTTGCCGGCTAGTACAGTGTGTAGCGTTTTAGCAGTGTTACGAAAACAAATTTCATACATCCACATTATATTCTTCGTTTCAAATTTATTTATGCGTATCGCGTAAATGAATTTGTTTTATCAGGAATAATTAGTTGTGGGTAACACTACTCAGTTAAATTCTGGGCGCCAGTATTTGAGCTCTAAAAATTTGTGTGAGTCGGCAACATATTTTTTGTTGTCGCGTAAATATCTACAGAATTTCTATCTTTGCGTTTCTTCTGTTTCTTTGGCTTTTTTTTTGTTACGATTTGCAGTTCTCTGAAACTACTATTTATACTGCGCTGGTTTTTCTTATGTTAGAATCTAAACCTTTTAGCAATACACACCCTAACTTTACGAAGTACCATTAGGTCAGTTATTTTGTGATTTCCGTACAGTGCACTTACTTATTAAAGTTTTACTGTTTTCTTTATGGGCGGTTATCCTACAGACTGACAGTTGTCTGAGAACGCTGACCTTGCCTGCTGTTGTCGCTTTAATTTTTTCATACTCACGGTCTTTTCCCTTTTGTAAATGAATCTGTTTTTGTTCTCTACACGGTCATTCCTAAGCCATATGGTTCGGAAGTTCTGTTAGGTATATGTACACATTTGGTATGCACATTGCGTATACCCTGTCGGCATGTCTTTTCGGTAAATATTGCTGTCTGACACTTTTATGAATGCCTTTGTCATTTTACAATCCCCTCAAAAATGTGTATGTTTACTGCCCGCGCTACTACCTTTCTTCCGTTGCACAAAGATAAATAGGACTGAGCAATTTCTGTAAACAAAATTGTCGCTGTTGTGACAAAAGCCAATCCCATTTCAGTTACAGTACCCCATTCCAAGTAGGTTGGGTGGACGAGGTGAGGAAGAGACGAATTAGCAACAAACATCCAAAATATTTATCGTCCTTAGTATTGTTGACAGACATTTTGTGCGTTTCATGTGAACGGTTGACGTCTTTATTGTAGACAGTGTGTGTATTAGTTTATTTCAATAATTTGTATTTATTATGAGTGATATTGAGGAACAGTATCCTACATTTAGTTCGAGTACAAGCAGCGGTGGTGTACGTGCGGGCCGAGAGGACATTAGAAAACAAAGTAAAGTCATCATAGCAAACGTTTACAAGTTTTTTAAAAATCTTGCGTATAATGAAGAAGCCAGGAGGAACATAAACTTTGCACAAGTTCGAAAATTGACAGCGGAAGCTTGTGGCATTTCTGAACAGTCGGTGCAACGTATTAGCAATACCGTTGCTTCGGCAGATGATCAAGGCGTGAGTGTTGTGTTCAGTTCTCCAAGGAAAGGGTATAAACGGGAACACAAAAACACTGAACTGGACGATTTTAATAAACAAATAGTCCGCAGGACCGTACTAGAATATTACGACCGAGGGGAATACCCCACTGCAAGCAAAATTCGAGCTGATCTCTGTCAGAAAATCAATTATTCTGGTTCAGAAGCCTCCGTACTTCGCCTTCTGAAAGTGCTTGGTTTTAAATTTAAGAAGTGCAACGATGGACGAAAATTTTTAATGGAGCGCAGAGACATTGCTGCCTTGAGAGCGAAGTTTTTGAGAACCATGCATATACATCGTACGGAGGACAACAGGCCTATAATTTATTTGGATGAAACCTGGATATCACAGAATCATACGAATAAATACATCTGGCAAGACTCCAGAGGGAACGGTGGGCTGAAAGTACCTACTGGTAGAGGTGGCCGGCTGATTATTGCACATGCTGGATCCGCAAGTACAGGTTTCATAGCAGGTGCCAAACTTGTCTTTCGTGGCAGTAAGCATTCAGCTGCATCTGACTACCACACAGAAATGAATGCTGAAGTTTTTAAGACCTGGTTTGTTGGTATGTTGCGCTCCTTGGAAGAAGGCTCTGTCATCGTGATGGATAATGCCAGCTATCATTCTGTACAAATAGATAAACCACCATGTTCAAACTGGCGTAAAGCGGATATCATGGAGTGGCTGCGTAAGAAGAGAATTTCATTTTCCACAGCTGAAACCAGGGATGAACTTCTTTCTAAAGAAGAGATCCGAACGGCCAAGAAGACGTACGAATTGGATCAACTGGCAAATGAAATGGGACATACAGTAGTGCGCCTGCCACCATATCATTGTCAGTATAATCCGATCGAGCTGATATGGGCCCAAGTTAAACGGTATGTTGCAAACAAGAATACGACTTTCAGATTGGCCGATATTGAACAACTTGCACACGAAGCTTTGGACAGGATAACTCAGGAAGACTGGGAGAAGTGCGTAAGACATGCGGAGGCACTACAAGAAGCCGATTACTCAAAGCAGTGCACGAGAGACACCACAGTGGAGCCCTTCATCATACATTTACGTGTGAGTAGTGACAGCGAACCTGAGTCCAGTGAATCCGAAGACGAATACTGCAGGAGTGTTAAAAAGTGTATATAGGTGGTAAACGTGTCTATAGCGAAGCGTAGTATTTTCTATTTTTATTGAAACATAAAAAACCGTGTGTGCGTGTTTTCTTCAGGAGTGTTATGAATGTGCTCTGTGCTATCACTTTGCAAAGTGATAATTGTGTGACTAACCCTATTTAAGGTGAGTTTTTCAACATACTGCTTATTTATAATAGTCATAAGGAATTCTATAGTTCATAAAATAAGGAAAATTTTAATTATAAAATTAGTAAGGACAATGCATAAAATATAGAATTATAAATTTAAATTCTATATTTAAAGATTTAAGTTAAAAATATATATATATATAAATAAATAAGGAATTTTAAATTTATTTCATGAGACATTTGTATTTGTTGTTTATAAAATTATCCTTATTTTCTTAAGAAATCCAATTCGTTTCACGTTTATACATACCATTATTTGTATGCTACTTGTGCATGTAACATCTTATAGTATAGTTCTAATTTTTTTACTTAATTATTAATAAGCAGCGCAGGAAATAAAAATAGAATATTTTTCTGAGTCACGAATAGTGCGGTGTCTTCAATAATTAAATGGGGCAAGCTTAAGACACAGGATGCGTATAAAATTCGTTCAAACAAACTATAGCTGACGCGTCGAATTGAATGTTATGTATAAGATACGGAAATTAATTGTTAATTAATTATTAACAATATATTAATTGTGATGTAATTATTATTAAGAATTATTGACAATGTAACAATGTACTCTAATGCATGTATTACAAACTTTCTCACTTTGTTATATTCTTTACATTAAGTAGGCTTACTTACTAGTGTAGCAGTTTTCGGAAGAAAGGGAAACTGTTGCTTAGTGGCAACGCTGTAAGTAAGCGGTGTGACCTTGACGATACATAGTTCCATGCAGCTGACTCTACCAGATGTAAGTATGAAAGAGACATACCCAGAAATATACGACTAAGGCGGTTGAAACAATTAACAGGACAGGTGAAAGCGTAGCGAACTAAAGGTTGTTCTGGCTAAGACATAGAAAAACAGCAATAAAGGGATGACGGAATACAATACCAAGAAGGCCACACCAAGTGTGTGAACTCTAACAGAGTATGCAGCTGGACATTGTAAGACAATGAAGGAATTGGTCTCGCTTGGGTATAGAAAAAGTCAACGGGGGCAAGACAAGGAGATACTGAGAAATCTATAGCAAAGTGGAGTACACTCATTAACCAGATGCAGCTGTGCGTTAGAAGGCAATTAAGAGAATTTGTCTGAAAGGGACATAAGAAAAAATGACAGGATGATTGAGGCGTGTGAAATCGAACTATCGTCACAGACAGGGTGGAACCAAAAGCAAGGAAAATATAGTAGGGAAGTAAGATATCCTATCAGAAACCAGAGTTAAAAGTAGGCGGGTTTCCAGGAGTAAAGTTCTTAGAAAACTAGAACGCAAAACCAATGGAAACGTAGCGGGAAAACGTGTAAGAGAAATAGGAGGGAATTTTCGTAGAAAAGAAGAACGATAACCAATGGTAACAAAGATGGTGGACTAAGAGAGTCTTAAGGGGGAATTAGGTGTATTCAGTATATAAAATAAGCCGACAGCGGGATCATGAGTCTAATAATAATCTTTCGGGGGAGTCGGTCTTAAGTGTTGACGAGAGTATGTTATAAGTTTCGTGGAGTCTTAACAGTTCAGAGTCTTTACGGAAATTCAGAATTAGTCGGTAGTGAAAGTCCCGCGAGTTGACTTAAAACGTACGAAGATTTAACATGTGTAAATAATTGTGAAGATTTCTAACTTATATTATATTTCGTAGAATCAAAGTTAACAAACAATGTGTATAATACAATTATATTGAAGAGTGCGAACTAAGGTTGTAGTAATATATAACTTATAAAACAATTAGGATCTCAGCATGTGTTCTAAAACAGTCCTGTGAAAACTATAACTCGTGTAACAAGAATAAACGTTATAACTATTAACCGGTAATTATTCTATTGGAACGTCGGAAGATGCCGGAGTGTATTAGTCAAAGTGGAGTGATCAAAAAAGTGTTCAACTATCATGCAATACGAGAGTAAACCACGATATGATTACCGCATCTACACTTTCATGGCAGATCTAAGGAATGGGACATGATATCAGCGCACATCCACACGCCGCAGATTGGATAACGTACCAACAGTAACTGTTATGAATTAATATTTTGTTAAAACACCTGTCTGTCCTACTCAAAGAACCTACGTATAAAATATGGCTTACTTAAAAAACTCACGTATGTCTTATTAAATATAAACATCATATATTGAACATGAATCCATTTCTAAATAAAATATGTGTAATATGATATTTAATAGAGATAAGTGTTAAAAATTAACTCGAACCTTGAGGTAGAGATCTTAGAATGAATGTCTATTGAGATAGATCATATTTTAAATTAACACATGATCATAAAATGTTAAAATCATATGGAATTAATATGAATGACAAGTAACGTAATAATAATAAATGCAACAATTATACTGATAAATGTGTATGCGTTTCATTATTTAATAACTACCTGAGGGATGATACAACAATTAGTATGCTTGAACATAAAAGATTATTTGTACTCATCACGCATAAGTAAACTTAATACAATTACAAGTAACATCAGTAGACTTCATTGTAACTTTAATTACCGTTGCTAGATTGAAAGAATATAATCTATTAATTAACACAATATAATTAATGGTAACGAGTAATTAAAACGTTATAAACCATTATGGAGCGGAACTTGTTTATTTTGTTTATTTTTTTATGATAAAACAAATTGTTCAATTCTTTTTTTATTTTAATGTGCTATTCTAATTTAGTTAATTTATTTTCAGTTGTTCTTTTGTATAATCACAAGGACCCACCACTAGGCCTATAAAGTGCATGCACATCCAACAGAACACTTATGTACATTATTTATTTTATATTTTAAATATTATGTTCAGACTAAATGGACTTATGACTTTGAAAATATATCAACAATTTTTATTTTACCCTGAGGAAAAGAGATTCGTGTACCGAAGCATGTACTGGAGAGCATGAAGATAAATACTGTAAATAAAACTTGATTATGTACAAGGATTGAAAATCATAATTTAAATAAGGAAATAAATCTGATTTCATATAAGCATCTGAATAAAGCATTTTTATTTATTATATCACAATTTAAGGTGATTAAGGCTGTTAAAAAAAATCAATTAAGTAACATCAAATCACATCACATTACATAGATTTTAGCTCACACAACGTGGGGCAAACAAACAATCCTTCAAACCATATTACATTATATAGATTTTGACACAACGTGGGGCGTTAAAGAAAAATATATATAAATAAATAATACTACATTATATAGATTTTGGGGTTTCAAACGTGAGGCATGTCAATCAATACAAATCTCATATATCACGTTATAATATATATTGTTACATTCAGTAATTTCTGGTTATTTAAATTACACTTGGTTTGTTTTTTGAGGATGAGTATGTTGTCAGGGTAATATTCGTTGAGCGCCAATTTGCAATCAAAGGTTGCAAATAAACTGTATTTGTAAATTAGTAAGTAGTATTTTAAAATATCATAAAGGTTTCTTTTTCAGCTATAATTCAATCTCTTTTAATCTTTTATTTAATAGACGATTGTGATAACTAAAGCTCAGCCAAGCAGATTCAAATCAGCTGCCATATTTCCTGGTTGGGAGTGTTGCCAACTTAAGCTAGTTGATGAAGCAAATTAACAGTCACTGATATGGTGTTTACAATATCATACACATTTATGTATCCATTAAATAAAGAAACGTAGTTATTAAACTCAAATCCTTTATCTTTTTTAAATTGTTTTAAAAGACAAATATAATTATTAGCAAAGTCTGACCGGCTGTTCTTTAAATATGCTCAGAATGGCAGCAGTAGCTCTTTATGACCCAGGGACCATACATTTGCTTTATTTTGTGTAATTACTAAATAAAATACAAATAGTATGTTTTTACGTTAAGTCCGTTTGACTACGATATAAACGACAGATATGTTAGGAAAAGTACCAAAATACATGGGATTACAATATATTACAAAGTGTCTTAACAAGATTATATTAATAGTTTTACAATGTTCAGTGTCTAGGTTATGTTGATTTAAGTGTTTTTAAGGTCTAGTTCACTTTATATGATAGTATTACTCTATATTAATAGTTTTTTATACTGAAAAAAGAATTTTCATTGATTATTTTCACAGTTAAAGTTCAAAATTGTTTTAATTAAAAGTGGCAACAGTGTCTTTGAGAAGTGTGGCCTAAGCCTTGAAGAAAATTGTTCAGTTTAGTTATTTATTAAAAAACACTTCTCTTCCTGGATAGATTGATGGTATTTCTTCATAGATTCCTTGGTTTACTTCTTTAGAATGATACTGTACTTCTTTCTTATATTTATTTTTTATTTAGTAGTATTATCTAACTTTTCCTTAAGTTCACAGATATGAAATTTACAATATCTTGGATTAGTCACTCTTATTTTAATATCAACCTTTCTCGTTTAGATCCAATAATGTACTCCTCTTTATTTAATTTATAACATCCCAGTTGCTACGGCCTATCTTTGCTTTTATTGGTGTGAATTCTAACATTTTATGTTACTATGGTGCTATCTGAGCCTCAACATAAACAACCTTCTAATATTTTACCTTTCATTTTCTTTAAACTGTTATAACTTTTTTAGAAGATCTTTGATCTTCAATTTATTAGTATTCTGGAGTTTGTGATGGAACACTGATTATTTTGATACCACTTTTGATTATCTTCTATTACATATTTCTTGAGTTACCATTTTACATTTTTAATTATTTGTCCCAAAATTATTTATTATTAGTTCTTCTTGTACTCTTCACTTTATTAACACTATTGGACACAATTAGTAATAATATAACTTAACCTGACATGGTTTATTCTAATTTTAATATAAATTCTTATTCCATATCCCTTAACTATCTAAGCTTAACATGCCTAGTTTTACAAAATCTCTACTATTATTATTTTGGTACTTTCCTATTAATATTAACATTTGTGTTATTAATATTACTACATATAATATTAATCAATACAACCAAACTAATTACTAATAACTATTAGTAATAGATGACAATTCTTCTTAACTTTCTGTATACAAATACAGTTTTTATAAATACAACAAAACACTGTAAGTAAGTTCCAAAACATTGTCCTCCTTACTTAGTTAAAATAACTATTATTCATATTCCTTTAACTTTAGCTGGTTTGGTTTCTTTAGTTGGTCCCCTTGGGCATCCTCTACTATTATTTCCATTTCAGTTTCTTCCTCTTCAACACTATTACTCCTTAATTCATATCGTTGCTCTAGTTTGTTAGCCATTTTACAATATTGAACTTAATTTAATTACAAGGAGATTTTTATACTAATTAAATTTAACAAAATTGTGTTATTTGGTACTGGTTTAAAGAAAATCTTTGCTTTCACGTATGGGCGCCATTTTGTACTGGTTTATTTTTTTATTACAGGTATTGTAATAAAGATCTGTACCTACTGTTATTATATTTTTTTATTTACTAGTACATGTAAAGAAACTCTTTTTCTCAGGGTTAATAATTATTAAGTTATTTTATCGTATTTACGATTATATCTATTAAATTCTTTTCTTTAAACCAACCCAGATTCAGTTAATGGGTAGTACTTTGGTAAGTAACCATGTAACAAATAACTAACGTATTAGTGTAACTTAACCGTCTCTGAATTCTTCTAGCTGCCACGGGTTCACTTCTGGTTGTTGTTTACCTTTCTTCAACAGCAATATTCAGCTTGGCAATCTGTTTCCTCACACGAATCTCTTATTGCTCTTACCGCTGGATACCACTCTCCAAGATTACTGCAACACCGATGTCTCCTTTGAACACATAATTATTCGTTAGGGCCACTGAAACTCTTCTCCAGTCCAAGATTTTCCTCTTCTGTCGTCGTTCTATTCAGGATATTGTTATATTTTTTGTATTATTATTTATTTATTCGATATTATAATCAAACTCTGGAATCACTATTCAAAACCCTTTGCTTTATTTTCTTTTCCAAGTTACATTACTTTTATGATGTACAACAGTTATTATAATTTAATATTCTTAATGTGACTCTGATTGAATTAAAAATTAGACTCTATTTACATAATTCCTCTGTTTCATCTTTATAGTATTCAATATTAAATTAGACTACTCATGTTACTTTCCTTAGATATAAATTTAGACTCCTTTTACATAATTCCTCTCTTTCATCTTTATAGTATTTTGTATTAAATTAGACTCATACATTTTTTCTTCATCACTCTCTAAAAAAACAAAACAATCTCTAACAATTTACATATTTGCCACATTGATAATTCCCTACCTTCGTTACATCTTTTTATCATATACCTCTTAAAAACTTATATAACTTTTCTACTTCTTATTAAATATATTTATTTTATTTCTAATATTCTGAATTCTAGTTTGTATTTATAATATGATAATTTTCTTACTATTTCCTCTTATTATAATATTCATTTCAAATTTCATATATTCTTTTCATAACATCTATCTTTATACTGTTTTATCTCATATAGGCATCTACCTCTATGTTGATGGGTGAGTCAATACAATGTTTTTGTTTACATTTTAAAACATATGTTCCAATTCTAATAAATTTATAAATTTTTTCTTTTAAAATTTATTATTTTCCTCTTATGTACTGTGCTGCATTTTAACAGCAGTACAATATATATATATATATATATATATATATATATATATATATATATATATATTATAACATTGCCAAACCCTGATCACATTTGATATTAATAAGTATGTAAAAAATGCCAAGAAACAATATATTTTGATAGATAAATGATAACGAGAATGAAAGTAGTAAATATAATCAATAGTGAAGGAGGAAGAATACAACCAAAGGTGGTTACAAAACAAGAAAATACGAACTAGACTGACAGACAACTGACATTGACCCAACCCCAGAGATTGGCCAGATATTAACCGAAGTAAAGCGAGACAAGAAGACAGTGAAGAAAAAAGAAAAATAAAAAAAAATTACTGGCCATAACAATTAACTCACAAGATTGTTTTAAAAGAGCATAATTTTTTATTATTGTTAATAATTTATGTTTAAATTTTTATTAGTGGTAACTTGTAAATGACAGTATCTCAGCAATTGTTATACATAAAAAAAAACCATGTGTAGATATGATTGTATGTATATCCTTATCTATAGGTGATGTGTCAGCTGTTATGTTTAAAATTACACTCATACAGACAGGGAATAGAAATGTGTGCGTGATTCAATCAGAGAACAAATTGTATATCCTACTATATACTTTGGAACTTTTACTAAGATTATTTCAGCAGTATGTATATTATTTCAGCATTATGTGTTTGAAAGTATAAGGTTTTGGAGAGTTTATTTATTCGCTAATATTATTGCTGTTGCTACAGATGTAGTATGTTTCAATTAACACAATATATTTTAACATTATTAAATTGTTGTTATTATTACTAATTATGACATTTCAGACCAATTTTTATCACTTTAATGACAATATATACAAAGTTATGTTTTATTTGAAAGATGTATTTACAATACCATGTTGTTTGCATATTATAAAATGATATGTGACAGTCTGAAGTTAACAAAAGAGACATGAACTCATTAGATACAAAAACTTTGTAATAATAGTGAGATCGTGAGAAATATAAGGGTAATTAGAGATAGGTAGGGAGTGACAAAGATGAACAGTGAAGTGATAAGTGTAATAAAATAAACAGCATATAATCTTAAGAAAAAAGGGTTAAACAAGTGTGACAAACCCAAAACATAAGCACATGTTAAATGAGCAATTAAGTTAAGTATATTAGACTGAAAGACACAGAATAATTGTGAATATAAAAAAAAAAACAGAAAAAATATTATCTCAGTATAAAAATCACCAGGGTGATTACTGTTATAAAAGAGATGGTGTAGATATAACACTCACCAAATTTGTTCATTTGTTAATTTAAAGAAAGAAGTTATTGGCTTAATGTTTAAGGCAATAATTACCAGAAGAAATAGTTTTACAGTAATATGTTAGTATGTTTTAAGTAAGTAAGGAATTTATAAAGAAAATAATAGCAATACCTTTATAAGAAATAATAGGCAAATTATATTAATTATGTGTAACGAAAGGGAACGTGGCAGAATTATATTAAAACTTAGAAATAAGTAAATTATGTATTAACATAGTATTATCAATTTTGGACTAAAACATTAATACATGGCTTAGACCAATCTTGTAAGATATCAAACTAATCTTTGAAAGAAAATAGGAACATCTATGTAAAGATTACAACTATTGAAATTATCCCCAAGTAAATATAGCCATTATAAAATATTTATTCAAATTAAACAAAAAATTCAAAGTTTGATAACAATGTGTTTATTTTGAGATCGACCAGGTAGAATAATTACGTTACCATGGAAACTGTGGAGTAACAAGAAAAAAATACCGTTAGATTTTTTTACTGAATGCATGACGCTTTAATGGTATAGACGCTAATTTTCGAGTGACCAAAATTGTCAGTTAAAACATAGCAAATATCAGAAAAAGTTACTACTAAGTGTATACCAAGACATAAGACAAGGACTGGAATCATATTATTGAAGTTGAGGCCAAATTAACGAAAAAAGAAAATAAATTACTACCAATTAAACTGGAAAAGATGCCTGATGTCCTGAACCCAGCAAATTAAAGAAGATTATAGTATAACCCATGAATAACAGATCGTATGAATTCGCCATAACTACGGAAGTGATAAGTACCTCTTAAATTACCCAAAATATATAAATAAACTCACGTTAATTATCTCACTAAAGGTCGAAATCTCACTGAACTGAAATTAATTACTTTCAAAGATTAAAAAGAATACTAAGTCACTGACAATTTATAAACTAACCAATATAAACTGTTGTTAATGATCCATAACTTGTAAACACTTTTACTACACTGCGCTAAACAAATTATACCTACACAATATGTTAGTTAAGTTTACTTGATGTAAGGGTGTGTATTTTTATTGTTTTTAAATATTTGTAATCCTTTGAACGTAACCTCAAGAACCTATGACAAACCAACATTAATAACTTGTATACAATTTTCAACAGACGCCATCATTAAACGTCTGGTTATCAATTCAAATATCGATTGTCAAACCCTGTAATTGTCTCATATAAACAACCGGAGCATTTGTATTAGAATAATTTGTATTAAATGAATAACAATCACTAATAAAAAATGTGTAAGTATTGAGTGTAACCACGGTGTTATAATTTCATTAGGAGGTGCACAATATTTTATGTACATTTTAGCAGATGACTAACGATTTACACAGCCCACGCATCGAGCTGCTGTGCGCTCCAATGGGCCTAGCTGGCGGAAATATTTGAATTATTCAAACCGCCTGAGCTGCGCTGGTCATACACCTTTGAATTTTATTTTAATTGTTTTAAGAAAACAATTTGGCGCCACCGGGATTTTCATACCCCTAGTGAACATCAGGTAAGAACATCAAGACCTGGTTATTCGTACGTTCGCAATGGACGAAATCTGCGGAAGTTGCACGCATTTGAACTACGGATAAAGAAGAGACGTTACACCCATTACACACAAATTGTACATTATTCACATTTTGCAGAGTAAAACGGTAGCCGTACAACACGACTACATTACAAATTGACGACCAACCGCTGGAGCTAGAAGAGAGAAATACGATCTTCTAACGGCGAGAAAAAAGGTCGACTAATAAGTATAAAACGGTTCGCTACACACTATTCAATAATAATTGACAGGACAGGTAAACCGTTATTATACAAAGAGGCTTCCATCGCGGGGCTTAAACGAGGCGGACGTCCCGCTATTATACAATATACATATATCGTATATTACATTGAACAAACAGAGATGGGTGTCGTAGGCTATAACATCCTAATTTCTACCATCCACAAGTATGAAAAGGAACGTTTGTTCCTTTCTGGTTAAAGTGAAGCGGGTCTCTTAAGTACAAATGAAAACTGTATTTAGAATACAGAATTTACTAATGAAGGACAATTCTATAGTCTTTAAGTAATAATAAATGCGACCATGCCAGAAGAGTTCGCATCTTACTGAACTGTAAACAGACAATCACTCACTTATTAACATCCAGAATTATTTCCTCTTCGAATTCGACGTCACATCCTCAAAATCGTGCGTGGAGTTGTCTGAAGATGCGAACACTTCAGTCGCGAAATACGTGTGTTGCGGAAAGTAAATACATCATTTTTTACGTTCATGTTCCGTAAGGAAATGAAAGTACGGTGATCGCGAAAAAAATTGTGTTCGAGATATGGGATGATTCTGATTGTACTACCCTCAAAACATGAAGAAAAGTCATTTTTCCGAAAAGTGTCTGTGTGTAGAATTTTGTCTACGGCGAACGATAACTGCCCCAAATTCAAACAGAATCAAATAATTTTTTGCATCTGTGGCCGAGTTGTAGAGTACTCAGGACCTATATGGTGAAGATCGGTTAAGGGGAAGGGGTAGTTTACTTGCAACGTTTTACGTTTTAACAAGAGTATATTATTTCATTTTGATAAATAAAGTATCCTGAAAAGAAGGGCAAACAATCCACTGTAGAAAGGTAGATGAAATATCTATAAATGAAAAGGGTAGTTGAAGGGGGAGGGGGTAATTTTCTATAAATGAAAATGATAGTTGGAAGGTCGGAGGAGATGACTTTTTTATATGTGTACTACGTTATCGGCATCAAAAAAAGTAGTTTCTATGGAAATATTTCATTTCAATCTGTCAAACATAAAACTCGATTTACAAGAAACAAACCTAACTTGTTAGAAATTATCGAACCGAATTCAAGTAAATGATTTTAAATATAAATCTTACAACATGGAAGTCAGGTATGGTTCTCCATACCGATTTTTAAAATAAGTGGTCGCGAGCGATACAGTGTGAACAAAATACATAGTCACGAGAATGTGTGTGTGTGTGTGTGTGTGTGTGTGTGTGTGTGTGTGTGTGTGTGCATTGACATTACGACTTATTTGAAGTGTTATATCGTAAGATCTTACCAGTAGCCAGCCGGCAGATCTTCTCGATAATTATTGGAAAGTTAGTTAACAACAAAACGTGCAAAGAGTTGAAGGAAATAACTATTACAGCAGATATAGTACACGTGACTGCAAACACAAAATAAATACGTAGCACCACTATAACCATTCGAACATTTAAAAAAATACCATAAAGAATATTATTAAACAAAATTTAAGAAATAAATTATTATTGCCAAACAACAAAGGCATTACTATTACCGGAACGTCACCAACGCAATTATGTAGCTTGAACATTATCTTCCGTAATTAAATTTGTTGATTTGTATTCTACTCTGTCTAGTCCTGGTAGGGAACTGAGAGGATAGATAGCAAGTCGCTAACTATCGATAGATTGTAGTTCAATATATTTAAACAATAAATTCATCCTTCTCATTATACCGAATTCTCATTTTTTTTAAATTCCAGATAGGTCACTTCCTTTTTTCCACAATAATTCTGCGAAACGTTTTAGCATTCCCACAGTCACTAGAGATTATGCTTTCCATTTTGTTTGTATTGGAGTATTATTCACTTTTGTACAATACAAAATATATCTTCACGTTAAGCTCGCTGTTCTCTTCTCGCCAGGACGGTATTCACTTTATAGAATTCAACACACACACACACACACACACACACACACACACACACACACACACACACACACACACACACACACACACACACACACACACACACACACACACACACACACACACACAGCGCTTTCACGCTCACATTTCTCACGTTAGTGGATGTACTCCGTCTTGACAAACTGTGTGACATTTCAAGAATCCTCCCCGACAAGTTTCGCTACTTGTATGTACAATGAATAATGACGCCGCACGTCTTTGCACTGTCTAGCCAAGCATACCGTACATTCCAGCACCCACAAAAACGCGGTGCAGCATACGTTATGTTCACTATCATACGGGCCGATTGTATTATACTGTTACACAGTACTTGTGCCGTATAACCCCACGCGAGACAGGTGTACGGAGTTCGCGGAAGATACAAGTTAGGACGGTACAAGTAGAATCGAATTTTTGTATTTCTGTGCTATATACAAAGATTACTGTGGAACTTACAGAGAGACTGTGTTGCGTCCTGAAGTCTTTTCTACGTTAACCTTGCATACTTCTGCTAAGTTTCTTGGCGTTGAACGACGGGCGGCTTTCACAATTAAAATGCGGATTTAAAAAAAATGTGAACTAACTGTAGGATTCCGTCTAAACTGAAATGTCTGTTGAAGCATTCGGCAAATAACACTGACTAAAGCCATATATCTACATCCACAAAAGTAATGATATCTTCAGTTGCCTTCATTTTTACAACGACAAGTCCCAAAGAAACTTTTCTAATGTCTTTGTTTATACAAAAACCAAACGGAATTACTACAAGACCTATCTATTTTATTGCAAGGCCTATATATACTGTCGCACAGAGTAGGACGACACAATGTAAATAATAAACACATTTGTTGCTTAAGAAATAAGAATTATTTTCCAAAAACTGACTAGTAAGTTTAAAATTATAAATTCATTTAGTAATTTTTCTAGTTTTAATGGTTACTGATTATTGCCGTGAAAGCGAGGGATTTTAGTTTCCACTTTTTCTATGGATATAAGGATCGGTAAACTTACCCGAGTTGAAAAAGGCAAGAATAAACGTCATAGGTGGTCCAGTAACTTTCGCCAACACCAAACACTGTCACCGACACACTACATGAGGACCGGAAGTGCGAATGTGTACGTGTTCGTGTGTGTGCAACACGGGTCCCCACCTCCCAGATGTAACGAAAGTCAAAGAACGGTTGCGTCCGTGAAAGTCAGGGACGGCCTCGAAAGTGAACAATGAACACGTTGGCTCACAAAAGGCTAGAAACAGAGGACAAAGCTAGGGTCACGGCATACGGGACATACTGGATGAAGTCGTTCAGCCGTATTTCTGTCCAGTAACCACGTATGACTCCGTAGTATTCTCTTACCCAATTAAGACCACGGAAAAGTAATCGCTGGCAAAAAAATATGTTGCTAGGCCTGCACATTGTTGTAAAGCAATCTTCTACTTCTACTGAACGCGGTAGATATTACTTTGAAGAAATCTGTCAATAAAATGATTATATTTAACCCCGTAACTGTATTCTCTCATATATTTTATTACGTAGAAGTAATAACGGACTCACTTCGAAAAGGCGGAATCAGATACACATAAAATAGCCAATTAGTGCATATCAAATGCACAATTGTATATACTTTATTAAATGTACATATAATGAAATACTACATAATTAAACAAAACCTACATACTTAAATACTTCTTTGAAGTTTATAATGAGAAGGCCTGCCGTAACGCGACATAACTTTATTTAAAATGCCACCATCGTGGACCGATCAGTTCCGGATGCAAAGAGTGTGTGTATACACTTAGAGATGGGAATGAAGAGGAACAGATAAGGAGATGGATAACTCTAGTCAACAAGGAATATTTTGCGCTTATCTCCACTTTTAAGTTAAGAGCCATTCATAGACAGACAAAAAATGGTATATGGAAAACTCTCATACGACCCATCCTACGCTATGGAACTGAAAACTGGATATTAACGCAAAGAACACTGAAGCGCTTGAAGATGTTTGAGACGAAGCTCCTCGGGCGGATCCCAGTTCCCACATACAGAAATTGGGATATAACCATTAAATAATGAACTAACTACCAATTCAATGAACTAACAGTACAAATATACATAAAACTAAGAAGACTGTAATGGGCTGGCCATGTTGCGAGAATGGATAACAGAAGAGTATCGACAAATGTCCTTATAGGAACTATAGAAGGAAAAAAAAACAAAAATGCCGCCCAATGACGACGTGGAGTGGAGAGACTCGTAAAAAAAATAATAATTAGCTCTACCTCTCTGGATTATCTAAAAATATAAAACAGACATTTAAACATTTAAAAATGTAGCCTATACGACCTCTTAGCACTTAGGGGTAAAATAATTATTGAACGAGCAAAGCGAGTTCTCAGTTTTAACTCGACCGTTTGACATGGGTCTGTTTATCTACTTGTCTGTCTATTGGGTATTCCTCACGACAACGTTTGAACGTATTAACGAATTTTCGTAAAACTTGGCATGCGTGTCCACCCTTTTATCCTACACAGTCCTGTTGTTTTTGAGACTGATCCTTAAAAAGTAGGGAGGCGGGAGACAAAATTGTGAACGGGGTTAGAATTTTTAAATAATCGCAAAAGTCCATGTGGGGTATCTACTTACAGGGAATTTAGTGTTCATTTTTGAAAATTTCAAAATTTTGGAACTCTAGGGCCTAAAAAGTGGAGTAAAAGTTTGTTAAAATTTAAAATTCAATGTGGCATATCAAATTGAAGACAATTTTAACCAAAATCCGCACACAGTGTACAGTTTTGGAAATTTCAAATATTTTTGACCCCAGGCCCAAAAAATAGGATCACAAATTTTAAAAAAGTTGTAAAAATCCACCCGGACGTCAGACTAAC
The DNA here is from genome assembly GCA_034769895.1 of Magicicada septendecula. Classification (NCBI taxonomy): domain Eukaryota; kingdom Metazoa; phylum Arthropoda; class Insecta; order Hemiptera; family Cicadidae; genus Magicicada; species Magicicada septendecula. The sequence goes on from CM068370.1 coordinate 215,033,510, forward strand.
GGGAATTTTAACACAAATCCGATTCTCTGGAATTTTTAGCGTTCATTGTATGACTGATCTGTAATTGTTTCTTTACTAAAAAAAAGTAAATAAATAGAAGGGTAATCGGGATTTTCGTAATTTTTATGATAACTGAAAAATTATCTATTATGAAAATTTATCCAATAATAAATGTACTTGTACTTCGTTCAAAACAATGAGCGAGTTCAGCAGCTCAGAGAGCACACTATTTAGTAATAACTAAGTACTAATTTACAAGGTCACGCTACAGAGGCACCCTACCAGAATCAATTTAAATGGACGTTAATTAACACACATTTGCGAAAAGTAGGCCTACTCTTTCTTTCCGTGTACATTTAAAAATAAAAAAACAGAAAAAAGTACTAGAGTGAGAAATTGTGTATAAAACTGTACGTACTGCCTGTGAATACGACGGTTATTTAATTAGTGCCCAGTTTGTTTAAACGCAAACCGAGGCACAGATATCTACTATGGCGATAACGAACTGATACATACGTAGTGCAAAAACAGTGAACACATATTCGATACAATTAGCATTTATATAACAGTTTGTTCGGATGGCCGCGTTCGGTTCACTTCAGTCGCTCTCTAAATAAAATAAAGTACGCTATTCTGTTACTGGAAAAACTAACCTAGACGTAGGAAAAAAAATATTTTGTTTTGCACACCAAATAAACAATTCTCTTATGAGTAAACCCTAAATCAATTGTTGTAATTAATTTTATTAAACTGTATTTACTTAATGTAATTGACCTAAACTATGCAGAGTCATTTGGCGCTCGAAAACAATCATATCAAAATTATATCCTACACTATCGATTGTAAAACTCATCGTATCTAAGCCTGGGTCGAATTGTAGGAGCAGCACAATTAAATTAAAATTTAATTTTGTTTAAACTGAACAGATCTTAATATCTTCCCTCTAGTTTTTATCATTTTAATTATGTTTTATTTATAAAGTAAATGAAAATAATTACTGCAAATTGGTTTAAAATATAGTGATTATATTTATAAATTAAACGACGTGACGAATTGAAAATCACACGGTTCAATTTTTATATACCTGCCGTCCTGAAAACATAATTTCCGGTACACGCAAATATTGTTTTGCTTAATGATTGATGTCAATCATTAGGTTACACTATAACTGCTTTAAAATGTGAGATATCGCTGGCATACACAGCCTCACTTTGGATGAGGAGCCTGCGCAGAACACGTGTGATACGTTCGGGAACTGCTTATTGGTGTCGAATGAGGTGGCTCTCGACCAACTGAAAGACGGGAGCAACACCGTCCGGGCGTTGTCATATCCGTGTGCTTCGAACGGTTAGGTGTGAACGGCGGTCGTTCCGGCCAAATCAACCTTCGAACTCCGAGCTGTCGATATGATTTTATCAGGCGGTCGACTCTGTGGATTCGAAGACTCGCCCTTCGGGGAAGTTTACGGAATTAGCGGACAATCATTGGTATGATCTGTAACACGGCCGTCCGCACTCTGGGTAGAAGAGCCGTCTTATCAGCAAGATGAACGTCTGGTTGGTCGTTTACCCCTTTCAAATGAATGAAGATTCAACTACTGACTAGAATAAGGTGAAGGCATTACTGACTGACGTGGTTGTGCGTCGCAGAGACGAACCACCAAGGAATCTTGAGTTCCGAGCTGCCTTCAGGAGCTCCTGCCTCATGGCCCTGCCCAAGTAGGGCAATGTACTTGCAAGTAGGGCAAGTGAAGGCGTTATCACACAACTGGGGGTTGCGCGGCCCGCGCGAAGCGCGGGTCGCGAGTAGTGCAGTGTCCCGAGTCTCAGAAAGGACTCCTGCCACTGGGTCAGTTTGAGTTCTTTTTATATGTTTTTACCTAATTGTGGGGGGGGGTCTGAAGCGACCTGCGATTGGTGGATTATACCACCGGGACTAATAAACGAGGTCGCTTCCAGGACTCACCTGGTCGCGGGGTGTATATACCAAGTCCGGCAATGAGGGAATTGTGGGTCACTCTGTCGGAACGAACATAGAATCTACGCGCCAGGCGTCTCACGGTGTCATCAAGAGAGCGGACACCGAGTCCTCTCCTCAAAAGTCGAGAAGAGTACCTCCGGGGGACTTTACACGCAAGCTTCAGTCCCCGGTCGAGTATGCGCTGGAGCGTTGTTCTATGACCACGAGCCAGGTATCCCCAAACAGGACAGGCGTAGGTAATCACGGGCAACACGTACGAGCTGACTATGAGCTTACCTAGCCGGGGGGTCATTGCCGGATTAGATAGCACGGGCCAGAGTCTACTGAGTTGCGCCGAAGTGCGTTGTCTGATATACTGTGTATGGGTTCGCCAGGTGAGTCGGGAGTCCACGTGGAGCCCGAGGTACTTGACGCTGTTGGTCCAGGGCACCTCGACGGGGCCTACTTTAAGCGGCCGAGGCCGCTTGCGTTTGCGCGAGAATATTACCGCGGCGCTCTTGGAAGCGTTAACGGCAACTCTCCAGTCATTGGTCCACCCGACATACGCGTCGAGTTGGCGCTGGCGCTTAATTGCCGCATAACTTGCGTTCGGCTCTGAGGCAAAAGCCGCGGTGTCGTCCGCGAACAGCGACAATTTAACTCCAGGAACTCGGGGCGTGTCATTGACAAACAGCGAGAACAGGAGAGGCCCAAGGACACTTCCCTGAGGGACGCCAGCGGTAATACGCCTCTCCGAAGAGAGAGCGTGGTCTATTCTCACTCGGAAGCTACGGTCTCGCAGAAAGCTGCCGATCAAATGAACGTAGCAATTTGGAAGAAGGACTTCCGTGAGTTTGTAAAGGACACCCTCGTGCCACACGCGGTCAAAGGCTTTCTCTACGTCTAGGAAGATCGCAGTCGTCTGTTTGCCCTGGCAGCCAGCCTCGGTAATGTATTCCACGAGTCTCATCAGCTGATGAGTCCAGGAGTGCAGCTCACGAAAGCCGAACTGTTCGGGGATCAGCACGTCTAGTCTTTCTAGATGGTCGCGGATCCTACGCTGGATCAGTCGCTCGAAAACCTTGGACGTCGCGGACAAAAGGCTGATGGGTCTGAGGTTTTCCACGTGAGAAGAATTCTTTCCCGGCTTGGGTATCACTATTACTGTAGCCGTTTTCCATTTCACAGAAAAGTAGGCCAGTCTGAGGCATGAATTGAACAGGTCAGAGAGGAACTGGGTTCCTCGCTCCGGAAGGCGATGGAGGGCGGAATTCATGACTCCGTCCGGGCCAGGCGCCTTCCGGGGCTTGAGCTGAACAATCCTCTCAGAGACCTCCTCCAGGGAGATGGGCTCCGGTTGGACTGTGATACCGGCCGATAGAAAGCGCTCTACCTCGCGGCAGATTTGCTCAGTGAAAGCCGGGTTCTTGGATGGGTTGGGAGCGAACTGTCGCTCTAAACTGTCAGCCAAGAACTCTGCCTATTCGAGGGGGCGGCCAAGGGGTTGACCCCCGGGTCCGACCAGTGCGGGGAGAGGCGCGCGTTTACGCTTTCCCGTTAGGGCACTGGGAATCCGCCAGACATTACGGTCCTCGGCAGGGCCATCCATCTGTGTAACAGCTAGCTCCCAGTTGCGTCTACGGAACGCCAGCATGTCGCGACGCAACTTGCCGGACGCTCTGTTGAACGCAGCCTTGTCAGCCGGGTCACGAGTCCTCTGCCAGCGTCTCCGGAGGCGATTCTTCTCGCAAGCGAGCTGAGACACCTCTTCGGGGATACGCTGATAGTCGGGCGTGAGCCCCGGCTTCATCCGGGAGGACACGTCTACCGCCGAGACTACGGCTGTGTCGAATAAGGCAACTGCCTCGTCGACATGCTGGGTAGTGTCGAGCGAGATATGCTCAGGCAGGCGGCGACTGAATGCCGGGCCAAAGCGTTCCCACTCGATTACCCGCCGCTCGTCGCGGACGGTAGCGTGCTGGGTAGCTATATGCATACTGATGGGGCAATGGGCCGAGGACAGTTCTGAAATGACGGAGACGTGGACCGGGCAATAGACGCCCCTGACCGCGGCAATGTCCAGTACGTCAGGGCGGGAGTTAGCCCTCGAGGGATAGTACGTAGGCCCGGTAGGACCCATGACTGTGACCCGAGCCGCATCAGCATACCTGCGTAAGCGGGCCCCGTTTGGGTTCACCAAGCGGCTCCCCCAATCAGGGTGCTTACAGTTCAGGTCGCCCGCCAGCACTACCATTCTGTGTGCGCCAAAGACGGCCTCCAGATCGTTCGACAGGAGCTCCGTTTGTGGAGGCTTGTAAGCGGAAACAACGAGTAGACCGCCCAGAGCACCATGGAGCTCAACCGCGGTGCACTCGAGGCTCCGCCGCTGAGGCAGGACAACGCGGTGATGGCGAAGACTCGCCTTCACCACGATGGCTGTGCCCCCTGTGGCACACGTAGTTGGGTAGTCGGAAACGACGATGCGGGGTCAGGTGCGTCTCACCAAGAAGCACATCGGGCTTGTGTCGGGCAACGAACTCTAAGAGCTCAGAATGCCGGGAAGCGAGGCCGTTGGCGTTCCACGCCACGAGCTCGAGGTCTCGCTTGAGGGATTGCCGTGGTTGTCCGTTCATAACAGACCAATAGTACGGCAGGCTTCCACCAAGAGGAGGAATTTGTCCTGGGGCGAGGCTGATGCCAAGCGTTCCTTAATTTTACGGAAAGAGTTTGGGCTACTTTCTGCAAGTCGTAGCTTGCCAGAAAGTCGGAAATGACGGCGAGATCATCGGTAGATGAGGCCTGGCGAGAACGCTTGGCGGCAGCTGCATAGTTGCGGCGGGGCGAGGCGGTGGAAGCCTTGGGGGCAGGTTCTGGAGCGGGTGGTCGCTCTGACTTTTGGTGGACAGGCTTGGGTCCAGTGGCAGGTTTTGGCTGGCCCGTGTTCTTGGCCTGAGGTTTACCTTTTTTGCCTGATCTGGGGTATCGAGGCTTGGGTGGCGGCGGCAGTGGAGGATCAATTTCCTTCTTATCATCCGGCAACGGGACTAGAGCGTAGGGGGGTACCTCGCGTTCCGGTTCCGGGGGCGCGGTAGTTGGTGTGGCCTGTTGAGCTTTGCTCGGGCTCACTGCACTTTGTGGTTTCGGAACCGGAGCAGACCTTGGGGCTGGTTTCCGGACCACAGGTTCAGAGGCTTTGGCCGTCTTTACTGGTTGGCAACAACTTGTCGAGGCTTAGGCTGGACAGGTTTTTCAAGTTTGTCCAGCTGCTCTTTGTACACTGGGCAGCGCCTGTTATTAGCAGCATGGGCGCCGCCACAGTTGATGCAATATCTGTGGTTGTCAGGAACAGCGCAGGCCTGCGTTAGGTCGGCGCGTTCCGACAGCCGAAGCTGCTATGGCCGAACCTCTGACACCTGTGGCACTGGGAAATTCGCCCGGTCTGACGGCAGGGCTCTACGCTCACGCAGAGCCCGAAAAGCCGTTTCAACTCTAAATGGGCCTGGGAGGATTCGCCCTTCTCCACCTGGAGTCTGATTAGGGGAAGTGGTCGACGCGAGCCATAAGTAGTGTACAGCCGAGAGGCTCCCACAACCTTGTAGCCCGCGTCGCGCAGTTCGTCGAGGACGACCTGTGGGTCCACCTGTATGTCTAGCCCCCGAAGGACGAGGGCTACAGGCTTGATTCGGTTCAGGGAGTATGTGTGGAACTGGAACGATTTACTCCCAAGTGTTCAGAAGCACTGCGGCAGGTAACGCGCACAGTCTCACTCGCTAGGAGTTTGACAGAAGCGTTATCTGCCAGTGCAACGACCTTGCGGAGTCGGCGACTAAAGCCGATAATGTCCCTGACGTTCGTGACGAACACCGGCGGGATCCTTCCTTCGGAGGTGCGACTAGGCGCAACCTCAGCGGAGACTTGGAATGCCGCCGAGTCCGTAGCCGAACTCAGGGAAGCCAGGGAGGGAGACTTCCTCGGCTTGCCGCCGTGCCCTACTACCACCCAGTCGGTGGAAGCCGAGGTCTCCATGTCTGGGGAGTCAGACTCCGGCAGAGGAATGGGGCTGCTTGGCCTACTAGCGGCCGTGCAGCCGGAAGGTCCGGCCTTTACGGGCTTGGTCGGCCCTAACAAGGACCGATTAGTGTCACGTACCTGCGCGGGTTGAGCAGGGCTTCCCGCGCAAGTCGTAGGGTTCCCGACTGGCCCAAGTGGCCGGCCGGGGGGCTCGTCGCTGCCGCACAGTGCTTCAGGGGCACTATCAGCGGGACCAATGCTGACTAGTTCAGCTCTTTGCCCAGCGGGTATCCGGGGGCCGAACTGTGACACCGTCACAGTGGCGGCGCAACCCGCATCTCTATTCGTTAGTCCTGATCTCGGACTCCCCGGATTCCGCTGGGTAGCGCTACCTACTCGACTTACCGGCACTGTGCGGCAGGTCCCAGTTGTGCGTTGTTTGTCCTCGTCTTGCTGGCAAGGCGGCTGGTCCACTTCCATCACAGCTTGGTGTTGGCGCTGGCGATATTGCGAGTGTTGATCCGGCGGCTTCTTCTTAACAGCCTCCGTCGATTGCTGAGATAGCCTCTTCATAGCAGTAGTCTAAGAGGTCGAGGCGATCCTATTCTGCGATGTCCTTTGTCACGTCTGATCTCTTCAAAAGCTGAGTGCAGAATCGTGTCAGTGCTCTCTGCTGTCTGTTTCTGTGAAGGCGTTATTCGATAAGGGCCACAATATGTAGCTGAACCCGTAGCGTGTTAAGTACCTGAATTGTAAAATAAAAAAGTAGTTTTTTCTACACACATTCTTTACCAGTTAATCGAAGGTTAAGTTTTGAATAATATTCGTAATAATAAACAGAAATGAATACATTATTATTCGTGAATTCTGTCGCTTTAACGGCACTGCGCATGCGAAGCCCGGCATTCTGCCGACTCTATCCGTCACACTAAACTCAAAACAAGTAGAACTAGGACACACGACAGGCAGTTGTAGTTGGCTGGTATTAACAGAACCGGTCTTGAGTTCGATCCATACAGCAATTACTGCTTGTCACACTTTACCATTTACGAACAATATGTCATAATGAATTGCTAATGGTCGCAGTACTGTGCCGTCAGTACCGTTAAGCACCTGACGTTCCCTCTAGCCAATTTTTTCTGTCACGTGCTCGCGCGTGCGTTCGTCGTGTACACGTAGGCCTACATAGTTTAAGCAACATATTTTATACATTTCATAGATGCAGATAGCAAGGTGATATCATTACACTATATAATATTATATTCTATATATCTATTATAATATTCTTAATATAGACCTACCCCACATGATCGAATGGTTGACAATGGGTCACAGAAATAGTTAAGCGTGCCAATACCCGACTACGATAAAACTGTGAGAAATTCCAGTCTTATTAAGACGCACCAACAAATCTTCCACATGGACGATCGAGTTTCCCTGACCGATCAAGAGCGCACAAAGGTCATGCGTAATGTAGCTATCTGAGGTGGGTGAAGTCGAATCTTCAGCGCCTACCAATTGGGATAGATCCGTTGAGTCAGACAACTCCTATCGAAAAAACTGATCTGCAAGTAAGAAGGCTACCACTTAGCTACAAACCAACTATAGTTAAAAAAAACTCATGGAGAAAGGGAAGCCCGTGTATGATGTCAGTACCATTACTGAAGAATGTGCTTAATACGTGAAGAAAAATGAAATACGTAGGTAGGACCCTGAGGATAGCCTGAAATCCGGTTACACGTTGCGATGGATTCGAATCCATGACGTTCCGCTTCGGAAGTGAGTCCCAGTCTCCTTTACCATAGCTATTCTGTGTCAAACGAGCTACGAATTTTAATTAGCAGCCTTTTTGCATCACGCGTTCGCTTTCGTGTGAATGAATTCTGCGACCAAGAACGGCATATGGGGCCGAACAACATCCTGGTTACGTTGTTGCTTGCGTATTGCCAATCACACATGAGTTTCACAAAACCGAAAGATTGTACGAAGCAAGAGTTGTTTACTTACTTCACAGACGTTCCATAAAACTGGACTTAACCGTGGCACGACTTTGGTTTAGAAATTACGCGCCAACCTACTGTTGTTACGTGTTTTCCATTTCGAACGTGTGGAAAAATGCACTTACAAAATCCGTAATCTTATTCTTCTTTTTCCCTGGATGCTACAAGCCTGCGTGAGTTTTGTCCTCCTGTATTACAGATAAACGCTTCCTTCTATCGTCAGGAACTCTTCTCCAGTTACGAATTCCCGTTAACCTCAAGTCCACCAGCCATATATTTATTGGTCGTCCTTTTCTTCTGGCTTCAAATAGTTTCAACTCTGTTATTTGTCTGACGTTTCTAGTTGGTTCTACAATTCGATGAACTAGCCATAGTTCAATATGACTATATGACGAATCTGCCCCCCCCCCCGGTCCACGTCAGATGAAATTTTGCAATACAAAATTCATATCACTTTATGTAGGGTCACGCTTTTATTCTGAAATTACTTTAAACTGTAATTGTACCTTACCGGTACGTTAAATTTTGTTTTACCATAAACGACTAATGTGTATTTTAAACTGTAAGTGAATATAATTAAAAGAATAATGAACTGACAAAGACACATACGACTGTACTTGTACGTTAATAAACTGGGTCTTTTGCGTTATAGGACCACGAAGCATTGGCATTGGCATTTTGTTCATCTTTCATTAAATTGAGTATAGTTCTCAGAATTTGCTAACTCTGTTTACTGATTAGTTAAAATGATATTCTCTCATTTACAGACTGTCGTACACTATACAAGAATAATTATAAGTTATCTTATCACTCCACCGTCTGTAGTCGTAGGTCATTCCTGTCTTGTCGGTGAGTTCAGCAACACGTAATACGGGAGTGTATTAATCCGGGCACGACCATCATGTCGGATTTGTGGGCATCATATCAGGGCATATCAAACATTCGTGGATTCAACTTTACGCATTTAACAGTAAATCATTCAGAAAATTTTGTCAATCCCGTCACTGGCGCTCACACTCAGAAGGTCGAGTCAATGTGGTCGTCAGCCAAGCGACCAAATAGGAAAGAGTACGGAACTCATAGGGAAATGTTAGACTCTTACCTGTGTGAGTTTATGTGGCGGAAGCGACATGCAGGCACTGACTTATTTGAACAATTATACAGAACATCAAGGCCTTTTGGCCTCCTGAATTACAAACAATAAATTTCCAGTTCGTGAAATTAGGTTAGGTTAGGTTAGGTGTTTTTGGTGTATAAAATTTGTGTTTTTGATGAATAAAATATAAAACTACTTCAAAGTCTTCTATGCAGATCTACACCATTATTTTGGTAAGTTTTCACTATTATGATATTGTTACAAAACAGAAAAGACCCGCCGACTGCCTTTACCATTACTCGCTTTTGTTTCTATAATCAACTCGTATAAATCACACACACACACACACACACACACACACACACACACACACACACACACACACACACACACACACACACACACACACACACACACAGAGAGAGGCGAGACTGGACGCAGCTTTTAACTAATCAGTAAACAGAGATAGCAAATTCTGAGAACTATACTCAGTTTAATGAAATATGAACAAAATGCCAATGCCAATGCTTTGTGGTCGTATAACGCAAAAGACCCAGGTACGGATAAATTTTTGTTATCTGTAATTACTTCGCTATATCTACGATGAATTTTCGTTTAGCCGTTGACGATGCCTGAGATCACAGAATAAGCTGAAATACAGAATAAGTTGGGTTGAACCACGACCAACCTGACTTGTCAATCAAGCACATTATATCTAAAACAGAACATTGTCTTTAGTTACCTCGCAGCACTGTGTTCCTCTTGGTTAACAGAATGCATTCTCTAATACCGTATTGAGCATTCCAATAAATGGAAGACAAATGGTTAGGGTATTTTTACCGAATGGAGCTGCAAGAAACACTAACAAAGTGGATCTCAGAAAACCGTTCACAAAAATTCCGAAAAAGTAACTCAGTGCAATGTTTAATTTTGTGAGTTACGGTATAAAGAATTCTACGAAATACCACAATAACCGCTTCTTCAGCCTACAAAAAATTGCATTTCATATTTTATTTTCTTGTACAAGGCTGGCTGTAGTTTTCGAAAATCCATCTGCTGTATTTTTTTCTTTTACCTATCAGTTATTTCGAGTCAGTAAAAGGAGTCGTATACTTCATGTCAGACTCTATATGTTTATTCTGTACTTACTTCACTGTAACTTTTCACCAAATTTAACTCTGAATATTCAGGGCCACTGCAGGGGATTTCCATTAGCTAATGTACAACCAGTAGTCGCTTTCACACTTTGAACATTGTTTAAGAGAAATACATCTCAAAGACACCGTCACTGTTTCTATTTATCAGTAAAACATTTAAAAAAAACTACTTCACCGTTCAACTGCAATTAACGAAAACTAGTTCAGTCGAATGGATTCATTAGTACAAAAGGTTGAGCTGAATTTTCTCTAGATAAACAATTTTGTCCAACACATTTGATTGTTTCGCAAAAACTGGTAACAGTTCAGAATAATGTTTACGCCTAATAACGACATTTCGTAACAGTTATTTTACCAGATTCGGGATGAATTTTAACGTATGCGAATTTGTTTAATTATAAATCAACAGACCCTACCTGCTAATACAATTTCCTACGCGAGTCATCTTTGTTTCGACTGGTTTGTACCCTCCCCTCATATACCCGTGCTGCGCGTCTTACAAATTTACTTACACGCGTATTGGACCTACAGTTTAACACTGGATCCGAACGGCGTAGCTGGGGAAGGCTTATACTAGAGAGGGCTCCTCTCGCTAGTTTGCCACTACATTTCAAGGGAGAACATGAATAACCTGAATCGATCACAAGAAATGAAATGGGGTGTCCGGGCAAATTTAAATTATATACATTAGACCAGACACAATCCGCTATAATACTAACAGGACGAATTAAGGAATGGGGGAGAAATGTGTAAAACGGGCTTGCATAAATTGAAGTCTGACTAGCTGCAAAGTTAACAGATTCGTTTGTATCGGACAAAAACAGTTCTACAGTTAACAGTTATACAAAAATATCGGATCAGTTTGCGATATACGTAAGAACACAATTAGCTAGACAAATATTACAAAAGTAGATAAATTAATACGTTTAATTACCCCAATAATGCAACAGCAGATTCAAACTTGAGCAATAATTAAGGCCAATGCTCCAGGAAAGCCACTTCAATCGCAGCTCAGATGTTTTACGATGTAGAAGACATCCACGTAATCGCTGCACATAAAATTTCCTCACCTAAACAAGATGGACAGGACTATTTTACCTTGTACTACAAAATAAAAAAATACCATTTAAGTTTCGTGCGTTGTGCTTGGAGTTTATAACCGAAAAAAGTAGTGGACAATCATTATTTCTACCTGGAAAGAAAGGCACACAAGTGTGATCCTGTTTGTGCATTAGTGTATATTACTGTGTTGTAGGACCAAACTGACACTCGATAAAAACAGTATAATTACAATTAAATTTTTTTATATAACTCCACATATACTACACAATTATAGTTAGAAAATACTACAGTAATTAAAAAAAAATCATAAAGTTGATATCTGATACATAAAGGGCAGCTTCCTAATTAAACTAAAACTATGAATAATAAACAAAAAGTTTATGTTGCTGATCCATGTCAGCCGCTGTTCTCCAGGCAACAAACGGTAATACTGTTAAAAAAATCCAGGCATAACAATCCAATTTAAAGTTCCATAATGTATTCAGATAACAAAACGGGTCACGTACTTTATACAATAACGTGTTACGTTCGAAAGCGAGATAATACAGAAATATTGAAAATACAAATGTCTTTTACATGGTTTGTCAGCACACTGTATGCCGCGCCAAGACGTCTTCTGAGCTACGAACACCATACTTTGAAGGATGTTACAATGCTACACACATACAAATGATGAAGAAAAAGATCGTAAGTAGCTACAAAAGGCATGTCCGTATTATTTAGGCCATGCCATACGATACAGAAGCATATCACGAAGCTAGCTTTTTTTTTAATGTTTACAAACAGAAGTCAGAAATTTGACCTTCAAATTCAATCGTACTCTACTCGGTTATATAAGCAGCAAAAATATCTCGGTGCTTAGGCTGCAGCAGGTGGACACAAAATATCTCTGTGCTTAGGTTGCAGCAGGTGGACACAAAATTGGCTGCGTATAATAAAAACCGATGATCGTCCTCTGTGATGGATTGGATTCACTGAGTTGACGACGCTTTGCACAGGAGTTCACTGAATATTATGCAATACAGACGTGTGTAACATAAAAAAAAAACCTAAATGAACAAATTATAAATACTAATCGGGAGCCGCCAAGCCGTTTACTCCACCCGACTGTTAATTGAAGATCCAAACTGTTTGACAAAACAACGCAGGCCTAAGCTGTCATGGCCGGTGTAATACGGTTACAACTTGCCGGACTGTTGGGACGTGGTCCAGAACAGTGGCGCGGCGCGGGTACATAACACCTATTGCCGGTTGTGATAGGCATAAAACTTAACCTAAAAATTAATTCGAATTTTTTCTTGTACCAAGTGTTCTTTTTAAAGCATTTTCTATCATTCGCTGGGAGGAGAAGAGGGTCCCGGTTCAACGGGATCTGACTCTCATTATACTCACCAGACTAATCAGAACACAAATAATCGAATTAAAAATAGTAAAGACAAACAGAGAAACACATGACTAAACGAACAAAACACAAATAGGTACGTAGTATCTGCTGCACGTCAGTTCCGAAAACGAACATAGCTACTAACTGAGCGTTTCGCCGGTTTATTGGTCGGACGACAACCAACTATTGGTGCCGGCAACACATTGGTCGGACGAATGTGTCCCCATCTCCACAGTTTGTACAGTGACAACTAGTACGAGGTGAATGACCGTAAGTAGTAAAACACTGCCGATGTCTAAGCCGGCAACACAAAACTGTCCAAGTGCCCAGCATTTCGAAAGCAATGCTACGGTTTTCTTCAAGTTTCCGTATAATTAATATTACTTTCTTTTATTTCCAGTACTGTTGCCGCCGGCAACAGCGGTTACATGGACGCCACGCTACTTCCATAATGTGTGTAATTAGTGGCAAACGTTTCGACCCAACACGTGACGGACGTCTTCAGTAGCGTGGGAACAGATCTCAAACACAGGTCGCAACGTCTCCCACCAATTATACACATTCTGCACTAGATATGTCTTAGCAGTAACAAGACTGTTTACGTAATACAGTACATGGACAGAAAACTTTAGAAAACATCACCGATAGTAAATGCATGTTAAATATTTTACTGCTTTCAGTATACCGTGACTAATTACTCAGAACTGTACTACGAACTGTCACTAACTGAGGTGCGCATACAGCATGTTCGACGACTTTTATTTCCGTACAAGAAGGACGCTCCTTAAACACACTGTGGGGTTATATACGCTTATGCCAACGTGACATGTGATACTACTTGATTGTCATATTTAATAATGTCAGTAAAATATCAAATTTAAATAAATACCAGGTTTATGTGACTAAAAGATTATACTAAATACGGTAGCCAGTTGTAATAACTATGGTATACTTCACGCTACACAGTTGTCGAATCATTATAATGAATTACACGTCTTTCGTTAAGAAATGGGAGACCAGAAATACTAAGTACTATTAACTAACAATAAACGGGAGAGAGGGGTAAATAAAGGTCAAATGAGCGAATAGCTTCATCCTTATTTGATAAGGGAAACGGCTTTTCTATAGATTGTACAATTTAATGATTAATTACATCGAACTACATTAAAATTATATACTCTAAAATTATTAGTACTACTATTTTTACTGTTCCTGTGGTACACACTAAGGACTGTGTTCATTCGTGTTCAACATATTGATTTCAGAATTAAAAAAGAATTCCCGCAACACCCTTTACTCGCCAATATACATGAACGTATGAACGAGCATCTATCTATACGAAACATCTTAAATATTTTTTGTTATCATAGGTTAATAGGTAAAGATGTAAAAACGTAAATTATGTACTTATTTATATTAACAGTAGTTAGATTACTATAACAACGAACAACATTTTTTGTTCTTTTTACTGTACACGTTTTTTAATCAACAAATGCCACGTGTTTTGAAAACTTGAAAAAAAAATTAAATTCGTAACTTCACCTTACATTCAAGATAACAAATCTCTATTTTTTTAGTTTATTTTATGTATCGGGGGGGGGATACGAAACGTTCCCGACGACGTCGAGAATTCACAGAAACCGACCACGGTCTAATAGCCCGGTATTTAGTAATAACTTTGGAAATATTGACACCGGCCACGTAAGTTTTAGACAAAAATTATTTTATATATTCTAGATATTCTGGGTGATAACTTATAAGACTTGTGTAAAATGTTTTTCCTTCACCACTATAATAATTGTACCGGTACACTATGCAAGATTACGTTTCGGTAACATGTCTACCCCAGCGGTAAGCAACACAGAATGATAGGATTTTCTGCAATGAAAACAGGTTACAGACTCCTGCACATTCTGGTTACATTAAAACGTATAGGCCCAATGTGCAATAAACGGTACCATTCAAACGAGTGCCGTTTAATCTCATAAATTAAAATCGTAGACGCGGCTCTGGTACAGTAATAACCTGCAAGCGCCATAAAATGTAAGTCGTTTACTAAAAATCCATTAACCCGCTGAGTAATTCCATCATCTCCTTGCACAACCACGCGTGCGACAGTATCCTGACTTTTACTGCTTCATAAAACCCAACGCTTCGAAATTACAAGAGATTGCCATTTTAACAGATAGATTCTGAGAACGTGTGTTAACTCGGACCAAGTTAGTCGTCTTTCGACTGTTTCAACGGGAATTGTAAAGATACAAAAATTACTCTGCGAAAAACTGTTCTGAAATGATCTGATAGTCATGGTGGTCGTACACAAGACGTCATTGTGATATTCCCTTTGTGAAAATTTCTAATGCTCGGTCATCAACCAATATGGGAGGTGGATAACAAAACTTGGAATGTAAAAAGTAGAAACTTATCGTTCAAAATAATGATGCTGTTTGCAACAATTTTAGATAGTGCTAAGAATCATTTTAAGTGCAGTCATTAACGGGGGAACGAGAAAAACTTGATTAATTTTTAATTACAATATATTTTTGTCTGCCAATAACATTTTTGAAAATTTTAGTGTATAATTTAAAGCACATATACATTCGCTCGGACCGTAAACATACGCTGAAAATGAGCCTGTTGCATAATAACGTAGACAGGAAATGCTAACAGATCAGGGGTACAGAAACCAATTTTTAACTTCGACATGTTACTGGGCTGTACAACCTGACAGTACCAGTCAAGGAAACTAAGTTGCTTGTTTTTCATGGGAAATACACTATAAACAGAAAATAATGCATAACAACGAACCACTTGAGCAAATTAATCTTTTTAATTTTTCACGATATTAATCACTTTATAATATTCGTTGTGATTTAGAACAGAAAATATCAATACTTCAGAATGTTTAAGGCATAATAATTAGAAATAGGCAAAAAATAAACGAGCAAAGACACGTAGGTTTTTAAACTATGTAGAGTGGTGGCCGGTTCTTACTTCGCTACATGGATGTGAAGATTGAACGTTAACTAAACAGGACTACCAACTACCAACGTATACACAGGTTACGTTGTATATCCCGTAGCAGGTTATAAGCTATCAGACTATACGAGAAATGAGGAAATGAGGTGGGCACTGAATTTATATAATCTCTGTGATAAAAGGAAAGAGTACACAAAGAAATAAGCAATCATCTCGACTGACGAACACAAAATAGCACAAGAAGGCATTTGCTACCTTACACACCAATAAGACGCCGTAGTTCGGGACGGTCAAGGACGTGTGGATTGAGCAGCACATGTGAGGGACCTTTAGTGTGTACAACAGTGAAATATTATCGCTCCTACAGCGCACAGCTTTTACCATATCATAATGGAAGTACAAAGGAAGTATCCTTAGCCACATAGCCTATATATACAATTTTAAGAATGTATTATTATTATTTTTTTTAAATTGTCTGTTTAATATATTTATACACTGACTTGCCCACGGTTTTTATAACCTGTCCCGAAGCGTACAGTTTACGTGTATTCCTCGCGGATCGATGGAATTCACATTAGACTGCTGACAGGACAGCTGAATGCTTGAGAAACGATATCCTCCACTAATGTACGTAGCCGGGGCGACCGCACACCCGTCAATCGGACACACACACACACGACAATACAGACCAAGATAAATGTACTGTACTATCGGGCACCGCTGAATTAATGTATTGCCATTTATTGGCGGTGGGCGTGTTCTCATTCAATGAAACTCAATGTCGATTCTATTACGTGTATAAACGTATTATTTTTCGTTGAATTGTCGCTGATGGATGGCACCATTAAATGAGGTGAAACACGTGCCCTGGAAATAATGATGATGATTATTTCCCCTAATTCGTACCTCCCATAAAATACCTTCACATTCATATCAGACGCGCGAATCGATGCCTGTTTTTAATACCAGGAGAAAACGATAGTTGACCTTAATGGCACTTTCGTAAAAATAATGATTTTTTCAGTATCTTCCAGAATGGGACTCTGCTTGTCTCCACCGCTACATTTATTTCGCTACCTTATACACTACATGTATGGGACGCTCCCTACGTCCTTGCACACAGAATACGCGTATAATAAGGTAACACTGATCGTATCCGCACTACTGTATCTCTCAAAAACGCGGGCATAACCAACATTAAGGATAACATGGTAGCCTATACGCATCCGTGAGAAAAGTTTTAAACAGGAAAACAAGTGAGGTATTTATAAAAGTCTAAAACAATTGAAATGAAAGAAAACGAAGGACAAATATATGATATTTTTGTAAGGCACTGACCACAGTTGGAAAGACGAAATGGCTAGATGATCTGCACGAGAACTCTACTGGAAAAGTTTCATGATGTTACGTGAAATATACAGAGAAGGGCGCAAACGCCAAAGCTAATATGGGCAAAGACAGTGCGAAATAGATCGTCAAAAGGGATGGACAAACAGACCCTGTCTGGAGTCTATACGAGCGGTTGACCAAATGGCCAGACTGGTGGCCTAATGGATTCGTTTCTGGCGCGTTACAGTTCGAATTCGTTTCAGGGTGGATCGATCGTTTTCCATCCAACTTTCTCAGCCATCTCAAGCAATTACATTACTCTACCGGTCTCCACAACCGTCTAGCGGATCGAGTTTATCGAGGATGTGAAACTCGCAGCTGCGCATGGTGGGGAGAGACAACAGTCTCTCTACCGAGGAGGTATTTCGTAATCTTAACCTATAGGCCATAGCCTATTTTCGGTTTGTGCACTGTTGTGTCTACGACCGTTCTCTCGTGTTCTGTAAACAATATAAATATATAATAATAATATTAAATTTAATCGTAAATGATTGAGTATAGATATACCATTCCCAATTACCGTGGAACTGTGTTAGCTTTTGCTGTAATTTTTGTGGTAATTAGAGGTAGGCCCAGAGTATCTATACTACCGAAAAGACTTCATCCATCACAGCAATTCGAGATAAGCACTGTACTTGATAACATTGTAATGCTGTTGTTACATTACAAAGTGAAATTATTTAGCAATCGAATCTGCCTTTGACGGCAAATTGAAACTTCAGTGAACTATAAAACCAATGATAAATAGCCAAAGTGTTTATTAGAACTACAGTACTCCTTTTTTATTCGCTTAAAAGCATTATTTATCGTGACATTATTAGTAGTACCTAATTTTTTCCATTAATGTGCAAATCATTGCAACCCACCCTAGCTTTCTATATTGCTTCCATCAGTACATAAAATAATTGTGAGCTTAAATAATTACAACATAGCAGAGCATATTTTAACATGTTAACTGGGCGACATAAATGTCGCCCAGTGATGGGCTGAGGCGCCGGTCGGGCGGGGCGCCGGCAGCGGCAGTAGCCTACTGCACCGAAAAAGGGTGCTCATCGTTGGAATTTACGGTTCTTGTTCAGGTTATTTTACTCCAACCAGGGTTGGGTGAACAGGGTGCCACGGCTAGTAGTCTATGACTGTTAGCAGCTAGAGACACCTAGTAGTACGAAGTTACTGTCGTTGGTTGGATGAGTTTAAGAACCCTCGCATAGTTGAATTTGCTATTAAAAGAAAACACTTATTGTGCAAAGTTCACCTTATGGCTCTTATAGGATTAATAATTGTTCAGTTGCATCGATTTGGTAAAAAAGTAATATATTAATATTAATAATAGGAAATAATAATGTAATATTTTATTTAATAAAATTGAATCAAACTTTTTGTTGGGCTTCCATTATATATATATTTTTTATTACATATGTACATTTTAAAGAATGAGTGCAATAATATATACTAATAAAATTATTAATTGTAAAGTTATTATCCCTAACTTTAATAATTTTAAAGTTATTTGAGTTTAAAATCTCAAAATGCAGAAAAAATTAAAATATTGATTGAGATGGCTGTCGATGTGTATAATGATAGTCGTCAGCTAACCCTTAGTGCCGATTCTTGGCCGTCAAGATCTCTAGCAATAATGCACACTGACATTCAGATAGCGTCTTGTAAAGACAATGGACTGGATGCACAGTTTGTTAAACTGAATCCTTCCCCTGAACTTCTGCAGTATAGAAATCCTGTAATCTACAGGGAAATGCTAGACATTGTCAGTAGTTTGACGATGGAAAAAGTCATAAAAGAGCTAGAAAAAGCTGACTGTTTCGCAATTCAGATAGATGGATCATGTGACAAATATGGTGTTGATAATAAGTTTGTAACCGCCCGATTTATTTCTGAAGACAAAGAGATGAGGTCGATATTTCTAGGTGAAAGTAAATCCGTCAAACGAGGAGCAGAAGGCCTTCTTGATGCTGTTAAAATTTTGTTTGAAGATCTGGAAATTGAGAGTTTGGCAAAAGAAAAACTAACGAGCTTGACAACGGATGGCGAAAATGCTAACACAGGTAAGAACAGTGGTCTGTGGGTCAGAATTAAGAACTACCTGGAAAGAAATATTTTATGCATCTGGTGCGTTGCCCACAGATCTGACCTCGTACTTTCCGATCTTGAGTTAAGTATAATGGAAGTTAAACACTGGAAAGCGAACTTGAAGGCCGTGGCTACGTTTTACAGAGGGTCATCTGTAAGATTCAATGAACTTGAACAAATAGCCAAAGCTGAGAATCTTAAGGTTTACAAATTCCCAGCTTACTTCGAAGTTAGATTCGTAGAACATCTAATTAATTTAACAAAAGCAGTGTGGAATAATCTTCTGTGTATAGAAAAGCACTGGACGTCAATAGTTGATAACCCTGATTCATCAAAAGTCGAAAAAGCCACTGCAAGAGGATTTATGCGACTGTGGCAAACAGAGGGTGACCAGCAACTCTTAACAAGCCTCATGCTCGATATCTTGAGGCAAATTGAAAGGCTACAGAAAGAGAGTCAACGATCAATGGTAACTCTACCTGATATTGAAACCACAAAAGAAATTATTGTCACTTCACTCTTGCTGATGGAAAGTCAACCTTATCCGGGAGGATATGAAGAACAACTGTTGGAAAAGAATGCAGTCAAAAACGGAAATGATGATAAACCTGATGTAGAGTTTTGCAAAAGAAGAGCAGTTAACTCCTTAGTATCCACATCCACGAGAAGATGTTGGTCTGCAGTGAGGAAGGAAATAGTTCTCAGGTTCTCAGCTGTAAGGAGTTCCTCACTGTCAGACTATGACGACCAGCATAACATCCTGAACACAATGAACAAGTTTCTCAGTGCAAGAACTGCACCAGATATGATCAATGCAGTACGAAGTGAAGTCAAAGACATGTTTGGTGATGACGCCGTTTCGCCGTTTACTGACGATGTAATCTGCTTATTCTGCAGTGAAAAATTACCTGCACCCCTGGAAATGGATGATGCGTCAGCCAAATTGTACCATTACAGTAAGCCCTACTTCAAAGTGTCTAAGACCCACTCAGTGTTTTCCAAGCTGGTTCAGACATACATTTGCGTGACGCCTCACAGTGCAGGACCAGAACGGGCAGTGTCTGTTCACACAACACTCAAGACTAACAAACAGTCCTCATATTCCAGAAAAGCTCTCAACTCTAGAATGTATACAGCTCTCAATGGCGTACGGACTGCGCTGTTCGACCCAAGACCAGCAGTAGCAAAATTTTTAGAGGTCAAAGAAAGAAGAAGGAAACTTCCAGATGAAGAAATTTATCAGAACCAGAAATTTACAAAAACGTTTTTTTCAAAAGACTCTAACGTATAAGGGTATAGTCTAACAATATTGTTCTGACCTCAGATGTTTTTTTTTAATAGCCTTTAGCCTTTTTGATGTAGTTACAGCAACATTAACCGTTTACGATTAAATTACTAATTTAATTTTACAAATAAACACTTAATTAACATTATCTGGTGAAATATTGGTATACCTTTAATAAAGGATGTCATATATTTAGGCTTACTTGAACATTACTTAATTTGTTTAATCTGTCAATTAGTACTGTTATATTGTATATTACAAGAAATTATTTTGCATTGCATTTATTCAATGAAATATTATTTAAGAGATAATTTACCTCTGACACTAATTAATAAAGCAGCCATACTTACTTTCAAATTTAGTTTTATTTCTTACCTGTAAATTACTACTTTTAGTATTGTTTATTTTTCTTGTTATGTCGTAGTACAATACTA
This sequence comes from Magicicada septendecula, assembly GCA_034769895.1. Classification (NCBI taxonomy): domain Eukaryota; kingdom Metazoa; phylum Arthropoda; class Insecta; order Hemiptera; family Cicadidae; genus Magicicada; species Magicicada septendecula. Next base: position 215,054,354 of record CM068370.1, read on the forward strand.
CAACTGTACAAATGTATTGGTGACTGGTGAGGCATTTGCCCTAAAGCGATGAACACTTTGGGAGAGGGGGGCGCTCAGCGGGCGTAGAAGGGGCGCCGGAGTATAGTGTCGCCTAGTGAAAATTCCTTAAAATATGCTCTGCAACATAGAATAGTTTACAGCTCAACCAAAAAGACACCACGGCGCGGAGCGGCAAAACAAAGCTAGCGCCAGCTGATACGGAGACGGTGATGCAAAGCTGCGGGTTTCACATCATCCTTGATAAACTCGATCCGCTAGACGCTTGTCCGGTCTCCGACTACTCAACTGCAACTCCCCCCTCCAAACTTACGCCCACTTGATTAGAAGTCTATTATGTATTCCGTGATCAAGCCTCAACTGTCGTTATCTGTCTACTAACCTAATATTGTTCGTTGCGTCTCAGCTGACTTCTCTGATGCAGCTTGTCTTTGGTCTTCACAGTTTCCTTTTCCTTATACAATTGCCTCGACTGGAACATTTGTTTTGATGTAAGACATATGTACGCACCCGGTCAACTGTTAGTTTAACTTTAAAACACTGATCTAATCCACAATGTTAAAAACTGGAAAGAGAGAGCAAATACATTTACGTCGCCATTGGAGAAAGTGAAACAAGAACAACGAATTTATAGTTAATTATGCTGGTAATACAAACATTAGCATATAGGCCTAATTGTAGTTAACAATTAATAATAGCGCTAATAATGATTTGTTTTCTTCTTCATCTCTATTCTTTCTAATAAAACCTACTTCCTATTTTTAAATTATATAAACTTCAAAGGAGAGGCTCCGCAAATGTAACTATTCCCTGTCTATTGGATTCCAGCCTGTTGAATGTTTGATCCAAAATTTCACATCCTGGCGACATCATCTGCCAGACTTCATTTAAACCTCGAACTATCAGTAGGCCTACTCCCAATAACTGAAAATTTTCACTAGTCACACCGCATATTGTTCATCAGTTCTTTGGTAGCGTTTGCTGGGTTGTATAGCCCCAGTGAAATCTCCGCAGCTTACTCCCTTCAGCGACCCTCTCAAATTTCCCTCAACAGAAACTCTGACCTCTTGACTGTATACCTGAAAAGAAATAACACGTTCACACTACAAAATTTCTATTGTAACTGAATAACTGAGCAACAGTGGGGTAGAATATTATATGTCAAACTGTGAACGTAACTTACTAAACGCATCTTGTTAAAATTCACATAAGCTGTCCAGGGAAAAACAAATACTGTATTTTTAAGTTTAAAACTGTCACATTTAGGCTACTGCAGCTGTAGGATATGGACTACTTTACGGGGTCAGGACGCAGACGCAGAAAGAGCACAGCGGATCAGCTTGAACTGTCATCCATATCGGTCATACTTCATTTCCTTATGAGCGTCATCATCACAGGAAGTACCACGATGGCCTCCACACTGATTTGCACCACTATTCATGTGTGTCGGTTATGTTAATCGTCAAGGACAGAGAATGCCCGTAACAACAATAACCTGCCCGGTGTGTTAAACGTGTTATGTCAGTGGACACGTGTTGTGCCCACACGGCGCTTGTTATGTCTCGTGTTATGGGACACAACTTTACTTTATCGTTCAAATTTAGAGAACTGTTGATTATTTCATTAATAATAATGAATGTCAATTTAATTAACTACTCTTATTTTACGTTGCGGGCAAACACTACTATTTTGATTATAAAAAAACTGTTACAGAAGGAAAACGTTACCTTAAAAATATGTATTTTTCAGTGAAGGGTTAGTGAGGATCGGTCAAAAATATAACACAAATTTTTAACTTATAGGCCTAAGTGACACAAATTTAACACAAATAAGTTAAAAATTTGTGTTATATTTTTGACCGATCCTCATTAACCTTTCACTGAAAAATTCATTGATTGACGGTCACTACGAATTTAAGGATTTAAAAATATGTGCTGTATATGGGATAGCACACACTGCGGGTTATAAAGAGGAGGAAGAGAAAGTGAACTGGATGTATCCTGAGGGCGTAAAGGTCGGCGCATTATACTGAAAGCATTTATAAGAACTAACACAAATGTATGTAATCAGTAATTTAGTTTTTAAGGTCAAATAAAAGTAGACATTCAATTCTGGAGTCTACACATGGTTCCACGATTACCTCGTGGCTTCGTCTACGGCTTCGAATTTTCAGGATTCTAACTGCTCACGACCTTATTAACTGCTACTCCTTTCGTTATTTTCAAAATAATTAGATGACAAACGTGCGCTGCGTTCGTAAGCCAGGTAAATTTATATGTTTATCCCGTAAAATGTTTTAATTCTAATCCCTCTAGCGTACAATGTATAACCTTCAACAAATAAGTCATAACCTATGGTACCTAAACGAAGGCCTTTTATCGGGCCTACAACACGATTCTACTGAAAACATTCATTACGTGACTAATGACAGAACGATAGACAAAATAATACGTGTTGAAGACGTACTGTGTGGCCTTTGTTTAGTGATTCGAACCGGTTCATAGTAAACAACTTTTTCCGGTTAGAAGACATCTAGTTTCAAAACACTACAGTTGGATGAAAAAAAAACTGCCGGTGTCTGCTAACGCAATGCCCAGTATACTGCACATTTAACGTGTCTGCATACACTTTGATCGAATCGTATTCAAAACGTATCCGATTAGACTGGGATAAATAGGAGACTATCCCTATTGCTGGAAATAGCAGCAGCTATCGGCGGTTACAATTTGACCAGATATTCTGATAAACGTTTCCGTAAATGTCAACCATTACTCTTGGCGTTCCTGGCGTTACACGTGTATTTGACGCTACTACGTATGAGATTTATCACATGTCAGATTTTTTTGACATCCAAGCGTACAACTTGTCACACAACTTGACAAATTTACTGGCAGTTTGATGCGCGTACCTTGGGCTCGTTACGCACTCCTGTGTACACTTGCTTTCAAATCAGCTATGCATACAGCCATTTTCATATCTTTTCCAGTACTCGTTTTTACTTGAAAATAACTATACGATGAAAACACTTGACACAAAAAAATCGAAGCAACTATAACATTTTACGTCATTAACAACAAATTAAGAAGAAATATCCAAATTAGCAAATTACAGATATTTCATAGGGAATGAAACGTACGAAAATACGGTACACGAAAACCAAATAATGTATGCACACGATTTAAACATCAAATCAAACAATTATCAAATTGAAGATGTCCGGACACACGTATTGCACACACGTTTAAGTTACACTTCAAAGAGGCAGCTTGACCCTCTACAACAACAAGTTTAAACATACCGAGATATATGTCGACAGCAGCCTTTATCTCAGGAAACAAGGTCCGAATGTACATTCTCCAGTACTCAAGTTTCCATGTTTTATGTGGTTTTTATAAAATAAGAGCAAAGAAACTGAAATCTTGTTAAATTTATAAGTTTAGAATCGTGTACAAACCTTGTCATTTCAACAGCCTACCAACGTTGTGAACAGTATGCTTTACAAAACGACGAACAGACAACATGTATGCCATATTCAATTTTTTTTTTAACTTCTTCAGTTTATCTGTCTCATTCTCCCCAAATGCTATTCCGTTCTCCACTAGTACTCTGCTCTGTATTCTCCTAACTTCTAACCTGTAAAGTATAATTTAACAATCATGCAATTTTCCTCTACTTAGTACGCCAATATTGCGTACATCCTAACTGTCGTTCTAAAATGAAATCTGTCTTCACTTTCATGTTTTACAAACAAGATAATTACGTTTGTATTCGCTCAGTTGCCAACAGTAAAAACCAAATTTTTGAAGGTACTTTATGCATCGATTTGTCGTGACGATTGGTTTGATACCAACTGTGGTGATACCTTTACAACGATGGATCTAACACTAGTAATAGGACCTTTTAGTTTAAGCTGCCGTTTGCGCCTCTCTCTCCCCCTGTGACACGCGCGCGCGCCACCACTAAAAGGCACTAATCTACTACCAAACGTTGTTTTTTGGACTACTAACAAATGACAGTATTTTGGAAGCTAACAACGTGTTTAAACAATATTTCTGGGAAAGGTAGAGCCAAAATTGGGGCTCGAATAAAAGTCTCATCCTAACAAGTTCATCCCAAACCAGAACTTATGAGTAAAACTACACTGATCCAGTAAAACACACAACACAATACAACACACGCGCGCGCGGACACACACACACACTTCCGTGAGGAGATTATTCCTAGATACGTTAAAATATATTATGATTATCTGAAACCAATAGCAACTCACAAAATCAACTACAAATTACGCCCAGACATTATCTGTCAATGACAGCTGTATCTCTGTAGTAGGAATGATAGCTTCTTTTAAGATGTCTTGTGACTACGGTGCGGTAAACCTGGGAAGGGAATCGGTTACCGTTTAGACTAGTTTTGGTTTTAACGTAGATCGAAAAAATATGGGAAAATATCGTTCCCTGTAGAAAATGCAATACGAAGCGGGATGGATTTATAGGCACGATCACGATACTAAAACCGTAACAAATTGTGGCAGACACCCGTCACTGTACTCTGTCGGCATTACGGCCGAGTCGGTAAGCAGTGGTGTAACGTTTTTGTCGACAACCCATTAACAAAGGAATCACGAACAAGTAATAAAAACATTAACGGGTGGATACTGGCAACCGATAGTTACTCAACAGACACGCGAACCGCTGAACTACGACCTTTAATGACTATCAGTCGCTGTCGTTTCGTTTATTATCAAAGTTTCACCCTTGTAACGATAAACACCTGCAAGTATTTACTAGGAAATATGGCGATAAAAATGAAACAGCTATCTATAACAATAACGGAGCGTTGACTTTTGTAAACTATATAGAAGTGAAACAGAACTCAAACTTTTAGAAATTTTAGTTTCAATAATCAGACATATACTCATAAAACATACTACCCAGAACAGTGTATTTATAGGTAACAGGGAATTCGTTGGACTTCTCTCGTCAATCCTACTGCCTACTGACAATAAAAACGAACTAACGCGCGAAGGCATGTATAAACACATAATTCAAACGCCTTCACTTTCCGGATGGTGGATGCATGGTGATAGTCTACCAGTCTTAATTAAATGCTACCGACGGGAGTTTCTTAATCGCCGTACCAACTATAATAAGCCACGAAGGATTCTCCTGAAATTTACCATTTTATTTTTCTAAGAATTTTTCACGACTAAATATTTTATAATAAAAATGTCTGAGGAGAATAATATTCACGAAGGTATCAAAAAGCTCTGACCCATAATGCTTTAATAATTCTGGACCTATAATATATAACTGCAACTGAAGTAGAACTCAATATGTTTGAGGACACTTCATTATGCTGACAACCTCAAACATATTTAATTACCAGACTGAATTATTTTATTTTTAATAAAAGGTTTTCTACAATGCAGTTACAGTGTTTCGCGATTATTAATAGTTATGCTAGTTTAATGTATGAATTTGGAAAAAATGGAAAGGTATTTACAAGTAAAAATGAGTCAATTTGTTGAAGGGAAGAATAGTACCAGTCCTGGACTGGTGATCAACTCATGAGTTGCGGCGAACAACTAGGTGGCCATTCAGGAATCGGAAGACCATTTGGAAGCTACACATAAACGTACGCGATCTGTTATTTGTGTTCTTTGTATAACTTGAACACTTAAACATGGAAGACAAACGACCATGACATTTAAAGAGAAGAAACCCATCCGGGAAAAAATAGTGATGAATGATACAACGGTTGATCAGGTTTCACGTATTCAGTGTCTGTGATGCGACGTCGGTATTGGTGGGTTCATCGTGTAAGAAATGAAATTAACAGATTTCAAACTCTCACCTATATACACCCAAATACGACTGTTCAAAGTTTTCTTCGAACGGTTGAGATGTCTTTTTTCGAGATGTGATGCGGTGTTCCAGGAAAATCACATGAGGACTCAGAAAGTAAGGAACGAATTGGGAACGTGCTTGATGCTGGAGTTAAAATGGAGCATACCAAGAATAAGTGAATACAGCATGAGGTGAGGACCGACAGAGGAAGGTTGGCGAGGGAAGTTTTCGCTTATAGACTCCGCGAGGTAGGAGAGCCGTTGGTAGGCCACAGAAACAGTGGCAGCGATGGAATGGTGGAATCCTACGGAACCGGAACAACCTTATTAGTTAATCTTCAAAGGCGGAAGAATATGATTTACGAGTAAATGTTGTAACTAAACGGGATTCCTTCCTTCTAATTATTATATGTGGTTATGTAGTTTTTGGGTGTATGTAGTTTGCCCCAAGCTACTGGTGCCAAATTTGCAAGTAGACTCTTTATGCTAAAATAAATATTCAACTCCTTATTCGTTCTTGTTTGAAATTCAATTACTTTTATTAATCTTTTTGCAACTCAGTTCTGTTGTAGAGTATGTACAATTTCAATCTCAGGGTTCATGTATAAAGTCATGTCAAAATATAGTACATAAGTCGTACACATATAACATAATATTTATAAATTAATGGTTTGTAATTAGGTGTTGTTGATGTATGTTGTGTATCAGTGGGTTCTTTGGATCATACAAAAGTGCAAATGAACAATTGAAAAAGAAACTCTTACTAATAATTATTGGTGTACAATTAGAATTCACTGTTCTAAAGTTTTTATTGTTTTTTTACTATAGTATATCGCTGTGATTCGAACTTTAAACGTTAAGATGTTTTCTAATATCTGGGTTGACTATTGGATAGATCTCACCCATCTGGTAGTTTTCTTTACGATCTTCTTTCTTGATCCTTTGTGTCGGGACTTCTAGTTTTCTACACCATCGATTAAAATATCCTTCTTCTATTTATTTTCATAGTCTTTCAGTATCGTTTCGTCTCGTATTCTCCTTTAATTTGTATAAAAACGAGCATTAAAATTCAACACGTTCTGCCTGGTTTCAATATTTTTCCAACGATCATCCTTTTTTCTATTAAAACACTAATTTATTCAGATAAGGTCTTGGCAATGATATATTTATGGGTCACAGGTTCGGTCTCCCAATTTATAATTAATATTATTCCGTAGAATCTTTTCTATCTTCGTCACTATTACATTATAAGTTTGTAACGGAAGATTCTTTGTTTTTTAATTATTTCCACTTGGTTTTATTGCACTATATGAGTTACCTTGCGGTTTCATATAAATTATATGTTTCATGTGATGTTCATATTGTAAATATGTTTATTCACTTACACTATACACTGTTTTTACTTCTTAAAGTCTATCACCGTTGTTATCACCTTCTTACACTGTTACACTTCCTAACTTTTATAATTATTGTTCAATATTTTTATATTTGTAATTTTATATTAATTACAGTCTGGAGTTCACTTATACACAATAGCTGCTTGAGGTTCGCAGGCCTCCTCACAGTTTTAATCTAGGGCTATACTCTCAATGTCTGATTTCTTACATGCTAAGTTTAATATTTGTACATGATAATTATTTATTCGTAACTATTTACATTTTTTGTCATTTGATCGTCTCTTCTGGGTATTTGTCATCGTCAGTTATTGTTTTGTCATGTTAATCGCATTATTTAATTCCTAAATTTGCATTCTCTATTTCCCTACTTCCCAATTATTCATTTATGATAATATTTCCCTTTTTGTTTCGATTTCTTTTTATTCCTTGAAAATATTAATTACCTTTAAGTAATATATTGTCTCTTCATTACTGTATTTATTAAGTTTATTTTATTCTTCTATTTCTTTTAATATTAATAAGATCGCGTTTCTGCATATTTCACTACGAATTTTGATGGTATACTTGTCTTTCTTTGGAGGTGGAATCTTGTTACCTTATAATGTGTTGGATCGGGCTGCGGTGTACCACATCCAGTGTTATTCTGAACATGACAATTCGCAATTCTTAATAACAATACACAACCGTTTCCTCGTCTTAACACATCCATTCTTTATTTTACAATTTAAATATCTCATTACCAGAGCAACTGTTTAACTCTTTAACTACAGGATCTGTTAAAATGGTTGGACGAAATCGTTACGTTATTTTTGGCTGATAAAATTAATATTTTCCTTTAATAAAATAATCCAGATACCGATTTGGAAAACGTCTTAGAGGCGTTTTTTTTACACATACGTGGAACACGAAACCAGAATAATAATAATAATAAATAGGCTAATGAATCAAGTGTAGGTTAACGAACTAATAGGGTTAACTACCTTAGAAGAGCGGAAGCGCAGTGGTCTGTGTGCGTCGCATCTCCTATCGTCCAGCTATGCGACCGGTGCGCACCACCTGTGTACAGAGACATCAATGACACCTGTTAGTCACATTACTATACACATTTGCAAATATTTACACACTCGATTTATGTTGTTGCAAATAGTATGCTAAAAGTTTATTTTCAATATTGTAGTGTGACAAATATGTAATATGATAAATAAATAACATTTGTGTGAGTGTGTAAACAAGCATTGTATAAATACATTCTATGCTGTATATTTAGTAAATATATATTATGTTGTACTAGAATTCTAAATAAAATGAAATAAATGATTCTTTTTTGGTTGCTTTTCAATATTATTTCTAATAATATTTTATTCAGTACTGTACAAATAATGATTACAATTGAGTTACTCAGGGTACTGGCTTAAAGGAAGCCTTTCAAGAACTGCAGTTATCCGCTAAGGCTATGGGCTTGGTTATAAACCAAAGCAAAGCTAAATATATGGTTGTAGGTGCCAACATTCGCGGCCTGTCCCTGCGCATTAATGATTACGAATTTGAAAAAGTTCAAGGTTTTCCATATCTCGGGTCATATGTGGACTCTGGAAATGACGCCTCTGGAGACATTGAAAAACGAATATTATCTGCTAATAGGTGTTACTACGGACTAGTGAAACATTTTAAATCAAAATTAATAAGTAAGGAGACAAAAGCCACGCTCTACAAGACCTTGATCAGACCAGTTCTGATGTATGGCTCGGACTGCTGGGTGCTAAAAAAACTAGATGAGCAGAAACTAGCCGTTTTTGAGAGGAAGGTACTGAGAAGAATCTATGGGCTTGTGAAGGAAAACGGGATTTGGAGGCGATTTCATAATCTTGAGTTGTACGAAAGGTTTAAAGATCTTCCGATCGTGCAATTCATACAAATTAACAGATTGCGTTGGGCCGGACATGTGCAGAGAATGGCGGAGGATAGAATCCTCCCAAAAAATCATGAATTATTTGTCGATGGGAAGGAGGAGGGGAAGACCGCGTTGAAGGAGAAGGCGGGGAGATGGCTGGACCAGGTTGGTAAGGAGGCAGTGAGGCTGGGTGCAGCAAACTGGTGGACATTGGCCGGGAGTAGAAACCAGTGGGGACGATTTATTTTGGAGGCCAGGGTCCGGACTGGGCTGTAGCGCCGATGACGTATGTACTCGTATGTATTATTCCGTTATTAGAATATTTAAGTAATGTTTCAAAATAAAAATCTGGTTAGATCTCACCAATACGTGGACTCAGACACCCTAATTCTTTGAACCTTATTTAATGTAAAGTAGGTAATTGCGGTATAGAATTAATTCTTCGTATTTTTATTTTGGTTTATACTTAATTTTTCTTCATTAATTCATTTAATTTCAGTCGTTTTTTGTGTGTGTTATTTTTGCTCTTATTTCTTCGTTTGGCATCAGAGCATAATCGAATACGTCTATTCTGGACAAGAGTTAAGCAACAATTAAAAATTATTTCGTTACCTACAGAAAGCGTCACCTTATTTTTCAATTACGAATGTGATTGGTTAACACTTAAATCTGCGTTATACATTATGCGCAATAAAAATCACAAAATTTATATTTTTTTTTTCAAAATTCCGAGATAACATATATATCTCGCCCCTTAAACAAAAAAACTAAGCCCAGATCTGGATTTCCCATGAAATTTTTGTTAAAATGAAATGTCGATGACGTTTCTAGTCCTAATATTAAGCTTTTTATATTCTCTGTATATTACCTTACTTTTTTAACTGTAGAACTCCATGTTATGTTTTAAAACTACATTTTACATCACTTTTATGTTTCCATCTATAGACTACAAATTATTTGTTTTCCAATCTAGTTTAATTTTATGTTATATTCTTCACCATAGGCCTAAAGTTACCATTCTAGCTAATTTACAATATGTTTGCTTATTACTTAATTTTTACACAATTTATTTACTGCTACTTTATGTCCTAACAGTTTTACTATCTAGTACAATAACATACAAAATAATATTACATAACTATTGACATTTGTTGTCAAGTTTTACAAGCCTCTCTTTTATAATTTATTTAACATTAAAAAGCAATGAATTGCTCAATGGCATATTACTATTTACTATTTATCGTATATTCCAATATTTTAAATGGCTCAGTGTTATTAGGTAATTATACAGTTAACATAACACTGTTATTATTTGGATACTTAATTCAACCCAACCTTACAGTTGTTTAGTTAGTTGTTAGTTAATACTTTTTACACTGTATAAGGTTGAGAAATTATATCACATTAATATTATGTTTACTATATTTTAACATGTTATCTATGATATACTATTTTTTACATGATAAGTTTCTTATATTGAGGAGAAAGAATTCCCTTTTTAATTTAATCTACTCTGGCTTTCATACACAATGTTATGTTACATTACAATATCTACTTACTATGGTACGTAAATTTATAGTATTTTATTCGAACATAATGTGTTAATTGTGTTTTATTACATTTAAAGAGAATCAGCTGTTACGTACGACATAATGTCATAATCGCAGGTTGGTATACTGTCGTCTTGAGTGCGACGTGTACACGGCACTTCGGATCATTCAAATCAACGCCACAGACTATTACATTAACTATATTTTTCGAGTTAAGAAATATTAAAAGGCAACAATGTCATTTCGATGGCAACAAAAGTTTGCAATCAAGGCTGGCCACGATTAAATCTACGTATTTCACCCAGGATAAATGAAAAAGGAGAAGAGAAACGACGGCAAAAAGAACAATGTTACTGACAATAAATATCGATAGTGTCGGGTTATCGAAACGATATATTGTAGTTTCCACTTACGTTCATATAAACGGTTACATCGTACTGTTGAGGAAAAACATTTTTTATGTAGGGAAATTTTAATTAAACCAGTCTTTCAATCAATTCCGTCCGACACCTATGTCGTCGCTGTGACGTGTGTGCATACAATGGCTATTGTTATCAAGTATATACCATCCCTTTAACGGTATCGTCTGAACAGTGGTGTAACATAGTAAGCAAGTGACCGACATAAACTGTAATACCGCAGTGCACCCATCTACCTCAATCTGGTCACGAAAATTCTGTGTTGTCCCAGTTTATTACAAACACAACACCGTACGTATACGCGATCATGAGAACTGAGGGGAACGCCCCCCAATCAAAGCGGGTCACGTCGCTCATATCCATACCGCTCTTACAAACAGTTTTTGCCTCAGGAATTAAGAAGACAGTCCCATTCAAAAATCCAATTACGAATTATAAGTAAGTGTAGCATAAAAAAAGAAAAATAATAAAGAGGCACGATTTAAAAAAATCACAGCCTTCGAACCATCTGTTTTCAATTTTACAAGATTAAAGCAAAATAATATTCTTAGATCCAAATTCTCTGAATGCCATGCTCTTAACGATGTAGAATTTAAAAAGAAAAACTGTTGGAAGAACTGAACACACGGAAGGGAAGAGTGCGTACAAACATAAGCCTTTATTAAATACATTAACTGTGTTTCTATGTAGTTAAGAAATTAAGATTAACACAGCAGCAGAATTAAGATTTATAACACCTCCTGAAGAGATTCACCGCCAGGACATCAACAAAATGAACATACAAGACAATCATCAAACATACGAAACGAGAATTTAACGTATAAAAGGATGCACTTGATTAACTTCCTAACTTATTACACAAATTATACGCTGAGATGGAGAAGGGTGGACTCTTCCATTAAAGTGCGAGTTTAAAGCTCGAAAAGGACTTTAAGTACGGTAAGGACTCTTCCTTTAAAGCTCTTTGAGATCGAACAAAAAACGGCTAATCCGTAAAAATGGTGATTATAACAATTTTCTTGTTTGTATGTTTGAAATTATTGACTTTCCTTGTTGAAACATGATCCTGACACTTACCTGACGGCAGATTGTCTGTACGAGCATCTGTTACTATCAATAGTAACCCCCCACCCCTCCGCAAATTAAGGCACATTCAGTTTAAAAGAAGTTAGCCTGTTCCGACGACCAACGCCTTATATTTTTATACATTTCCTAGTAACAAATACGTTCTTTTAAGTTTGTCTATATTATTTTACTGTTCCAAAGAACGGCATCGGTATAAGATAAATTTCTTATACAGAAAATAAAAATAAACTATAATTTCGTAACACTAATTCAAAATGAGGAACTACTTTTTGATCATTGTCGGTCGGTATAACATGTCGGTACAAAGTGATTATTGATGTATAGGACGACACTGGAAATTCGAAATTTATTGCCGATTCTATCTGCTATAACACCTGTTGCACCTCGACCCACGCATTCCGATTAAAATGCGTGATACTGGATTGTTTACGTGTGAACTCGTACTGTGAATGTCCCATCTGTCTTCACACGAGAGATAACAACATGAAGGGGTACAGAAACAATAATCCGCTATGACACCGTAGGTCAAGCAATCTGAGATTACCTATATCTCTATTCATGTGTTCAACGATCAGGCACCTTGCTAGTGTTAATACATAAATTTTAGTAGCCTACTTATGGAAAAATCACGTAATGTGTCAGTTTCAGTGTCTGCTCACTGGAGTCCGGTTAATCCATGTGTCTTGACCGGCTGAACGGATGTCAGCGCTTTTACTTCCATGTTCCATAAGGAAATGTAGTATGGTGATGGCAAAAAAAATCGTGGTCGAGATTATTGCATATTCTGATTTTACTACCCTCAAAACATGGAAAAAAGTATTTTTCGAAAAGTGTGTGTCTGTCGTCTGTCTAGATTTTTTTCTATGGCAAACGATAACAGCCGCAAATTCAAACAAAATCAAATAATTTTTGCATACAGCCCTGATTTGTAGAGTACTCAAGACATATTGTTTCTGGTGAAGATCGGTTAAGGGAAAGGGGTAGTTTACCTGCAACGTTTTTTTTTAATCAAGGGTAATTTGTTTCTATGGCAAACGATAACAGCCGCAAATTCAAACATAATCAAATAATTTTTTGCATGCAACTCTGAATTGTAGAGTTCTCAAGACCTATTGTTTTTGGTGAAGATCGGTTATGGGAAAGGGGTAGTTCACCGGCAACGTTTTTTGTTTTAACAAGGGTATTTTCTATGGCAAACGATAACAGCCGCAAATTCAATCAGAATCAAATAATATTTTGCATACTTTTCTGAGCTATAGACAACTCAATGTCTGTTGATTTTGGTGAAGATCGGTTAAGGGAAAGGGGTAGTTTACCTGCAACATTTTATGTTTTAACAACGGTAATTTTTTCTATGACGAACGATAACTGCCGCACATTCAAACAGAATCAAATATTTTTTTTGCATACGTTCCTCAATTGTAAAAGAATGAAGGCCTGTTGATTTTGGTGAAGATTGGTTAAGAGAAAGGGGTAGTTTACCTGCCACATTTTATGTTTTAACAAGAGTAACTGTTTCTATGACGAACGATAACTGCCGCACATTTAAACAGAATCAAATAATTTTGTGCATACCTTCCTCAATTGTAATAGATAGCTCAAGGTCTATTGATTTTGTTGAAGATCGGTTAAGGGAAAGGGGGTAGTTTACTTGCAACATTTTATGTTGTAACAAGAGAACGTTTTCCATGAAGAACGATAACTACCGTAAATTCAAACAGAATCAAATAATTTTTTACATGTGTGCCTGATTTGTAGAGGATTCAAGGCCTATTGATTTTGGTGAAGATCGGTTAAGGAAAAGGGGTAGTTTACCTGCCACATTTTATGTTTTAACAAGAGTAATTGTTTCTATGACGAACGATAACTGTCGCACATTCAAACAGAATCACATAATGTTTTGCATGCATCCCTGAATTGTAGATGACTATTGATTTTGGTGAAGATCAGTTAAGAGAAAGGTGTAGTTTACATGCAACGTTTTATGTGATAACAAGAGTAATTTTTTCTATGACGAACGATAACTGCCGTAAATTCAAACATAATCAAATAATGTTTTGCATACTTCCCTACATTGTAGAGAACTCAAGGCCTGCTGATTTTGGTGAAGATCGGTTAAGGGAAAGGGGTAGTTTACCTGCAACATTTTATGTTATAACAATGGTAATTTTTTCTATGACGAACGATAACTGCCGTAAATTCAAACAGAATCAAATAATTTTGTATATATATGTCTGAGTTGTAGAAAACTCAAGGCCTATTGATTTTGGTGAAGATCGGTTACGGGGAAAGGGCAGTTTACTTGAAACATTTTTTGTTGTAACAAGAGTAAAGTACTTAATTTTGATAAATAAAGTACCCTGATAAGAAGATCTTAATAATCCACTGTAGAAATGTAGATGAAATATCTATAAATGAAGAGGCTAGTTGAACGGGGTGGGGGTAAATTTCTATAAATGAAAATTATAGTTGAAGGGGAGGGGATTATTTTTATGTGTACTACGTTATCGGCAACAAAGTAGTAGTTTGTTGTTAACATTCCTTCCCGGGCTGTTTGGCCGTAGTCCAATGTTTTCTGCAAAACCAGACATTTCTGCAGTGCCGTCGACTGCCATCATCAGTGAAAATCGAGTGCGATAATTGTGGTGGTATACGTTAGTGACCATAGTATTGTGGTTAAGGCTGAAGCAATAAGTGGAAAGAAGTAGTTTCTTTGGAAACATTTCAGTTCGTAAATGATTTTAAATATAAATCTTACAACATGGAAGTCATGTATGGTTCTCCATACCGATATTTAGTACGTTTTCTGCGTTCTCAGGAATTGAGTGAAGAGCCCGAGTGCAGAGTCTGTTACACGGTACGCACATTAACACACACAGGACGCGTCAACTCATCAGTAATTTCAACATTATAAGTGTAACGAGATCTGTCGGGATTCTACAAGTATATCTAACAGAATTCAGCAAAGTCGAGTATGTATTCTCAGGCGCACACTGTCTACGTAGGCGCCTTTCTGAAGAATGCCAATACTACAGAAAAATATATTTAGACCGAGTCGTAACTTGTACTTTCTTGTTTTCAAACACACATTTGCGTTGCTTACTTTGCAAGTCCAAATATACTCTCCGGGAGTTACCTTGAAAATCCATTCACTACGTCAGTCAATATATTTTCTTGCCAAATATATCTACACAACAAATGTGAAGTATACACGCAAAAAAACTTGTACAAACCGGTGAAAATAAATAACACTACACAGCAAAAAAGGAAAAAACACCTACCGTAATCGATGTATCACACGCTCTGTCTGTCTCTCTCTCCCTCTCTCGCTCGCTCGCGCTCGCACATGGAGGTCATTATCCATTAATTTAATAACTGTATTTAACAGTGTTGTTTATCGAATAACTAACTATTGTAACCACTAATTAGTAATTAAATAAGGATCGCATAAAGCAAATTAACAGTTATTAACAACATATTCTATTCGAAACCTAACACAGGGTGTTTCGTCTAAATGTAACAGCGACACAGATATATGTGTTAATACCGTGTATTCATTGGTAAATTCTATAAGAAGAATTTATGTAAGTTCGTGATGACGTAAACCACTATCATTACTATCTGAATCTACAAACTTTTCATATACTCAGTATAATTAACTGGATACATGAATATTAATTATCCATTACTGGATAGTCAATAGTTCCCCGTGATTCGGTGTTCTTATCAAATGTCATTATTTCGAGGTTCAGCTCCTCGTTTCCTGGCTTTTAATTATAACAACATTTATAAAAAAGAGGCGTCACATGCCGGAGGTCACTGGACGCTGAAGGAAGAACCCTCTAGTCGTGCCGAAAACCACGGTACTGAAGATAACGTCCACAAATGAAGTCGAAATGTACGGTACGTACGCTATAACCACGGCCCAAGGCACGTGGTTTGCCAGTTATAACATCAGACTTACCGAAGGTTCTATACTTTACGTCATCACATAAAACTTTCCCGAATCTTTCCCGTCATCATCCGAGTCTTTCCCCGACCCAAACACAGTACCAGAAGATTGTACGTCAAACACCGAATCTCGTTTTGTGCAGCATACCAACTACAACTGTTGGTAGTACACCGACTCTTGCATGACTTATATTTAAAAAGTTAACATTTTTTAGATTGTGTCAGAAGTCTGGTAAATATTTCATAGTAAGAACTATAAAATATTTTTTTAGTCGTATCCTTCAAATAAATTCACGTTACATAGACTATACAATGCATAAACAATATAGAAATTATGTTGACGTGCGATGAACCTGCAATCCACCGCTGTTGACGTTTTCGTTATAGGCCTATTCAAATTCTTCGTTCCAGTTAGTACACAATATGAAACAAGACAATACAAATCAGATTAAGGCATTTATTAGTAAACGATTTGGAACACACTGACCATTAACAAACTGACCTAAGACTTTCGTACACATTACGAAAAAACAATACCAGAAAATATGTTACGTGTTATACTTGATTCCGGATTATACTTTTATGTTATACTTTTGTGTAGGCTATACGAAGAATACAAAAAACGTCACAAAAATCCAGAACGTACTAAGTCGAGAATATAGAAATCTAAAATGTAAAATAGCTTTAGGTGGAGTGGTCTCTCGCGACCTTCGTAAACCATTCTAGCCGAACTAAGTTCTGTAACTCACAATTCACGCAGTGTAGGCCTGGAAATCAAACATTTCTTCTTGCAAGTTGGTTTCAGTCAATACTGCAACTGTTTAGTAAACGATTTTGTATACAAATAAGGGATAATACATAATTAAAAATTATGAAGGCCACGGAATTATGTCCGCACTTATTAATAACACGGTTATAAGTAGACAAGAAGAAGGAGCCGAAATAAGGTCAAGGGGGTGCTGGTTAAGTGGAACGCGCTTAGCAGGGAGAGCTCTCCTAGCACACACCAAGTACCTCGTCACCCACCCACCCCAATCACACTATCTTCTCTCACTCTGTCCCGTACTCAATTCAAGTATTCTGTACTGAATGCTGTTATCTTCCATGAACTGATAACGTTCTTCATCGGAGAATACACATGTTTCACTCGTACAAGAACAAATCTGAAAACAGCTGTTCCTAGTACGTAGCTTAATGTCATAACAGTTGCTCTGTGGTTCGTTACCAATAAAAATATCTATGCCCAGTCAACGAAACCATTACGCAGTTCGGTGAAAGTTACGTGAAACGACTAGAAGCGTACATAAATCCTCTAGCGATTAAGCTGCTAGATAACAGCATGCAGACAAGAAGATTACAACTAATATTGCCACTGGACTTATTATTAGACACTATATACTATATATTACATATAATTGATAAATAATTATTAGTCACTGGACTAGTTCCTTCCATGGCATATGATCAATCAACAATTATGGTCTGGTTACTGTTTTATTATAGACATATTGAAATCAATGGTCTATGCTTATTAAACAGACTCCATGAATAAACGTCAAAAACACGTAGTTTAGTGATACGAACACGATAATATAGTGGGTACTTAGAAAAAAGAAGGTTCCAGGCATAAGGGCAGGCCCATAGCCAGAACTAGCTATCAGGAGGGGCAAAATATTTTCCAGGTCGGGCAAAACATTTGTTAGAGGGGGTATAAGTTTAATATTTTCGATTCGACTATTTCCCGTTGTATTTAAGTAGTTGTAATAATCATCTCGCTATCACAGACAGGTCACTCTTTGCTTCTATTCGTGGTACGCATTGGCTTCTTTGTGATTTGAGCATTGGCTAATCTATCATTTTTACTATCAGTTACCTTGCGTCTACAAGATTCAAGACTACCTGCTACGTGTTCGACTCGAGTCTTCTTGTTTAATAACAAACGTTTGTACATAGCAGTAAAAGTCACTTGTCCAACTTCGTAATTGTCCAATGCTGCACTCTCTTTCAATAACAATCATGAAAACTGCAAACCTACTAACAAAAATAACGCTGTTCCTATTCTTTAATAGACAGCAAATCATCTACGTTTAAAATAATGGCTATACAGTACTTTAGACATATTCCCAACAACCTATGTGATACGTTGGTAATTCTATAACGAGCCTATAGAGGCCACACAAGTTCACTTAGAGAAAACTTAAGAAACGTTTTCCCTATTGAATTACAATGTTTAATTCGTAAGTTTCTCATAATTTTCCCGAATTTTAAAATGAGATAAGATTTTAAAAATGAAAATTTGTGATTCGAAATCGGTGTAGAATTTTTATAAAACGTGTTAGGCCGAGCAAAATTTATTCTAGGTCGAGCGGCGCCCGTCCTGGTCCTCCTTTGGCTACGGGCCTGAATGTACATGGTTGTGTAAACATATTTGACAGTTGAAATAAACTATGCACACAGTAATTCGCGTTCCTATTAGCTGCACAACATCATCTGTCTGTTCGATTTCAGAGACAAAGTGGTAGGCCTACTACAGTTCTATAAAACACAATACACGTATTATTTCTGTTAAAACGGCACGGATTAACTTCGCTACTATAGACTGCGTTTACAGAAAATGGGTTCATTTTTTAAAGACACATTCCATCTTCGAGTTCCACGGTTTTGTTCGTCTACGAGTTACATTCGCAATCCAAACGGAGGTAACTTCCTTCCTGTGCGTTACGTATGTAAGTAGTAGGGGGAAAATGACAGTTCTAACGCGGAAGTGACGTCACACGGCGGGAAATTCAAAAATTGTGGTGGTGGGGGTAACCATGCGGCAGTAGTCTGTCGGCCATGTTGTCGTCGTCGCCGCCTAAAGTGGGGTAATGTGTGCGTTGATTGTCGGAGGCGTGGCTATGTTCGCCGTTCGCCGTTCGCCGTTGACGTCGTCGTTGACGTCGTCATCGTCGCTGGGCGGCGGCCTGGCGGTGGCTTGATGGCCGCCCGTCGTGGTGGGGGCGACGGGGGCCATGTTGGAAAAGGTGCGATGTTGTCGAGTGGTGTAAGAGTGTAGTGGTTAAGGTACGGCCTGGTTGCCGATTCGTGCGTGTGTTATAGTGTATGGTTATGTATATGTAAGGGGTTTTTCCGGAAGTTCGGCCATGTTGGAAAAGCGTCGGTGTTGCCAACTGTTGTCGGCTCGGTGTTATAGTGTACGGGTTGAATGTATGTTTCGCCATTGTTGCCAACTCGGTGTTAAAGTGTACTGGTTTCGTATATATTTACCCTGCCGTGCCGATATCGTCGATGTTGTGTATAAACATGGTTACTCCCACCACCACAATTTTTGAATTTCTCGCCGTGTGACGGTCCACGTTAGAACTGTCATTTTCCCTGTAAGAAATACACATGATATTCAGTGTTCGATTCACTTATCTGAACGATTGCATTGTTGACAACTGTGTGTCTATGTGTTAAGTAAATTGTAGTATGCGAAAAGGATAGTTGAAAATAAACACTTATACAATGAAAAAAATATGTACAAGTTTATTACAAATATAAACATAAAAGAAAAAAATAACTATTTTACAATTAATATTTACAAATATATAAACATAAAAATATATACAAATTTATACATTTCACAATCAGGTATTTTTTTTTACAAGTCTCCATCCGGGTGGTTAATTTCCTACAACTAATATTTACAAATATATAAACATAAAAAATATTATACAATAAAAAAATATATACAAATTTAAACATTTCACAATCAGGTATTTTTTTTTTTTAAAAAGTCTTCATCCGGTGGTTAATTTCCATCTGTAACAAAAAAGTAAGAGTATTAGTGACATGTGGTTGTTACAAGTAGGATGGATTACTAAAACCTTTATTAACACTGTAATATACCTTAAATATGCATACGCCCATAAAACGTACGATTCGACTTTCCGAATACGTACATCCTGCATTGTGGGCATGCGGGTGGTGTCCCCTCTATCGCTACCGCCTGGAACCAGTTGAGGACGCATCGGTAATGGTATGTATGACCACATACCAAACCGAGGAGCCTCTGCCCGTCATTGTATGATTCTATGCATATACTGCATGTATTGTGTGGAGGAATCATACCTTGAACAGGACAGGGCTCACCGCGACGCCAACACCATGTCGGTAGACTCCTTCTAAGAAGGAGTCTCAATGTTGTTGGGTCATCGTGCGTCCTCGGTTCGGTTGCGTGTAGCACTTCAAAGAAGACGGGTAGCGCGTCTTCTGGAGGGGTCCACAAACGGGGATCTCTCCGCAATAGTTGCTGCTGCTGTTGCTGATAAATGAGCTGTGGGCGTGGTTGAGGTTGCATCTGCGGTGGTGGCGGTGGTGACGGTGGTGGTGATTGCGGTGGCGTAATCGGTTGTGGTTGTGGAGGTGGCGGCGGCGCTGGTATCGGGCGAATGTCACTAAAAATAAAAAAAACATAGAAATTATGTATAATCGCAAATAAAACAAAGCAGTATGTACGCATAAGAAGATGACTTACATATTTATGTCGAGGACTTCTACATCGTCATCATCACTGTCACTATCATCATTACCGTTCGGATTTAATTCAAGCGTATCAGCATCGCTTTGATTGTCCTCCACCTCCATAACTTCACCTTCTTCTGTGGGCTCGACATTACTGAAACAAAAAAAAAGGAACAATTTTATTACCTGATTTAAACGTAAGAGAACAAATGAATGTTAATTAAAAACAAACGTACCGACTCGTACCGGGTCGAGGGTGAAATACCGCCACTCCTGCAGCTAGAGCATCGCTGAAAAAAAAGTATAAATTGAACACATGAGGTAAACGCAATAGTATAAGACTTTGTTGTTAATGAAAACTGACTTACCGCAACACACTAGCCTGTAATCGAAATAACGCGCGTTTAAAACATTGCAGGCTGTTTGGAGATAGGGGACGACGACAATCTGCAGCAGCAGCAACAGCACCAGTCGGAGCGTTAGCATCACTTAAAAAAAAAACATGTATGAAATGAACACCGGAGGTAAAACGTAAGAGCACAGGAGTTTATTAATGAAAATTGTCTTACCGACTCGTGCCAGGTTGCGGAGATTGGGGACGAATTACAGCAACAGTGGGAGCAGCAGCATCATTGCTGAAAAAAAAAAATAAATTGAACACTGGAGGTAAAAAGAAAACACAAAAGTACAAAAGTTTATTAAAATGACAATTGTCTTACCGACTCGAATCGGGTTCTGGAGATACGGGAGAATCAGCGGTGACAGGTGCCTCGTCGGTATCACTGAAATAAAAAAAAAATATATATAATTGAACACCGGAGGTAAACGCATTAGGACAAGAGTTTATTAATGAAAACGGTCTTACCGACTCGAGCCGGGTCCTGTCAAAGCACGACGTAACCGTTGTGAACTATAAAAAAAAAACACACATCAATCGAATGGAATATTCTTTTTGTGCATTATAAATAAAGAAAAAAATGTTATATTTACCATCGTACTCGACGTTGCTCTCCTGTCTTATTTTTCACAATTTTCTTGTTGTTCATTCTGTAAAACGTATCAAAAGTTGTAAAATAAGTAAATAAAGAACATAAAGTTAATGTGTGTGTGTGTGTGTGTGTAATGCTGAACATCATCTTTACCGTTAGTTATCGGTCCGTGTACTTTCTCTTTTTTGCCTTAGGACCAGCAGCGTCGTTGGTTATTGCTGCTATCATGTAATGCCCGTACGCGAGTGTACTTACACCGTCGTCCAGTACATACCTCTTATCATCATAAGGAGACAGGGAAAGTTTTGTTATACGTTGCGTGTACAGCTTATGATGATTGCTTCGTATACAGTCAGCAGAGGTGAATACGGTACGACTGTCAAAAAGACACTCGCTGTACAATTGATGTCGTAACCTTTTTTTTATTGCCGTCCTTGGCACACCTTTCGCCACCTTTTTGTCGGTGCGGTCGGACAACAAGAGCGAGTAACACTTCGCCCTGAGTCCGACAAATTCCCTGATGGGTTTTCCATTGGTCTCATCCTTGAACTTCCCCACGACTTTTTTGTTGTCGTCGCAATGACAAGGATGATCCACGGGATAGTCCGATGTGTCAAAAAGGTGGAGATCCTCTTTCATATCTGAGTACAAATCGTCAGTCTGAATGCTGTAAAGCAAACTGTCTGTGTCAGTCATTAGTAAGGTCAATCGTTGTCCGTACTTGGCGACAGCGTACCGATAATGAAAATTGTACATTATCAATTTGCTGACATCGAGTACTGTGAAGCCGACGTACACCGGACGGGAAAGGAATATCGTCCTATTTCGTAAGGCCAGTCCGACCAAGTTATCGGTGTAGCGGATCATACGCTTTAGCCGAGGATTGGAAACAATTTTCTGCAGCCGTTGTTCGTTAGAGACTAGTTGGAAGTCTATTCGTTTCCTCACGTTCTCCAGCGATTTGCCATAGACGGCGTTGACCATCAGTTTGAAAAAATCCTTTTCGAAACTGTTGGTGGCTGCTGCTCTCTTTTGCGTGTTGAAATCGATAAACGGTTTCATCCACGCTCTCTGTTTAAAACTCAACACCCTATGTATCGCTTTCAATTCTAAACCGAGACTCAGATACAATTTTAAATTTCGAAAATGAAGAACGTAATTTTGCTTGTCGTCCAAAGTCGTCAGCAACTTGGGAACGGACGACGAAGGCGTTTCCGATCCGCTATACCCTTTTGTATAGTGCAGCCGTGTGTGGAGTCGTCGAGAGTACGGTGAAAGTACGTCAGGATGGACACAGGAACGGACGGGTGCCAATGGATAATCGGAATGGAGGTCATGAAGTTCAGGTGGATAGTGTAAGTCGACCTCGAGTATGTAGCCCATGTCACCGTCATCGCACAGAGTACGCACGTCCAGTGAGTTGATCTCGTTACGATCTAACCATCTGAAGGCGGCGTAAGGGAGCGGTTGTGACATGGCTGCACCGTAAAGGTTGTTGCAGTCCGTGTACAATATGAAAGAGGTTGGCTTTGAAGCATCGTACTGATCGACAATTAGTGGGTTGTTGGCCTTGGCGTGGCGGTTGGGTACCATGCTAACGCCACCACGAACAGCCGATTCTATAAAGAGATGCTGATCTATATCCGTCAACAGCTCCAGTCGCATACGGGTCATCTTTAACATCGCATGCCAAGCGACACCAGGAAGCGAGTAAAGATGAGCCGGATCGATCTGGTAGTACCGCATGGCCATCTCACGGAACGCCTCGAAGACGTCGGCCAGTAGCAGCACGTCTGTTTTAAGATACAGATCGTGATATTCGCCCAGTGTACTGATTCCAAAAGTACGCCACACGTTGTGCGCGTGAGCGTAATCTTCGTCAGATATTGGCGATTCACTCAACCTGTTGAAAAAGTGTTCGCGTGCGGGCAGACGTGTTTCGTTGAATTTCTCGCTACCCGTCATGTAATCGTAAGGGTACACGCCCTTACGTAAGAGTAGCTCGAAGTGTTCTTCGAAACATTGCTTCGTTAAATCGAAATCCGCTCCGCTCGCGTGCAAGTTTCCAACAAGTGTGTCCAAGGACGTGTTCAGAAATTGAAGCGTGTCTACGAAACGCAGACGACCCAACGACACTGATACGAAGCGTTCGCTAGTGGTAGCGATACAAGCGAGATCGTCGTATTTACCCAACCCTTGTACTAGGTGATGTGCATCGTAACCTCGTAAGTTGTGAAAAAATACAGGTATGTGTCGTGGAGTCTTGAAATTAAGGTTACAGATGTTGTGAGCTGCGCCTAGGTATCGTCCTGTCAGATGACAATGGTTGCGCACTTTGTCGATTTCGTTCAGTGGTTCTTCACAGAGATGACATACGAGGGCATTTGCGAAAGATAACAAATCACGGTCACTCATAGTCATAGGGACAATGGATCGGATGATTCTGAAAAGTTCTCGCTCTTCAGCGACCAGTCTATTGAGAAAAACGTCTACCACGTTCTCACCGCGATAAACGACCTGGGGTTTGAAAATGTTACGCTCGTAGTCGACTATGAGGTAGGAGAAACCTGAAGGAAGATGTAACGACTCCGTTGTGGTGGACGATGTGTGCGGAGGAGCGTCGCAGCGATGGCAAGGGACGATAAATGATTCAAAATCTGCGTATATCGCAAAAGGGACTTTATGGCAGTATGTATAATTTCTGAAATACATCACATTCTCCTCCTCCGCTGACGTGGGTAAACGAATTTTCTGTTCACCATATGGTGAACAGTGGGGGATATGTTCGGTAAGGAGTCGTTCTTTGCAGAATCTATGCAGACAGTAATTGCAATAAAAAGAACGCCCATCGTGGTTGCTTAGTGAAGAGAATAAGCGACTTGTATTTTTGATTAAACAGTAATGTTTTCGGTCGTCAGCGGTAAGAAGTAATAGATTAACGTGATGTTGTCTACCGCTGGAAGGAGTTATTCTT
Organism: Magicicada septendecula; assembly: GCA_034769895.1. Classification (NCBI taxonomy): domain Eukaryota; kingdom Metazoa; phylum Arthropoda; class Insecta; order Hemiptera; family Cicadidae; genus Magicicada; species Magicicada septendecula. The sequence continues at coordinate 215,078,983 of CM068370.1, forward strand.
AAAGGGTAAATTTCATATTCTTCGTAACCGAAAACATTTATAGAAACGTTAGGATTGTCTCGTTCGAACTTCACAATGTCGGATAGACGGGTGGGGTAAGTTATACCAGAAGTATTGATACTGCGGATATGCGGCTTGTATTTGGATACGCGATTGGTGTCTCTGTGTTGTGGAAACAGAGCGGCCAACACTGACCATACGAAACACATTTGATCGCCTGTATTGTTCACGTTGATGATGGATTTAGTACGAGACAATTCAGGAGGTGTACGAATGAAACTGGAGGCGGTTAGCGGTTGGTATCGTGAAAGAACGAGTTCTAAGGAGATTATGCGGTCTAACACCCAACCGCTACCCTCGCGTGTGAATTTATCAATCGATTCAATGATCTTTTCGTATGAAGCTTCTAAACGATCGGGCAATACATCTTGGTCAGCGATCAGTGTCGTATGACATCGTCCGTGAAAATAAGCTTCAGTCGTCACTTCTTCGTCCTGGTCCGTGTCAGCGTTTACGATGTACTTGACAAATCTCGCTTTAACCGTTATATGCCACTTTATAGAAAGCAAACGTGTCAGTTCGTTTAGAATGTCCGTACGTAACGTATCGTGCATTTCATCAAAAAAGGTTATGACATCGTTGACACATTCTTCGTCATCTGTGATAGGCGTGTAAACGCGCAATACCAACGCGCCGCGTAACGAATATTTACATTCAACAGCAAATGACTGCATTATCAACAACAATGAAAACACGAAACTTTAACAATTACTTGCTCGCTTGAAGAACAATTGAATACTGATACGAAATTAGAAAATAAGCACTATTTTATATGCGACACGTGAAAGTTACACTGCGCGAGACTTGAAGGTGAACGCTGGCAGTGATCGTCGCTCTACTTATACTATCTATGACAGTAGCGCGCGCAGCTATCCGCTCCCACTACCGAACTATTACCGCCGACGATCCCCCACTACCATCTGCGCGCGCAGCTATCTGCTCCCACCACCGTGCTTTATTTCATACCGACCAATTGACGACAGCCATCCCCACTACGGATGCGCGCGCAGCTATCGCTGAGGAGGTGAAATGCAACGCGACAAACCAACATTCTTGCTTCAGATATGGATGTGTCCACATATTCTTTTGCAAGCCGATTAAAAAGCTTTTACAACATCAGTCGTCGAGGTAACATTAAATTTTTCGTTCATAAATTTCCGAATGCGAACGTAAAAATTTTTGACCTAGCCAAAGCTGGGTTTATTTACGAAGACGATGGTGATGTTGTAAGATGCTGCAAGTGTAAAATACGAATTATGGATTGGGCAGTGGGTGATGATCCCGCCCAAGTCCATAAGGCGTCAATGCCCGCATGCGATTTCGTTCGTGAACACTTGTAGAAGTCGACGCACGCAAAAACGGCTCTTTTCAGAGCCAACATAAACTCATGTACAAACATGCCCGTTTGGGTAGTACTAGTAGTACTAGGTGTTACTACTACTACTACTACCGAACGACAGTATTCACTCCAAAAGTGTGAGTGAAGACACATAAAAAAAAAATTACTCAAACAATATGCGTATACACTATAAATATCATGATCACGATTAATAACGTATCACTCACATCGCAGATCATCGAGACGATGGACGTCTATCGATATGATGATGGGAAACATTTCACAATAACCAAAGCTTCACGAAGCGCGATACGCTCCAACTTATGTTCCATGTATTTTGTGAAGAAAAGACGATTTTGTGGCAACTACTGTACACGTTACAAATTCGGCGTTGACAAATATCACGCACGTTGTTGGCGTCACATAAAAAAACACCGCAGTGATTTGCCACCGATCGTGCTGTTGATGATAGTATCCGATCGTATACACAACAAATCACGGTGGCTTCAATTTATCGTAGAGTGCGAACAAAATAACGTACCGATAGAACTTGTGGTTTACGAAAAGAATATGTTCAAGTGTACCGTACGTCACGGATGGAATTTTCTTTCACGTTTCCGTCCGATTCCTGAACTCTATAACGCTGTTCAGCGTGTGCACGGCTTACACGATTCACACGGACAGATGAACTACACTACTGTATACACGGACATGCTCGCCTACGGAAGTTCGATACCACACGCTTCTTGTTGCATCGTCCTTACGGAGCGCACTATTCCGATACGCACACCGATGGAAATATACAGAAGCGTGATGATGATAGTGCCAAAGTGCGCACTGGATCCTAGCTACAACGTAAGTTTTGACCTGCACTGCCCACCGTCCTCGTTACCGACACTAGCGAGAGGGAAACAGTTCGCGTTGGTGAACAACAAGGCGCAGGGATTATTTTCGGTAGCCTTTCTGAAGGAGGCATTGCCTACACTCCGCAAGTATTGCGAATACTTTGGTCTGCGGTATTCGCACGAACAAGGGTACACGGTGAAAGACCAGCGTTTGTACGAACAGTGGCAGCATTGCACGGGCTCTATGGCGGACGAATTTTGGTTGTTGAACTCGTATCTGATACACCTGCATACGAAATCGAGAAGTCAACGCCCAATCGCTGAACTCAAAGCTAAACACATGTGCGAGTGGCTACCTGAGAACGATAACGTCATAGTCGCGGAAATGCACGAGTACCGCGACAACGTTATACGTAGCGTCATGTTCAAAGACATGAATTCTGTTAAGACTGTAAGAGCGTTGGACTCGAAACAACACGCGCTCCCGAGATACTACATCGGTATGAGCCTCGTGCGTAATGGGCGTATGAAAATCAGTTTAGCTCATGTTTTAACGTACTTGCGCAATCGGAAAAAGAACGCGATGTTCTTCCGTTCGGTCGAGATGATATAAGCGGGTGTGGAGCGGTGGCGGTGTGACAGTCGCGTGATGGAAGGTGGACGTGCCAGAACGGCATCGATGAGAATTACCTTCAGCACCGAGCCGACAGTTTACTACATTCCAGCGTATTGCGAATCACGGTTCGCACGACGACACGAGAATGAAACGAGCTGTGAAGAATATACACCAGAGCGTTCGCAAGACTATCGCGACGGAGTTGCACAGACCGGTAAGAAGGAATTTTCCGAGACGTGCGGTCGAGTTGAAGGGACTTCACGACTTGTACCAAGCAGACCTGGTAGAGATGATACCGCACGCAAAGGCGAACAAGGGATTCAAGTACCTTATGACGATGATTAACGCGTTTAGCAAGTACGCGTACGCCGTTCCATTGAAAACGAAGACGGGTGTAGAGGTCGCACGAGCTTTGGAACCGATTCTGCGTGCTAATAAAATGAAATATCTGCAGACGGACAACGGGAAAGAGTACTACAACAGTACCGTAGAAAAATTGCTGAGCAGATATGGTGTCACACTCTATTCCACGTACAGTGAGAAAAAGGCTTCCATTGTGGAACGCTTCAACCGTACGTTGAAAACGCACATGTATCGCGCGTTCAGCGAACAAGGTCATTACCGTTGGTTGGATATGTTACCGGAACTAGTCAGCACGTATAACAACACCGTGCACAGAACGATTGGAATGAAACCACAACAGGTGAACGAATCCAACGAACGTACAGTGTTACGCAGGATCCGTGTGAACACGGCGAGGAGCATCGATTATAAACGACCGAAGTTCAAAGTAGGCGATCGTGTGCGTATAAGCAAACACAAAATGACGTTCGCTAAAGGATACACACCGAATTGGACAAACGAGATATTCTTCGTTCACACAGTGCGTACCGGCAGCGTACCCGTCACTTATTCGCTAAAGGATCATACAGGAGAAGTGTTGAAAGGTGGTTTTTATGAACACGAAATCAGTAAATCGAACGTTGGTGACGTGTACTTGGTAGAAAAGATCGTACAACGTAAAGGCGATCGTGTGAAAGTCAGATGGTTAGGATTCGATGGTAAACACGATTCGTGGATACACAAGAAGAACTTGGTATAACAACGATTCGACTCGAGGAAATAGAACTAGTATGCGTCGATGCGTTACGATGACAACATGCGCGCTGTGTACAGTGTAAAAGACATTGTGTCACATCCTGGTTACGATGAGTACATCGTGAACACGACCGCAAACGACGTTGAACGCATGCGCAGGATCTTGACGGTGTACGAGTACTGGCAACGGGTTACCAATCGCGTGACGAGGTTCCGACTCAGCGAAATAGTACCAACCGGCACCGGATTCGATCACTACAAAGAATGTGTTTGGTCGGATCCAAACTGTGAAACGGGTCCGGACACATGTGTATGCAGTTACATATCTACCGACTGCTACGATATAGTGCGACTATTAAATAGACTGTGCGTAGAACGTCAACATGAAAATATTGCAACAAGCGCACAGACTAAAAATACAGGACGTGGACTATTCGAAATTGTGCGACGATGGTGGGAGTGGCAGAAAAAAACGTAAACACGGACGTCTTCTGCCCGATACCGTTCGTTCGATTATCTGCGGACCTTCCGCGTGCGGAAAGACAAACGTCATGTTCAACCTGTTGTTCGATGTAAACGGATTGAGATTCGTGAACTTATACGTGTTTTCTAAATCACTATTTCAACCCAAATATCAGATGCTGGAGACCCTGATGACACGACTTTCCGACGAAGGAATGGGTTATCACGCCTACAACGATAACGAAGAGGTACCACCTCCCGACGAGGTCGATCCCAATTCTATTATGGTGTTCGATGACGTGTCTTGCGAAAGGCAACACAACATACGCAAGTATTTCTCTATGGGACGACACAGCGGTGTGGACGCGTTTTACCTTTGTCAGACGTACAGTCAAGTGCCAAAACAGTTGGTTCGTGACAATGCCAATCTAATAGTGTTGTTCAAACAGGACGATCGCAACTTGAAACATGCGTACAACGATCACGTCAACACGGACATGAAATATGACACGTTTAAGAATATGTGCGCTGAGGCGTGGAAAGATCGTTACGGCTTTCTCGTTGTGGACAAGGATTCTTCTATCGACGCTGGCAGGTATAGAGTCGGTTTTGACCGTTTCATAGTAGTCGCGCCTAACGATTAAACAAAAAAAAAGTCACACGTTCAGCTAAATACACATGACCTGCTGTCAACGACTTTAGTTGATGTTCTGCCGTTTATCGAGATGGACGACAAGAAGAAACGACTAGCACGTGATATCGACACGATTAGTGATGATATACGGAAGAAATACCGTGCGTTAAAACATGGGATTCGTGAAGAAGAAGCATCGTTATCCAAAAGTTACAAACCGATTCTAGAACCGTTACAAAATATTTCGCAAGCGTTGCTTGAAAAGAAACGTAAATCAACAAATGAAAAGCCTTCAAGAGTGAAAAAGATGAAACGTGAAGAGGATGAGGAAGAGGAGAAGGAAGAGGATCCGACAGGTGCAATTAGTAAAATCGATGCGGGAACACCATCTCGTTCCCGAACGAAGCCACCGCGTTTCCTGAAAACGCCCGTGATAGCCGAAACATTAGACGATGATGATGATGATGATGAGGACGATCCCAGTCTCAACATTGAAAAAATGCTAGACACACCGGAAGGAAGACGTGAAGCGCGTAGATATTTTCAGGACAAATATGACAGTGAATCATTAGCGAACAAGTACATGCGTATGATCGTTTCGTCCGAACGCGATCGTCTGATGGACTATACGTACGGTGTAAGACACGAAAACGGAAAATGGATGATCGGTGATTCACAGTTCGAAATCGATACGGACGATTCGATTATTATCAACGGTAAACGATACAAAGGTACACCAGGACTCTACGAACTAGTGTTCATGAAGCATCCTAATGAAAATATTTACAAGGAATCAGATCTGAAAGCGTACAAAGATATACTGCGTAACACCAACGCGCATAAGCAGTATTACTTAGCGAACGCACAGGTGAACGCGAATAGAGGTGTAAAGTATAAACGAATAATATCGCAACTGTTTCCGCCGAAACGTACAGGACAGGGGCATAATAATATTGATACATCGTATATGACGTTAACGAGAAAAAAAGACAAAATCGAGTACGTGCACTGGGACGATCCGAACGAACTGGTGGACAGATTGCGACTGTTAATGGCATCACAACGTGTTGGAAACAGTGGGCACACGAACGAAATCGTCTCCATAGTGGAAGAACTACGTGAAGCAGGCATAATCGTATAATAAGAGCGGTTCGATTCTGAAAGCCGATAAAGTGTATAAATAATACTGTCGTACATGCGCCGGGGACATTCCACGTTTGGTTGTGACAACATGGATATCGTGCTACTGTTTATTATCGTGTGCACAAGTGCCGTTGTCGCATCGAGCGTTAACGCTAACGATGTTGATTTCGCTATAGATTACTTGGTGCGATACGGTTACGTACCCGACGATAGTTTACGACTCACGGACAACGCCACCATCGATATGGACGCCTACCTTCGCACGTTTCAAGTGAATTACAATTTAACCGTAAATGGAGAATTGAACAACGAAACGATGAATCTGATGCGTGCGCGGAGATGCGGTAACGAAGATTTCGTGTCGTACACCTTACGAACACCGTGGGCCAAGAGACGTTTGTCGTGGCGGTTCTATCACGGTAGCGCCAGCGCTATAGAAACGTCGCGACAAGCGTTCGCTGTATGGCAGAAACATTCGAACCTGGAATTCGAATATCGACCCACCGACATAAACGCCGACATGGTCATTGCTATGAAATATTTTAAACACAGGTGTCTGACTTCCAGGTGCACGATCTGCGGGTACGATTTGGACGGACGAGGAGGTATACTCGCTCACGCTTATTACCCGCCTGATTTACCGTATAACACTACCGAAATACACATGGACTACTACGAATCGTGGAATTATACGAACGCAACCGAAATACCGGACGATCAGACCAGTTTCCTTCAGGTGTTAACGCACGAAATCGGACACGCGTTAGGACTGTCTCATTCCCTCGAGAAGGATTCGATCATGTACCCGTTCTACGTACCACGCTCGAACGGTCCGTTCGACCTGAGAGACGACGATATAAAAGGCATTCAACGCTTGTACGGGAAGCCGCCGCCGCCGCCGCCACCAGCTACGACGACGACGTCAACGACGACGGCGACGACAAAGAACGACACCGTTCGGACGACGAATTTATGTCGGCTAAAGAACGTTAATCAATTTTTAATAATCAACAGACACCTGTATATTGTGCACGATAACTTTTTGTGGACATTGGATCTCGAGTCGAAGCGATCGAGTCCGTCGTCGCCGCTTCTGTTGACGGATTGGTTGACTTTCTTACCGTTGACGTTCACCAACGTTTCAGCGATGTACCAGAGACCGCGAACCGAAGAAGTGGTGCTATTCATAGACAACTACGTATACATGTTCGATATACACAGTCTGCAACCGCTGAACGGGTATCCGCGTTCGATCACAACGCTCGGTGTTCGCACGATGACGAAAATAAACGCTGCGATACACACGTACACGGGTCGAACTCTTCTGTTGTACAACGATATGTATTACGGCGAAATAGACGAGTGCACGTTCACGATCAAGAAACACGGATACGTTAAAGATCGTTTTGTCGGCTTACCAGAAGCCGTCGACAGTGCGTTCCGATACATCGACGGAAAGATTTATTTCTTCAAAGACGCACGCGTATACGTGTACGATGAATTTCTAAATACGATCGTAAAAGGAAAACATAGCGACGGACTCTCCGTTGTCGGAATAAAATGCATAGACAGTACGATCGTATCAAAACTAATCGATTTATTACGCGAGTACGTATAAATGCCGTGAACAACGGACGAGACGCATCATTCACAAGATGAGTGTTGACAAGTTCGGCAGACACCAGAGCGCTGTCAGAGCGCGAAGGGAGACGCGTCGCAGTCTACGGGAGGATATTGGTATCTCGATGACCGAGGACGGGCACTTCGACGTAGCGGGGAAAAAAATACACAACTTGGGCGAACCGCAAGACGGTAACGATGCCGTTCCACTGCGCTTCGTGCGTGACCACTGTCTGTTTGCCGACGATCCGTCGTCGACGACGACGACGACGCAAGGAATAGACGCGAAAGGTCGTAAGCTCGTCAACGTCGGCGCTCCCGTCGATCTCGGGGACGCTGTCAACAAGCAGTACGTAGACTACTCGTGCTTACGTTTCACACAGCTGGTACCGAACAAGAAGAACGGGGCTGTCGTCGACGCGCGGGATCATCGCATACAGTCTCTGAGGGAACCGATTCGTGCGAGAGACGCTGCGACCAAAGTATACGTGGACTCGAAAATCATACCGAAGGATACGAACTCTAACCTAATGGTCGGCAACGTGCGGATAACACAGTTAGCGCCGCCAGTCAACAACAAGGACGCGGTGAATTTGGAATTTTTGAACCGACACACGATCACCGCGGTAAACGACGCTTATTTCAACGCACAAGGAAAGACTATTCTAAACGTCGGCGACGGTGGCGCACGGGCTACGGACGCGGTGAACGCACGTCAATTGGAGGAGGCGAAGCGGTACGCGAAGAGCGAAACGTACAAACTCGCAAAAGTGTTCCAACATCGTTGGGAGAAAGTGGTATCGTATATCTATAAATTGCATAAGCACGCAGCGCGTACTTCACTTGGTGCCGAAGAGGCGGACTTACTACTTACGAACAAGTCGGAGACGAACGAGTTGATTAGTGATCTGGACAAATCTAAGGACGAGCACGATTGGAGATCCCTTTATCGAGAGCAAGCGAAACAGTAGTCATGTACGAACTACGTAGCCGAAAAAAAAAGGGAGGGCGTGGTCTTATCGGAAAAATAGTTAAAAGCGCGGTACCATTCGTTGCGAAGTCAGTACCTACACTGATCAATCGAGCGGTGGACGTATTACCGGTGGAACTACATCTGCCCGGCTACAGGTTCTGTGGACCCGGAACGAAACTAGAGCAGAGATTGGCTCGCGGTGATCGAGGAATCAACGAGTTGGACGAAGCTTGTCGTGAACACGATATCGCTTACAGCAAGTACAAGGACAACGAACGACGACGTGTAGCGGATCGTGTGCTAGCCGGTAAAGCGTGGGAACGAGTGAAAGCTTTGAATTCCGGCATCAGTGAAAGAGCGTACGCGGCAGCCGTAGCAGCAGCGATGAAGGCGAAATCAGCGTTAGGCAGCGGGCTATGCTGCGGTGGCGGTGTGCGTAAACGTCGCACCAGACGACGCAAGCCGGTTCGACGCACGATAATCAGGAAGAGGAGGAGGAGGAGGACAACGACAACTGGGGCAGGACGTCGACGAAGACGGGCCGATGGTAAAAAGGCTTCAGGACTATACCTTCGACCGTACCGAAAAAACTAATCAAAATACCCGTGCGTCCGTTGTCCGATCGAGATCTTTATGAGTACACGAAACTATTGCGTATACCTTATTTCAGAGGCGTGTACATGCGCGACACACTTCCTAGTACATCACCGTGGGAGAACGAAAGCGCAATCGTGAATCTGGACGACGCTACCGGACCGGGCACGCACTGGGTATGCTACAAGAAGCGAGGCGACAGAGTCTGGTACTTTGATGGATTCGGCAATCTGCGCCCTCCTGTCGAGCTAATACGGTACTTTGGATCGAACGTGACCGACATTCATTACAATTACGCACAGAAACAGCCATCGAACACGGTCATCTGCGGACATTTATGTTTAGAGTTTTTGACATCGAACGATCAGTAAACGCCAAGATGTCTTCGCTTACGGTCACTGTCACAGGAACGGATCCAAGCGCACTGGTTTGTGACTTTTTTCCACCGCTTGAACTGACGAACGGTGAATGGTACGCGGGACTGCTGGACTTTACCACGTACAACTCTATACCGAACGTGGAAAGCGGAAGAAATAACATCTTTCCCGTACTAAAGGGAGCACGTAAAACGTTAGAACTCGTCAATATACCGACCGGAGTGTACGAAATCAGTGATATCGAAACATACCTGAAGAAAGAACTAGCAGACCCAAAATTTTCTCTACGACCCAACAACAACACGTTGAAATGTGAAATTTATTGTTCATACGATATCGATTTCGGATGTACGGAACACACGATCGGTACCATGTTGGGTTTTTCCAAGAACAGAAAGTTAGAAGCGTATATATTACACACGTCGGACGTGCCTGTAAACATTAACAAAGTGAACGTTTTGGAGATAAGGTGTAACGCTGTACAAGGCTCGTACAAGACGGGACGAAACGAGCATATACTGCACTCGTTCTATCCAACGGTTGAGCCAGGATTCAAGATAGTAGAAACGCCTAGAAACGTCATTTATTTTCCACTTAACGTACTACACTTGCGTAACGTTACACTGTCCGTACACGATCAGGACGGTGATATTGTGAATTTTCAAGGCGAAGTCATCACCGCACGTATACATTTGAAACGTGTGTAGTAATCATGGGAATTTATTTCACCGATACCCCCGTGATGAAGAGCGGTGGCGGCGGCGGCTCGCACCACGAGATAAAAGAGGTCAACACTTTTGGAAAAGGTATCAGTAGACGTTCGTCGTTGACACGGTTAACAGCAACTAACCGACGCTACCTGATTTCATTAGGATTCAAAGTCAAGAAAAACAAGTAATATGGCGGACAGCGGTATCGTCTTATCGGTTGAACGTCGACCATTCTTCGAAGACAACATCACACATTACGAATATCATCCTCATGCACCGTACGCGTCAGCGTCACGATACGGAAATAACGATGAGATACGCATACCTATACTGCAACAGGAAGTCTTCACTTTACCGATGGAAAGTTTCCTGTACGTTGAAGGCAAATTGAGCAAAAAGACCGACAGCACCGGTAGTGTGAACGTGAAAATGATCAACAACGCGATCGCGTTTCTCTTCGAAGAAATCCGTTACGAACTGGCCGGTGTGGAAGTGGATCGTACCAAGAGCGTCGGCATCACGTCCACTATTAAAACCATGCTATCTGCCGGCAAGCAGGATATTGTTTCGATGCAAAACGCCGGTTGGGTTGCTCCTACAGCTAACGAGATAACACCGACCGGCCAACACGAGGAATTCAACTTTTGCATACCGTTGAGGATGCTGATGGGATTCGCTGAGGATTTCACGCATGTTATTTTAAACATGAAACAGGAACTTATACTGTTGCGCACTTCCAGCAACGTTAACGCTTTGTTCTCGTCCACGGATGCGCCCGCTAACGCCGATATAGAACTGACCAAAATCTCTTGGATGATTCCGTTCGTGTACGTGAACAACGAAGTACGGATACGATTGTTGGATATCATACGCAAGGACCTACCGCTATTCTTACCGTTTCGTAGTTGGGAACTGCACGAGTATCCGGCTTTACCGACGACTGACAGACAGACTTGGACAGTGAAAACAACTACACAACTGGAGAAACCACGGTACGTGATACTCACCTTTCAGACCGCCAGAAAAAACAATCTGAAAAAACACGCAGGTGAATTCGATCACTGCAATGTGACAAACGCGAGACTCTTTCTGAACGACAAATACTACCCGTACGATAACCTGAACCTGGATATCGATAACGGACGTTACGCATTGCTGTACGACATGTATACACGATTTCAAAAATCGTACTACCACAGAAGTCAACCCAACGTACTTCTAACACCTACAGAGTTCATAACAAAAGCACCGTTATTCGTCTTCGATTGTAGCAGACAGGACGAATCGCTCAAGTCATCACCAGTCGACGTCAGATTGGAATTCGAGTCATCGACCAATTTCCCCGCTCAGACAGCGGCCTACTGCTTGATACTGCATGATTCAATAAATGTGTACACTCCGTTATCCAACACGGTGCGCAGACACAATTAAACGCTTACTATATATTAATGTTTTTTTTTTACTGTAAATAGAAATTTGCTTTTTAGAATGTAATTTTTAATTAAAAAAAAAATGTAATCAATTTTCATGTATTTTTATTTTATTGTAAATAGAATGTAATGTAATCAATTTTCGTGTATTTTATTTTTGTGGAGGGGGAAAACGATTCTCCTCTTCTCCCTATTCTTCGTTCAGTGTTTCATCAGCACGAGTCGCGAGTGGACGTACAAGATGCTTTCACACGATATCTATGTTGACGATATCAATCACAACAGCAACAACCGCTATTTCAAACAATGCGGTGAAGCGGCAACGACTACATCAATCAAGTCTTTATCACCGGACGATAAAGAAGTACAGGTCATCTTAATTCAAAAAATCACATCTCCGTACCCGCGTTACAGAAACTTGGAAAACCGTTTAAAGAGTTTTAAAGAATGGCCTGTATCGTTAACGATAACACCTAAAGAATTATCAGAAGCGGGTTTCTTTTACACCGGATGCAACGATAGAGTGATTTGTTTTTGCTGTGGAGGCGGATTAAACAAATGGGAACGTGGAGAATATGCTTGGATGGAACACGCACGACATTTCCCTGCGTGCTCTTACGTAATGTTAATGAAAGATAAAAATTTTATCCTCAAGGCACTGGGTATTGTTACCGAGGCGCAAGCACCAACAGCTGTAGCAGTGACAGCAAAGAACGAACAACGCACCGACACGATCAAGGAGAATATAAAAAACGTAGAAGAAAGCTCGAATCGTGATACGATGTGCAAAGTCTGTTACACACAAAACGTGGAAGTTGTACTTATTCCCTGTCGACATTTTATTACATGTGTGAATTGTGCCATAACCCTACATAATTGCCCCTTATGTAGAACCGCATACACTGCTTACATGAGAGCGTATTTCTAGTTCGTTTTCACGCGTCTATTGAACACCCGGTTTGAAAATATATATATGCTGCTGTGACAAAAGTGTTTTATACAACCTCCGCTAATATCGCATACCTCAGTGTTTGAACAGCACGCGTTGAAGACGGACGCATGGAGCTGCTATCTCCGTACGAGTACATACGCTGCAGTGACTTAAAGCATACAGTACTGTACCCTATAGAAATTTTTGTATACAACGTTCTGACATGTAAATTTGTTGCACTGATCCGTGACGAAAATATAAAGTACAAAATAAACGTTCCGAACAAATTCTTTACGTGCGTTTCACAATATACAACGTGTCTGTTCCGTAAGACGGACGGATCTGCAACGTTCCTAGTAAAACCAAACACGTTGTATATAACGAAAAAAGGATGTGCGAGGATAAACTAGCAGTCATAGTTGACTTTCACTGTTTTATCGACAACGATGGAAAAGAACTCGTTAAGGAACTAGCCGTTATGGACGTCACTGCATTTGCCAGCAGGCATTGGATATTTACACATCCAGTAGAGACGATTGTTTCGAATCACAAGCATGTGAGGACAAACAGATGGTTAACAGACCATTATCATGGACTAACGTGGACGGACGGGGACACATCGTACGAACATCTTGTACCGATATTAGAAAAGTATACGTTTCCTTTTAACTTCGTGTTCGTAAAAGGATTGCAAAAAAAAAGATTTCTACAGACGCGTATCGTGCATTTTAATATTATAAATTTAGAAGATTTCGGATGTCCTAAACTCGATCAATTACAATCAATACACGGAACAGCCTGTCTCACGCACCGCTTATGTCCGGAAATATGTACAAATAGTAGAGTACACGCTTTACGCGAGTGGGTTGTGTCAGATTTTAGAATAGTCAATACGTTTCTGATAAATTACTAAAATTATTGTTTAGCGCTTATATAAAAAAAAACAGTCGTCGTCTTTCTATCGATTACATCATCTGTCTAAAAATAAATTAGTGTGTTCAAACAAGCGCGACCGCTGTCTAGACGTATAAAAAAAAAATAACCGACACCCCTCTTCCCCACCTACCCATCGAACCGTGAGAAATCAAGTTGCATCCTGTTCACACAGTTAAAAAAAAAAAAAAACAGTCGTCGTCTTTCTATCGATTACATCATCTGTCTAAAAATAAATTAGTGTGTTCAAACAAGCGCGACCGCTGTCTAGACGTATAAAAAAAAATAACCGACACCCCTCTTCCCCACCTACCCAATGAACCGTGAGAAATCAAGTTGCATCCTGTTCACACAGTTAAAAATAAATTAACGTCGGCGACATGTTCGAACAAGCACAAGTGCTGTCTAGACGTATAAAAAAATAACCGACTCCCCTCTTCCCCACCTACCCATCGAGCCGTGAGAAATCAACTCGTGACCTGTTCACACGGTTAAAAATAAACGCTTACTGTGCGTTGAGTGGTTTCCCCCCTCTCCGGTTTCCACCTCCACAACTACCTCCCTATATATTCTACTGCGCGCAAGCGTTATTCGTTCATTCGTTGAGAGACGTGCCGCAAATTATTATAAGTTCTTTATTTTAAAATGGCATCATTCACTGAAAAGTTTGCTACTATTAGCGCAATCGAGTATAAAAAAATAAAGGAATTGATAGTCGGTGTAAAATATCCGATAGAAGAAATGCAAAATATAGACGCAAAATACGGTAAAACTATACTCGTCACTCTTCAAGATTACAAAGACCCTAGACTAAAATATCGTGTATATCTACCAAAGAGATACGCAGGTGTTTTTGAAGATGAGGAATTAAAAAATTTATTACCGTGCTCGCTGCAACTAATTTATCGCGGAGAAAAGGATAGAGCTTACATAGTAGAAATTGTACAGTAGTATCGAATGGACATCTTCATTTGTCACGTACGATTACATATATATATATTAACATGTACTTAGTTCTATTTCATTTAATTATAAATAATATATGTGATTACACATATTTCATTTGATTATGCCTAGATAATAAAACAAGGCTTACATGTTGTACACTTTAGACATCTTCAGAATTAACAAATATATTTGTACATAATTGTCATTGCACACGTTTACCAATAATATTTAAAATAATGTGCTTACACATAATTCATTTGATATAATTGTATACAATTGTATTTTTTTTAATTGTTACTACTGTGTGTGTTTATTTCATTTTTTGTACATATTTGTCATGTCATAGTGCACTGTAATTTTCACTACTGTGTACGTTTACATATTATGTATTTTAAATTGTAATATATTTTGATTACTTTCACTACTGTGTGCGTTTACATAGTATGTATTTTAAATTGTAATATATTTTGATTACATGTATTTTAATTATTTGTAATTAAACAGTATTGCTTTAACCTTTTTATTGTTTTTTTTAATTTCAAAATTCCTTAGAACATTAACACTATTCTAAAAAAATCAATTTTATTAAACAACAAGTGTATGATTATAATATAATTTAGAAATTAAAGAATATTTAAAAATCAAACTGACCTTATACAAGTTCCAGTTGAGTCTCGCGACGAACTATGTGTCTTGGAGAGCAGTTCGTACAGGCTTATATATAGTATTTCAAGGATGTACACGAAAGAGATGGTAACAACAAAAAAAGCTCCCACACACAAAGTCATGAACACGCACTTAGCTCGGTCTGCGTTCTAATTCCCACACGCTGTGATAACAGATGGTGTCACACATCCTGTTCTGTTATTAAAAAAAACTTTATGTACGACCACGTTCGCACGCTGCGATAAACAGATGGCCATACAGACGGACCGATTACATCATCAACAAAAAAAGTAACGACTGCCACGCATATTTATCTTGACTTGTTCACACAATAATTTATGTACGCCTTTAAATTCGTTCACACCCAACATTAACATATGTTCAGACAGACAGCGACAATTAATTATACGCTCAGACAGACGGCGACAACTAACAGATGGTGGTAATTAATTCTACGCTCAGACAGCCGGATGCAATTAATTTAGCGACTCGCTAAACAGATGTCTAGACAGCTGCAAATGCACGTGGGAGTCAACTGCTACATTCCAAAAAAAAAAAAAAAAAAAAAAAAAAAAAAAAAAAAAAAAAAAAAAATGCGTGTGGGAGCCAACTACCGCTTGTCCCTATTATATTACATACACACCAGTAATAACGTGTGGTCTGTCAGCATTCTGTTGTAAAAAATAACTCCACATGTGAAAAGCATATTTTTTTTATCGTATAATATTTTTATGTTTATTTTCAACTATCCTTTTCGCATACTACAATTTACTTAACACATAGACACACAGTTGTCAACAATGCAATCGTTCAGATAAGTGAATCGAACACTGAATATCATGTGTATTTCTTACAGGGAAAATGACAGTTCTAACGTGGACCGTCACACGGCGAGAAATTCAAAAATTGTGGTGGTGGGAGTAACCATGTTTATACACAACATCGACGATATCGGCACGGCAGGGTAAATATATACGAAACCAGTACACTTTAACACCGAGTTGGCAACAATGGCGAAACATACATTCAACCCGTACACTATAACACCGAGCCGACAACAGTTGGCAACACCGACGCTTTTCCAACATGGCCGAACTTCCGGAAAAACCCCTTACATATACATAACCATACACTATAACACACGCACGAATCGGCAACCAGGCCGTACCTTAACCACTACACTCTTACACCACTCGACAACATCGCACCTTTTCCAACATGGCCCCCGTCGCCCCCACCACGACGGGCGGCCATCAAGCCACCGCCAGGCCGCCGCCCAGCGACGATGACGACGTCAACGACGACGTCAACGGCGAACGGCGAACGGCGAACGGCGAACATAGCCACGCCTCCGACAATCAACGCACACATTACCCCACTTTAGGCGGCGACGACGACAACATGGCCGACAGACTACTGCCGCATGGTTACCCCCACCACCACAATTTTTGAATTTCCCGCCGTGTGACGTCACTTCCGCGTTAGAACTGTCATTTTCCCCCTACTTATGTAGTGCGGTACATCACTAGAGTTGCCTGTAATGAACAGATCAGTACGCCGCGCCGTTCTGAAATACTGCATGTTTCAATGCCGGTTGCGCTAATAATTGTTCGGCAAATGGAGAATATTTTCCAAGTCGAAAATTTTATCTGAAATCTTGGGCTTAAATTTCATGCATTTTACGCGTACGGTGTTCTGAATATGTGCGCATACACTAGCTCCCACTATATACGTTATCATCAGATGGGAATAGTGTTTTTCCTGTCGAGGAGAAGTTCGATATACGGTTTCCCGATACCGTAGAAGTTTAATGTCCTTACCGTTACCATGTATTTGTATCTGCTCGGATTGACTCAGACCACGAACAAGATGAGATTCATGTTTAACCAGTATCCAAATCGCGTGTATGGGTAAAATACAATCTTAATTTATCAATTTTTCCTTCCTGTGACTTCGTTTAGCTTTAATCACAAAGCGTTTCGAGGCATACGCCCCATCACCAGTGTAATCATTCCGTAGAGTTTGTCACAATATTAAAAAGCCGACATGAAGCACACACGCGACATGCGTATAATATGACATGGTGCACACCATACGAACGTTGTAGGGAAGTCACGCGAGCAGTAACGTCCGTATGGTGCGGACTATGAATTCAATTCTACATTCACGGCGCTTGTGTGTTTATATTGTGCGTTTTATGCTTATGTATGTATGCTTCAAGTTGCCTTTTGCAATGCTGTGACAACCCTACGAAACGATATCACCCGATGGTGAGGCGTAGGCCTACGTCTCGAACAGCTTTGTGATTACGACACGACGAAGTCACAGGACGAATAAAATTGGAAAATTTAATACTTTATTTTAAGCAAACACCCGTCTTATACGCACAGCTTATCAGAGGTTGTGTTTTAGCCCATCATTATCGATATTTTAAGAAGTTGAAATGAAAGGTGGATCTATTACAGGTTCATAAAAATAGATTGTTTACACCGCTATAAATACAAAAAACTTAAAGGTAAGGACCACAAAACCGATAAGAAGTATGAAGAGTATTTGTAGGAGGTGTTAAGCAAACACGAGAGAATGTAGCCTACTTGTGGGCGTGCCCGTGTGGGTGCAATCCAAAGGGAATTGATATTTCAGTGTATGCAACGGAGTCACGCGAACACTACATCTAACAATACAATCATCGTACTTGAATGTATTCTGGTACTGTGGTTTGTTTTGTTTTTACTCTACATGCAATGTGGAAGGGAAAATCAGTGGCTGAGAATTAGAACGATTATATTTCCTAAATACAAAAAAGAAAAAAAGTTTTTGTAAGTAATCAATGTTTTTGTATTTTTTCTGACAACTGAAAAATTATCTAATATTAATATTTATCTAATAATAAACGTAATTCGTTCAACATAGTGAGCGAGTGCTGCAGTTCAGGCAGCTTACTAGTTCTTTTACGTTTTTAGCTTCTGAAGACGACCTCGCATTCTGGGATTTAAAACGTTAAGCGTTAAAATTACGATGGAGGTAGTCTGGAAAAAAATTATTGATTTTTTATTCTTTTGAAGTTATTTGAAAAAGCCCTTTTTTAGTTTTATTTTCTTAAAAAATTCACCATTACAAAGTTATCCTAACACCATATTAAATTTTAACAAATTCCTAATGTTCTGTTAGGTTCCATTCTACTTTCATAATTGTCAAAATCTCCTGTCTATATAAAAAAGTATTTTATAACAGATCAAAGGTAAAAAGGTCCTATACCGGACCAAAATGTTCCGTGATGTCAGAACATTGCGATACGCGATGCACAACAGAAACCGAAATGATTTTCGGATAGCATCTCAAATCACAACCATGTTTATCTTCTTTTGCTTTAGTGTATATTCGTGCACATTTCTTATTCTAAGTAGTCTACCCATTTTGAATTACTTAATTTGGATTAAGCAAGACACAGTTCGATTGATGGAATGTCATGATTCTCTGACACTTCATACCATGGATGGAGAAGACCAATAAAAACAATAATGTGCAGGTATAGAGTGAATGGCAATGCTACCATGCTACCACGGTTAATAGTTGAAAGTACCTAATAAGGATGGCCAACCTTAATACTGAGCCTAACTGGGCTAAAGGAAGTAAGGGAATAGTTTCAGTTTTGTCTTAACAACGTGATAGGGGATATTCATTTCTTGAACAATAACCACTGACAAAATTCTTAACTTAAAGGATATACGTCTACGTTTATAAGCCTAGACATGAAAATCAAAATTACGTTCCCTAACGTGAAATACAATGGGATCGTCTCCAACACAACTTACCAATGTGGAATCTGATTAATGATAGTCGCGAATTCTTTCCGGGGTGCAATCATCAACTAGCGAAATCGATTTTTAGTGTATAGCAGAACGTAGGCTACGATGATTCCCATACGTCCTGTAACGTCAACGACATAAGCATCGAAACGAACACGACTGTACAAGACAACAGCAAATTATTATCTTTGATGTTTACAATTTATTGTCTTGTTTAAGTATGATGCCGTACAAGAACAAAACAACTTCGCAGTGTTAATCATACTCATTTACATACGCAAATGAAGACGGTGATATAAATTGTTTATGCGCGTGAAGCTGTCAGACTGAGAATTGCATTTGAATCCTCCATAAACCAAACTTGAGTCACGGCTGAAAATTTATTGTAATTATTAATCTATTGTTCGGAATCGATTATAACTTTACAACTTTACGAGTCCTTGGGATTGTCACCTGTGTATGAGCGCGCACGCTTTAGTGTACAACGAAGTACCGTACGTATAATTGCAACACACACTGCTTAGGAGCAATAAAAGCCTGGTGTGCGGTCTCTCTCTATCTCTCTCTCTCTCGCTCTAAAAAGTGAGTATGTATATTCAAAACTTAATCACGAAACATTCAACTGTCCTGCAACTTTAACCCCATTCTTACGATGGGCACAATTTAAAGTTTTCCTGCTGACCTTCGTTTACCCTTTCAGACCCAAAACTGCAGCTGGAAGATCCAAGAATCTCTTCTTTCAAATGCCTCCAGTATTTCTTCCACCACACTACCCCTCTACACCACTATCATACAGATACTCTACTAAATAAAGTGCTTCAACCACCGGAATTTTCTTTAAGAAGTGGTTTTCCACATTTTCAATTTTTCAACTAATAAAGCCAATTTTTTCTCTTGCAGCTCAGACTTTCGTCGATGAACTACTCGATATTCATGTCTCAAAAGCATCTGTTTGCTTCTTATCATTACCCACGGTCCACGATTCAAAGAGACGCGATAGGAGGCAATTGTTTTGAATGAATTTGTTTACTTGTTTTGAATCCAATATTTTTTTTCTAGTTAGCACCCTCTGTTCTTTCGTAAGATGTTTTTAGACTGTGATATAGGAGGATTAATATCTTCACTGTGTCTTGTAGCCATAAAGTCTATACCATGACATTACTCTATTAGACAACGTTTTCAGTAGGCCTAATTCCATCGGGTCAGTTTCTGTCAACACTCGACTGTCAGTAAACGAAGTTCTATGAGCTTTTATCAAAGAGATCATGCAATTTTCGTTTATCTGAAAAAATAGGCTTTTATTTATATACATAATTTCATATTGCCCGCTTCAATGTAATCTCCATCGAATATGACAGATATATAGAACACACCAGACATTCTCAACATTCAAATCCGAACTCAACAGTAGCCAAACACATAAAACAACAATCTTGTGAATATGGTCCAATACAGCAACATTTAACGGTATTGAAAACATGCACTGATGAAACAAGATCTAATATATTATTACGAAACGTGTACCTTCGTATTAAGAGTGTTAATATGTAATAAAAACTGGGTTGCTTAATAAATACTTTTGCTCAATGTGTATTTGTTTTTGTCAGTTGATACTAATGGTTGCGTGTTTATTCCTCGTATATAACTTATGTTAATTCTATTTAATTATAATTTTATGTTATGGATAAATCTTCTTTATCGATTAATTCTAGAATTAACTGAAGAGAATTCTTCAGTTCGTCTGCTTCAAATGTTTGAATATAGCGGTTGTATCGTCCCAAAACAATTTCTTAATGAATACGTCCGATTTCCATTTCAAACGTATCGTTGAGGTTAATTTCGGTTTCGTAATTTGTGTTATTTTTACAACTCGCAGACGTCTTCTTGATCTTCGTGCGTATAGAGCGAATCCTATTTATACTTTACCTTCGAGAAATAAAACACATGGAAATGATATTGGTAATAATAATGTTTAATCTTTAAAATTTTTATTCAGTTTTAGTAAAAAATTGTTATTTCGATATTAACGTTAGCAATGATCGATTCTTATCTCAGGGTCACTTGTCAAATGAATTAAGTATATAAAAGTGAAGTTCTTTTGGCTGCTACGCAAGGTTCAATTAATTAATAAAAAATAAATAAAGAGTACATTACAATGGAAATAGATTAATAGAGTCTACTTATTATCTAACATAATATTATAAATAGCTATTAATGTTTGAACAGTATGGTCTGTAATATTTCATTTCGTATGTGCGCAAGGCATGCTGGTTGGTTAGTGACGTCATTAAAATGGCTGATGAGTGACCAGCTGTAGTTAGGGTAAATTAGTTCCCAATCTATATTAATAAAATAGTGTCACTTCGTGTTCACTATTTCTTATATTGTGTTCTTTTTTTCTTTTATAAAATGTTTTATCAGTTACTAATGTGGTGCGAGTTGTTGGTGTTGCTGGTGATTATTCGTATTTGGATTACAAGAATTGGTAGGTTAAATTTTGTAGAATACATACAGTTCTTTAGTTAATTTTAATTTAGGCTTCCTTCTTGTTCATCTCTTTATATTTTCGTTAACTTCACTGGTAGTCGTTCATGTTGGGTTAGATGACTTATTGTAATGACTTCATGATTTTTCTTTTTTGGTAATTCATCCTTCTGAGTTTGGTTCCTTTCTTGAACATTTTTTACATAATTTTTTTTTATCAGCACTACTCAACCGTATTCTATCGTGGTTAACAATCAAGTGTCCCAATTTCTTCTTTTTTTCACTGAAGCTGACCAAAATTTCTTGGATTCTTATTGGCCCATTATGCAAAGTTCAAGTGTTACATTACCATGATCATTAAAATACATAACATTTTATATTTTGCCTTCAAATTACCTTTTTATCATAACACAATAATATTTAATACAATTTATATGTGGTTATTCCAAATAAAATTATAAATCTTTTGATACCAAACATGGCTTGGTTTGGTCATGTAAAAACTAGAATCTTGTAGATTTTACATTTATCTTACTAAATAATTTAGAATGATGGATGACAGTTGACTATGACCCTTTGATACAATATTAATTTAACTTGATCTGCTAGTAACAAGAACTTTTGACTATACTCTCTTAACTATACTCCTTATCTTAATAATTATAATTTCCTACATTTAACTGGTTACACACTGCTAAACAATTGTCTGTGTGTTATTTTCGAAATCAGTAGCATCAAATTCTGTTTGATTGAACATAACTTCTTAATACTAAATAACACCCCACTTTTTAATTATAGTCTGTGTTATTATTATTATGCCACCTTTTATATGTTTGTTCTCACTTTTGTCACTATAGGGTTTTGTGCCCTTTTGTCACCTTATTTTACTAAAAGAAAGATTTTTATTGGCCTATTTAGTTCTATAGGTAATACACATTTTATGTTATGAAGTGGCTGTACTCTTTATTATTTTGGTTATTGTTGCTTTACTTGATGCTCGTTTACAGCTTTACTTTTTTACTGATTTACTGCCCTATCTAACTGGGTAATGTCTGGTTATTATTGGTTAGTCATTGTCATGTCAATGTTTGGTGTTGTTGAGTTAATTTTGTCCATTCATTATCTTTAATTTTGGGGTTTTCGGTTTATTAGCTGGTGATCATAATGCTTGGTTCTATTCCTGAATGAGTTTTCACAGTTTATTATTTATAATTTTATTAGTCATACTGTTTTCTGTTTCGTTACAATATATGAACAATACCGAATATACAAACATGTAAAAGGAGAGGGCCACGAAAATCTATTGAACATCATGACGAACTTCAAAAGTCGTCTCACATTGGAGATATTGAGGCAAAATGAAAATCAACATACAGTATTCAGCTGATATAATGTATAGACCTGAATGTATACATAAACACTCCTCAACAAAATCAGTTCTCAAGAAACTTTGGGCACAAACGTACGTTTCACGATCATTAATCAGTGTTTACGAATTCGTTTTTTGTAAATACAGTAGTATTGTTTTACAATATCGTGACCGCCAGTGCACAGTTCATATGTCCTGACGATGTTATACGGCCGAAATCGATCGAAATTAAGCATATAATTAAAACTTTATTATAATCATATGTATGGTATCTTTAGGTTATGAACAACGAGTACACTACATAAAACATTGGGAATATAACACAATTATGTTAAAGTATTTTTAGTCTCCAAAACATTACTGGAATGCACTTTTGGCATAGCCTTAAATTCGCTAAGCAGTTTTGTTTAATGTCATTATCACCGTCACGAAACATTGTTTTTTCATTTTTTTTTTTGTGTTAAGAAAGAGCCAAGCGTGTGGAAACGTCTGGCGAATAGACCGGTCTTGGTATCGTCACAATGTAGTTTTGCCTTAAATTCTTGAACAACCGGTCGTGTGTGTGTGTGTGTGTGTGCACTATCGGTGTGCCATTTTCACAAACTATCCTTATGTAGACCTGGCCGTCTTCCACGAACGGCTTCACGTAAGCGGTATCATATGCCCGAATACAAATCCTTACGATAGTATGGGCTAGTGATAAATATTCACGGAACTCAATACAACAACCTTCATCTTACTAACACGAACTCAAATTCGCGACTGTCTTTGAAGCCTTTGTACCATTCATAAACCGATCTTTCGTTCTTGCCAAAAGGCTCTACAACACTTCCACCAAGTTATGGTAGTGTATGTCATTCTCTACACAACATTAATTCAAGATCTTCAATTATATATCGTGTGATGTGAAGACATCGTTCAACACAAGATCCATACACTCAATTATTAAATATCCAATAAGCACCCGACCATTACAAGAAGGTATACCGACTACAGGGTAAAAAGCAGTCTCGAACCGCACATTTTTAAAACGTGGGAAATTAAAAATTTGCTCTAACTTATTCATCAAACGTAGAATACCGATGTTTACAATATACCGACTACGTTTCTAGTTCAAAAGTAAATCTCTTATCATTTGTATGCACAGCAAAGACTGACTGGTTACACCGTCACGATTTCGTCGTCTGGCGACATCTTTCAGTACGGACGCAGTGCGAGTTCGTAGGCAGTGGCAGCCTTGAGGTTGATGATCTCGCTTCCGAACCACTAATTAACCGCTCCTGTCTAATTGTATAAGGTACAACAATTCATTGTTCTCTGCACTTGTCGACACCGTCACGCCGGCGGAGTCAACCAAATTATTGCATCACTGTCGGTCAATTGTTACAAAATAATCACTAGTTTGTTGTTAACCCAAATGTACATGCGCGCCCACACCCATATCCGCGCGTATGACTATTTTGTGATAATAACCACAAGAAACTCTCAAGATACTACAGCAGTATATTTTGTAAGTAATCTGTACATCGCGTATTCAAAGACTCTCCCAATCTGAAATAAGGAAGACTGAGGCACGGCAAGGGTATTAAATACAAATCTGCTGTAAATTTTAATCTACACCCTTATATATATATATTGTAAGGGTACATATCTTCAACACACACTAATGAAGAAACATGATAAGAATAAATTATTAAATACTTAACACTATGATTAAAAGGGATGAATCAGAGATGAAAGAATGGGTAATTAACATAATAATACGATCGAACATATAAAAGTAATAATAAAAGTAACCTCTGATAAGAGAAATGTAGCAAGCAACGAACCAAAACGTTGAAAACAATAATACAATGCGATTTAACCATAATAACCCAATAGATGGTAAGTGAGAAGGTAGAACCAGCCCCAACACCAAAGAAAGGATATATAAATCATCACAAAATAAGTGAGAAGGTAGAACCAGCCCCAAAACCAAGGAAAGGATATATAAATCATCACAAAATAAGTGAGAAGGTAGAACCAGCCCCAACACCAAAGAAGGGATATATAAGTCATAACAAAATAAGTGAGAAAATATAACAAGCACTAATACCAGTGATAGGATATATCAAGACAAACGAAATGGAGGGAATAACTAGAACCAGCCACAACAACAGTGATTGACCAAATAAAATGAAACCAGATGAGAAGGTGAAAACCATAATATAAATGAAATTAAATGAAACGAAATGAAATGAAAGGACACAAACCAGTAATGTAGAACAAGAAAAGGAGAAATGTTACATTCCAATAAAGTAATGGAAACAGAAACCAATGAATGATAATTGTAAACGATAATTATTAGTATCAACCAAACAAGCAATGTAAATGATGTGTTAAAATTCAATAACCTAAATTTAAACAAAGTATAGTAATCAAATAAATAGAGAGTAACTATGATAAATCAATCTAATACGACATGAACTTGTTAATATTATAATTAAACCTTGTAAAGTGAGAGGTAGGGAGTTAGAGAAATAGTGAACATTGTAAAATGAGAAAGAGAATTTAAGGTTAGGTAATACCCACTAGTAACACTTAAATTAAACATATAGAGTGGAAAGTGATAGTGTAAAACACCAAATTAAATAGAACCCTATTGATAGGGATAGACACCAAATAATCAGTGAAAAAACACTAAAGATTTAAGAGTGATCAAAAACCATCAGTGAGTGGTAAAAATAAGTGAAAGCTGATAATGGCTAATCACAGAAAGGACTGTGGCAATCAATAGCTATTATCCAGTGAACACAAGTGTATTAATAACAAAATGAAAGAAAGTGTAACAGACTAGATAATAAGTATGTTTTAGATAATAGTAGTAATTACTACTTGTCATATTTTAGTTTGCAAATCTTAATGTTAGGTATTAATTTGTTAATTAGTATTATTGTTCATGCATTCAAGAACGAATGACTATCAGTGTGTTAATACACAGAATACATGATTTTTATTCACAGAAATAAGAATCCAATATCATTAATTTAAAATGATACATTAAAGAATATTTTTATTGACAAACTGATAATAATAAAAAAAGATATTAATATTAGATAGTAAACAGTTGTTGAAGATTCAGTTATGGCTTAATGTCATTTAGAGTTAGTCATAACAATATATCATTGTATTAATATGTTTAATTCATGTTTATGTTTTTATGTTTTATGTCAAGTAATAATTATAATTCATCGAAGAGTATGAGGAGATGAAGAGTATGAACATTGTGAGTAATGACATGCAATAATGATTATGTTTGATAAATAGGAATATGGCTGTAGGAATTATACAGACCATAAACCTACATGTTATGTTTTAAGTAATAGAGAATAGTAAATAATAATTCAATTATAAACAAAAGAAAATAAACAAAAGCAATAATTAAGAAACAAGATAAATTCAGACAAATCTGTAATACTGAAAAAGCAGTTATGCACAAGCCATAATATGGAAACTAATAAAATAACATACAATTACTATAAAACAGACACAAAACCAATCAACAAGTAAACAAATCATGTGTAAAACAAACCAAAACCTGTACAAAGGGAAAATAAAATGTAATCTATATAAATGAAGAAAAAATAGACAATTACTACTTAGGCCTATGCAATGCCTAACAGTAATACACCAAAAACTACAAATTTTAAGAATTTAACTATGACATGAGCAAATCAAAGACAAGTAAACAGTAAATGATAATTAGGGAATCAAAATAAGAGAGAAATGTTAAAGTAATTGTATAAAATAAGAAAGCAATGTAATTAGATAATATCAACATAACTATCCAAATGTTAATACATCAGTAAACCCAACCTTATGGGATGTTAAATTAATCTTTGAAACAAAATACAAACAGTGGTGATAATATCTCATACTTAAAAAAGAATACCGAAGATTAATAGCAATCAGAAGATATTTAATCATTTTGAATAAAAATTCAAATATTCTAACAATGGTCTTAAGTCAAGTTTATCCAATCAGAATCTATTAGTTACCATTACAACGGAACGTTATTGATGATTTTTCCGTTAGGAACGTTTAATCTTAGAGTGACGCTTTTGAGGAAGAGACGCCAGGCCGTGAAGGGCCCAAATTTTATATAAAAACAGTCAAAGTGACCAGATTTCATGAAGTGAAGAACACAACTACCTGATGAGGGAATAACACGTTCAACCCAGGCAAAGGACCAGCTTAATTAAATCCAGATTAATTAAAATCGACCAACTAACATGAAAAAGACGCAAGGCGTACCTGAAGCCAAAGATGATGATTGAAGATTGAAGAACCAACATCGATGAACCCAACCTCTTTCAACTATCTGACACTACACCTCAAAGCAACTGATGATAAGTATTGCCGAGTTAACTAAATTTCCGAAATAAATTCTCTTTAAATTTTCTCACTACACTGTGAACTCTCACTATAACTGATGGTATTATTTCTTCAAAGATTAATAAATAAAACATATTTATGAATACCAACTAACTGAATATAACCTATGTACTAAACGAATAACTCCGTCACACACTTTTAACATCACAGCATTGAATTTAATGTAAACCTTTTTTCATGTTTAATTACCACGATTGTAAGATAGTGTACTGTATTTAATTATCTTGTTCTAAACTTCTTTGTCGTACTTAAAAGAATTCATTGGCAATTTTATTTTGTATAAAATAAGAAACGGCGTCTATCATGGCGATTGACTAACTTTGCATTGCCAACCCTGGTTTCTGCTGAGTGAACGATTAATTATTGCCGAGGCTAAAATCTATTATATTAATCACATTTGTATAAACATTAATGAAATTTAACAAATTATAAAGCCAAATAAAAAAGTGTGAATCGTTACTAACTGTCCAGTAATTATTTCAAGTATATTATGTATGTTGTGTTTTGTAGCAGTGAGTAGAATTTACAACATTTTACGTTGGTAACACGTTCCCCCACTCAAGCGAGATTCGAGTTCCAGCCAGTCGGCGAACAATTCGAATCAAATACTACAGTACAATAAAACAACGAATATAGAATCTTTTGTTTTCTGGTAAAACAATTAATTATCTAACAGTCGTGTTTTTTCTAACTTCTCACGCTGACGATGTCCGTCGCGAACGCACGAATTACCAGTACCGATATCTTCACGAGTGTAATCCTTACCTGTCCTTCAATGAGTATCTTTATTTCCCGGGCGGCGCCAAATTGTTTATGAAAACAATGAAAAAAGTTAAACTGAGCGGTCGTTCTATTCGGTGATGACTAATTCAAATTACCCTCGCAAACTGGCGGGCATTTGAATCTCGCTTGTAGTTCGTCGTGCTGCCAACGTCTAAATCTGGCAGACAATTTTGCTCATCGCTAAAGTACACAAACTTTATAATACAATTTATAATGAAATATAGGACGGTTATTACTAATCAGTACTAGTTTATTAACGTGAAATAGTTAATAGTTATTCAGTTAGATACAAAACATACTGTTATTAAATAATGTTGCTCCGGCAATAAATAGACAATATCTCAAGGTTGGCTAAGTTGACTGAAGAGTTTCTAAATCGACATGGCTGTCGTCAATGTTTATTTTCTACAGTTCATTCAATCAATGAGTCCTTTTGATTACGAAAAAATAGAATTAAGATGTTAATAAAGTACACTACCTTACATCAATGGTACTTATATACTATTAAAGTTAAATACAATTCGTTTTTTGAGTGTTAAAAAGTGTTTGTTAAAATTTCGTACTTCGTACACAGGTTAATATTATGTTTACATACAAGTTTAATATTTATTATCAATTAATCCTTGAAAGAAATTTAATTACCAAGTTCGGAGTGAGAGTTTTTGGTGTTGTGAGAAAAGTTAATTAATTTAGTTCCTAAATTCGGGTAGTTCAGATATACTTAACAAATCTTGTCGAATTCTGGTGAAGAGTCACTTTGTTATTAGTTAGGTTGGGTTGATACGATCATTAATCTTCCATCATTTGTACTTTGGATTGCATTTGGCTTCTTTTTCAATTAATTTGGATTTTTTAATTAGTTTTGAATATTGAAATCTGGTTTATTATCTCTCTTTGGTTAAATAGTTCTTTATTAGACTTCTTGCATCCACATCTCGTTCAATTTAGCCGTATTTATTACTATTTTCATGAATAATTGAGTCGAATATGGTTTGGCTTCTGTATATCTTGATCGTCAATAATGGACTAATGTTTTATAACGGAATTAAATATAATAACGTTCCGTTGTTATGGCAACTGACTATACTCTCATTGGTTGATTACATTTATGTCTATTGTTATAATATTTGAATTTTAATTCAAAATTAATAAATATTTTCTGATGGCTATTATTCTTCTGTCTTCTTATCAATGTATTAGATATTATCATAACTGTTTCTATTTTTTTCAAAGATCATTTTGACATCCCACAAAGCTGGGTTTGTTCATGACATGACATGTTCATGTCAGTTTTGACAAAATGCTAATATTATATTATTACATTTCTTTCTTATTTTATGTTTTTTATCTAATTCTGACATCTTAATATGGGTCACTAATTGTAATTAATGAGTTACTTGCCCTGCATTTTCTAATACAGTAGTTAATTTCTTACAACTTGTTTATTTTGACTTTATACAGTTAGGCATTTTATAGGCCTAAGTAGTAGTTGGCTATATCTTCTTTTTTTACACAAATTAAAGATTATTTTTCATTTACATATGTTTTGCTTGGTGTCACTTATGACTTATTTACCTTTTGAATTAATTTGGGCTGTTTTACAATAATTGAATGTTCTTATTAACTTACAAAATCACTGCTTGTCTGTTATTCTCTTATTTCTTTTTCTGTCTTTACTCTAATGATTAATATTATGTTTGTAAAATTTTATCTCCTTTCTTAATCTATTGCCATTTCTTATAACTTGTTTATCACTTAATATTACTATAAAACATAACACAAAAATTAGGTTTATGGTCTGTTTACTTTTCAGCCATATTCCTTCTTACAAACTCAACTCTTTTAATCGAACAAATAACAATTTTGGTGAATAACATTATAACACCATTTATTTTATCTTGATAATCATCCCTGGAATATTTTTATTAACATAGGATGTCTTATTTTCATTGTCCTCATAGTACTAGTTTATTATTAATTAACACTATTATACTAATAGTCTATCCATCTTTTACAATCTGTTTTATTATCTTTGTTTCTTTTTCTTATTATTGTGAATTGTTTATTCTCTCACTTCTAATACTTACACTGTTTATCACTTCCACTTCCTACCTATCTCTCACTTTTGGGTTTTTATTATTTTATACACAATTTATAGTTAGTCTGTCAACATTTTATGTTTTGGTTTTCTTATCATCATTAACAATATACATTATGCTGGTTAGTGTACTTTAACTAGGATTATTTAATGCTTGTTACTAGATATTTATTATTTGTTTGTGCTCTTTTATCATTGGTCTAGTTTATACCTTCTCATTTTATTTTCTTTACTGGGTCAGTCACTTGCGTTGGGTCATGGTCATTTGTCTCGTCATAGTCATTTTATTTTCCTTAGTTTAATATAGTTAATTCATTATAGTTCTTCTCTGGTATTGGGGCTGCTTTTGGTGTCGTGACAATAAATATATATATATATATATATATATATATTGTAACAATAACTAACGAGCCGTTTATTAGTAGTATTCCGCAAGTTGGAAGCGTCAATTTGTACCAAATACTTTATTTAGTATAATGAATTCGTTTACTGTCGTTGTTCACTATTCCCGCCGTTCGCTCGCGCCTCGGCGTCCAAAACCAGTGACGTAATGCGGAGCTGCCAACTGCCGCTCCGTCCGCTTTGCTGTGCTGTCGTATTTTTTAATTTTAACAGTAATAATAATGCAAAATAAAACCAAACAGATGTACTCTTTCAATCAATCTTTATTCAATTGAAGGAGTGATCAATTACGTTTCTCTTTTTTCTTTATTTTAAATACAAATTGTGACAAATTATGTCGTCTTCATTCATAAGTTGGTAGGTTGGAATCAAACCAAAATAATGTTGCTTGTTGTTTGTATTCTATTAAATAAAATAATCTCAGGGCGTATTCGGTCCGTATATTATGGTTAAACAATTAATACAACTCTTAAAATCAAAATACAAACTTTACAATAGAAGGATATAAAAAGGTTTTGATGTTTATAGTGCAAACTAGTAGTCGTGTGTGTTATCCACAGTTTTAGGTTATGAACAGTTTTAGATATTTGTTAATTGTCGTTCAGTTTTTTGGTATTCAAAAGGTGTAATAATTAATTTGTGTTATCTTCAAGTGTTCTTTAGTGTTGGTGTATTATATTGGATGTGATTTTTATTATTTAGTTTTCTAAGTGGTTCGTGTGCTCGTATGTGGGTGTTGTTGTTGGATAAGGTTATAAAATTATTCAGATTCACCCAGGTCCTCTTCTTTTATTCGTACAGGACGAAGGTGATGTCCAAACCTTCCTCAGTTCCTCTTCCAGGATTTGTATTCTTCCGAATTGGTGTCTGGTTGTTCTTGGGTTCCTATGTTCTTCAATAACCGTCCTGATTCGTTTTACTATGTTTGGTTTAGGTTTACTTTGTTTAAACTATAATTAGTTAAGACGTTTTAAAAACGCGTCTGTCTTCAATGATCGTTGTTAAAGAAGTCTTTTTTATTTATCTGAATTTTCGGTTGCTAAGGTAAAACTTGAAATCTGGTTGGTTGATTCAGATATACATTGTCATACAAATTCATTGTTTTATTGCATGAACTTGGCAAAAACTTTTAAATTAGTATTACTCTGTTATACTAATTGGGAATTTAAAACTAATAGCATCATTATTTTGGTTTTAACATTTGTGACACATAGACACCAAACATGCCTATTTTTGCTTAAGAAATTCTGATGTTACATTTTTGCTATTTGAATTTTCTTAAATAATTTAAAACTGATTATTTCGATTCCATATTTACTGTGTATACTATTAATTATAAACCTATCCATATTACAACATTTGTTTTATAAAATTCTAAATGTATTTCCTAAAATTTACAAAATTCCAAAGTTTTTATAGGCCTTGGTGTTATAGGTCTTGACATGTTAAATTTCCATTTTCTGTTATTGTAACACCTATTAACTATGCAACTACCATCAAAACTACTACCTATAACTCTATTAGTATTATTATTTAAAATTACAACAATAATTATCACTGGAACATTATAAAAAACATAATTCACATTTTGTGATTAAACAATCTGTATATGCCTGGTTACATAAATCCTGCATAAGACATATCGTCCACTCATTACCTAACAAAACTATAAATAACATAAACACAACTTTATTCTTACTTTTGAACATTTAAATAAAAAGTTTAATCATTTAATAATGATTTTCTATTTTTCTTAGGCAGTTCAGCCATTGCTGTACTAGGTATTTTTATTGTTTTTTCATCTTATATACATTTGATAATTATTATTTGATTGTACAGTATTTATTTTATCACATTAGGTCCACCATTATTCACACTATTAATTATATGTTTCCAAGTATCTATAATGATTGTGTTCTTGTATTATTCAATTATATTGGTTAGTTAACATTTTGGTACTATATTATTTTACATTCTAATGTATTTGGCCCTATTATCCCTCAATTTGTATTTTGATTATTATTATATTATATGATACTTTTAACAATGCAATTTGTTTACTGATGGTAATGGTCTGGCTTTGTAAGTATTATTATTGTAATTATTTGAATTTTATCTCATCATCGAGGTATTTTACATCACTTTACCTAAACATTAATTTGGGTACGGTCAGTTATAGTCTGTCAGTTTAAATTTGTCATTTGTTCATCTTCACTATCATTTTTAAAAGATATGTTTCTTCTTGTTAAGTTTCTTATCTATGATCTTCATTAAATCTGGTACGATATCAAGCTGTGCCAAATGTAATGTTACAATATATATATACACACACATATATATTATATGTATAATGGACACTATTTCATATTCATATGCGAGCGAGCGCATACAATAGCATAAAACGAATGCGCGCGCACGGAGATATTAACAACGGCATTATATTATTTACGGTAGCACTATCTGAGGAGAGCGTCATCGTCACTATTTATTTTTGACACACATTTTGGATAATGATGTCAGCGGTGCTGAGCTTTTAGAAGCCGCTGGGCCCTAACAACCAGCCATTCCCCCTGGACAGTATGTGGTAATTTTCGCATTAATAGGTTGGCTAATCTGTATTTTCTGAAATTGCTTATCATGTTTATACAAACGACACAGTTGTCCGAGCTACGGCAGGCGGCAGACGTCATAACGTTTGCTCGCTTGTTCTGTCATACATCATTTTTCTTGTCGTCAGACAATCATTGTAGGCCTTAGGCCACAACATTATATTGCATACTTGCAATACATTGCTAATGCTTTTTCATGTAGCTTGAGTGTCGCGTACTCGCGCCTCAAGTCTTACGACAATTCATACGACATTCGTCTAGGCCTTAGGCCTTAACATTTTAATCTGAGTGTCGCACATTTGCGCCTCATCTAACGTGTAGCGTTCTTAACGACTCTGTTTATTAACATTTTAATCTGTTCAGACTTAGCCAATCTCAACAACATAATTTAAGTATAACAGAAACTTAATAAATGTATTATACAGTCCACTATCGTTATTATTCTGCATCCTGGCAATAGCACCACAAACATCATTCTTCCTAATAGAACATTTTTGGTACACACGTGCCGATCTCAACATTTTTTTTAGGTCCGCTCGGGCCGCATCTCAACATTTTTTTGGTCCTCACGGGACGGACTTATACATTTTTTTGGTCGCTCCGTGCCTGGATTCGCCATTCACCTTTTCCAACTTAACAGCGGTTTTCATCATTTTTCTGCCGCAATTGCTGACCATCACGGGCGATTCAGCATATTCGCTGATCCGACCGTCTCGGGACTTACTCAGCATTTCTTTCGTCGCCATTGAGCCTCGTGACGACACCACTGCAAGACCATCCATGTGCTAGCGTCTACACTCCAGTTTAAGCAGTCATCTCACCGGTCTGTGTGTTTGCCATCTTCTCCACGGCCTCGACGCTCCAGGACATCGCATACCAGGTACCACATCATTAACAGGTGCGTACAATGGCTGAAGAAGGCCTCAAAGTGTTCGTCAGAAAGAGAGGCGGCTTAAAGTCTGCCATAGTGCGAATTAATTCGGCTATAATTAACTTTGATAAAAACTAATACAAAACATTTTTTAACAGTTAGACTCGAAAGTCTAAAAAGCTTGGCAACAAAATACGATGAGGTACAGTCCGAAATTGAACTCATTTCTAAAGACATAAACGCTGCTCAAGAAGACCGAATTGAGGTTGCAGAGCTGCTATATTCAACAGAAGCCAATATCTTGCAATTGATAGAAAGCTTCAACGTTCAGACTGTATCTCCCGTATTAACAAGCAACATACAATTAAAACCGATATGCCCTGCTTCACAGGCAATATCTTAGAATGGCAGCACTTTTATTCAATATTTCTGGACTTGGTGCTCGCCAGATCTGATTTAACGTCAGTGCAGAAATTACATTATTTGTATTCGTCTCTGAAAAATGAGCCGCTAGATTTAATTAAGGCATTACCTATTTGTAACGAAAACTATTCGATAGCGTTGAGTTTTCTGTCCGCTAGATATGACAACAAATTCATACTACCTAAGTATTATATTCAAAATTTACTTGAAGTAAAGTCAACAATTAAGGACTCTGTCCAAAGTTTGGCAGAATTCATAAATACGATAACGTCTTCCGTTAATTCACTGGCGGCCATGCAACTGTCAGTGGATTCATTCGAGCTTATCACTGTACAATTATTGTCAGCAAAACTGGATCATACCACGTTTAAATTATGGAAGGAGTCTATAGACCCTGATAATCTTCCTAACTTTCAAAGCTTCACTCACTTTTTAAACGCACGTAGACAGTTGCTAGAAAATACACTGCCTATCGATGCCGGACAGCAGCTCAACAAATCAACTTTAAGATTCAATAAATCTGACAAACATAAATCACGAAACTCTGCTGGCAGCACTGCATTTAAAAGTTATCACTCAGCGTCAAACAATTATTCATGCTTATGCTGTAAATCTAATCATCCAATTTACATGTGTGATAAATTTCGTGCACTAAGCACATCAGAACGAGGACAATTTATATTAAATCATAAATGCTGTACCAATTGTTTAAGACCAGATCATTTCTCATCTAATTGTAAGATTAAACAATCATGTAATATCTGTTCAAAACGACACCATACATTGCTACACATAAATAATGTGTCAAAACCAGTTTCTGCCGGCAGCAGCAACTACTGTTCACTTAAATTACAATCTACAAACAATGTTCTTTTATCAACAGCAATTGTGTTTGTCATAGACCAGGCTGGCAATAGACAACCCGCAAGAGTGCTATTGGATGCGGGGTCACAAATAAATTTTTGTACGGAATCATTTGCTAAGAAATTACGGCTTAACTTGACTAAATATAACATACCGATTACAGGTATAAATAATACCGCTTATTGTGCCACTAATTTAGCGTCTATACGCATTATCTCACGCTAACAAAGATTTAGTTTCCAAGCAACATGCGCGGTCTTATCTGCATTAACCCATAAATTGCCAGCACAATCTTTTGACATAAATTAGTTTAATGTCCCAGATAACGTTTTCCTCGCCGATCCACAGTTCAACATAACAGCTGATATCGATATACTTTTAGGAGCACAATTTTAGTTAGATTTAATTTTACCTAACAAATATGTACGAGGTTCTCATTTCCCTACTATACAAGAAACAAAGTTAGGCTACATTCTAGCATGCAATCTGCCCAAACACTGCCGTTATAAGGGTCCTGCTGTTTCGTTCCTGGCTAGGAACAACGACAGTCAAATTCTGGCGTCTCTCGAGAAATTTTGAGAGACCGAAACTATCCCTGATAATGCGCCCATTAGTAACGATTCAGCTTGTGAGGAGCATTTGTTAAGTCTACTCATCGCAGTGAAGAGGGTAGGTTCGTTGTTTCGCTACCATTTAAGTCTGACAATCCCCAGTTGCGTGAGTCCTATGCTACCGCTTGTTTGTCTCAATCTTCCGAGTCCAATCTTTTTCCACCCTTTTTACCTTCTAATCTGTTGTCTCCTGAATTCACTGCGAAGGAGAAACAAACCACCAAACTTTCTTTAATGTCTACCTTAGCCATTGATCTTTCAAAGGAGTTTTCTTTGTTGCACCGTCTGACTCGCGTATACGCTTACTGCTTTCGATTCATCAAAAATATTAGACTCTCCAGTGCTGAGAAAATATCGGGCGCTCTTACCCCCGTTGAAATTCATTCCACTCTTAATTTTTTCATAAAACAATCTCAGTCGATCCACTTCGCTGCCGAGATTAATTGTCTTCGTAATGGGCCTTCTGTCTCTATTAGGAGCAAGTTGTCTTCTCTGGACCCGTTTCTTGATGAGTCTGGCGTAATACGCGTCGGCGGGTGCTTACAGCAGTCGCAACTACCTTATGACAATAAGCATCCTATTGTCTTGCATCCATCGGCTCATATTACTCGCCTTATTATTGAACGCGAACACATTCGTCTACTCCACGCTGGTGCTCAACTCGTGCATCACTCATTTCTTCAACGTTGGTGGATCTTTAACGCCAAGATAGTCATTCGCTCCATCATTCGTAGATGCGTCAAGTGTCTCAGGTTTAGTGCCAAACATCAGGTTCAGAGGCTTGGTATTTTGCCATCTCCCAGAGTCACTCCTTCGCGGCCGTTTCTATTCTGCGCAGTTGACTATGGTGGTCCCTTCATGATTCGTCATGGCGGGCAGAAATCTAGGACTCTGTCAAAATCGTATGTGTCTTTGTTC
The DNA here is from genome assembly GCA_034769895.1 of Magicicada septendecula. Lineage (NCBI taxonomy): Eukaryota > Metazoa > Arthropoda > Insecta > Hemiptera > Cicadidae > Magicicada > Magicicada septendecula. The sequence goes on from CM068370.1 coordinate 215,116,037, forward strand.
ATCTGCTTAGCAACCAGGGCCATTCATTTAGAATTGGTTTCCGACCTTACAGCCAACGCGTTTATAGCTGCCTTACGTCGTTTCATGGCCCGTAGGGGCATACCCAGCCAGTTATATTCTGATAATGGCACGAACTTTAGGAAGGCCCGCAATGTTTTGCATGACCTTTACAATCTTTGGCATAATAAGGATGCCACCTCATCAATCCAATCCTTTACGACCTCTCAGGGTATTACATGGTCATTTATTCCGCCCTCATCACCTCATTTTGGTGGTCTTTGGGAGAGCGGTATAAAGAGTTTAAAGTATCATTTGCGCCGCGTGGTAGGCAAGTCTATACTCACGTTCAAGGAGTTTACGACGGTTTTGTCTCAGATAGAGGCATGTCTAAACTCACGTCCATTATTCGCCGTCTCATCGGATGTAAATGATCCGGTGCCACTTACACCTGGCCATTTTTTGATTTGCGCACCATTAACGGCGATACCTGATCCAGACTTATCTCACGTTCCCATCTCTCGTCTTGGTCGTTGGCAACTTCTCCAGAAGTTTGTCCAAGTCATTTGGAAAGCTTGGTCTCGCGACTACTTACATCAACTACAACAACGTCACAATTGGAAATTCGCCAAAGATAACGTTTCCATTGGTGACCTGGTTTTACTGATTGAGGATAACTTATCTCCATTAGCGTGGAAATTTGGTGTAATTACCGCCACATTTCCCGGCCCAGACAACTTAATTAGAGTAGTTGACGTTCGCACGCCTACTGGCACCTATCGCAGACCAATACATAAATTATGTTTGGTCCCTACTAGGGACGAATATTAAAAAAAGGAGTTTATTTTCCTTTGTATATATTTGTCAAAAATACATAAATCAGATGTTCTAAGAAGATTTTGTTAGTTATAAGCACCTTTGTTTTTAGCATAAGCTTTAACTTGTATATTTTTGATTCAGAAACTGTTTGTTTTACTCAAGCAAGTGTCAGTTTATTTAATATGCAAAGCTTTAATTATTATTTTGTATTTTCGTATATGCAACATTTGATTTATGCCTCATGTCTTTGCTTACTATTGTTTTTATGTAAAAATTTTGTTGTAATATTCGCATGGTCTGCAGTTATACAAACCATGTATGCATTTTCTCGCACATTTTGTCAATATGTGTGATATTTTGCTACTCTGTGAATTTATTTCTCACAATTGTTCAACACATGTATTACATTTTGTAATTATCTAAACCGATTTCTATTGTATTTATTATGTATAACTTGTATCTATGTAAAACACATTGTTTTATCCGCATCTACTGTCTATAACCATAAGCCACGCCTATATTTTTATATTGTATTTTGTGATCATGTATTGCACAATTATTATTCATGCTTTAATTATGACATACATGTCATTACACTTTGTGCTTACAATCATTCAACTATGTATAGCTTGTTTTCACATAACAATTTATTGTATATTCCTGAAACATCAGGTATAGCATGCATCGTGCAAGCTATAAAGCGTCATGCTAAATTTATGTCTTTACATGTATAATTTTATAATAATTTTGTTTGTTCATTGTATTCATACTATTGTATAGGTCTACTGGCCTTATCTGGTTCAAGATAACCATTATGACTTGCATAAATGTTACAATTTATCGGGCCCATCATGTGATGAGTCACCGATTATTCATCATTAAACATTGTCAAACCATGTATTTTTCATGTCTTATATTGTTTAATATTGTATACATACAATATATATTGGCAATACATTGCTAATCTTGCATTTATACTCAAATGTATAATCAGTGTATAATCAGGTTCCAAGCCGACTCTGGCCTGTTCAACTCTTATCATCACTCATGCTTATCTCCAAACAGTTAATGTCATAACTGTTATCTAAGATTTCAAACTCAAGGTTCAATACCACTTGAGATTGACTTTATTATTAAGAACTCTGTATTTTTCTATAATAAGTTATTAAAATGTATTAAAAAATCCTTTGATTTTTTGCGGGCAGTTATGGACAGTAATGTGGTAATTTTCGCATTAATAGGTTGGCTAATCTGTATTTTCTGAAATTGCTTATCATGTTTATACAAACGACACAGTTGTCCGAGCTACGGCAGGCGGCAGACGTCATAACGTTTGCTCGCTTGTTCTGTCATACATCATTTTTCTTGTCGTCAGACAATCATTGTAGGCCTTAGGCCACAACATTATATTGCATGCTTGCAATACATTGCTAATGCTTTTTCATGTAGCTTGAGTGTCGCGTACTCGCGCCTCAAGTCTTACGACAATTCATACGACATTCGTCTAGGCCTTCGGCCTTAACATTTTAATCTGAGTGTCGCACATTTGCGCCTCATCTAACGTGTAGCGTTCTTAACGACTCTGTTTATTAACATTTTAATCTGTTCAGACTTAGCCAATCTCAACAACATAATTTAAGTATAACAGAAACTTAATAAATGTATTATACAGTCCACTATCGTTATTATTCTGCATCCTGGCAATAGCACCACAAACATCATTCTTCCTAATAGAACATTTTTGGTACACACGTGCCGATCTCAACATTTTTTAGGTCCACTCGGGCCGCATCTCAACACCCCCTTAAAACCAAACAAACAACAGCCTCCTCCACCCACTACACACATTCTGTACAATTAGTTATAAAAAAAATTATGAAACCGAATGTACATAAATTACCAAGGCAATTGTAATTATAGTTTAGTAAGTACAATTAAATCTTTAGGATAACGATTCTTTATTATTTAACATTATTTATTACAACTATGTTAAACGAAATACTCGAAAACCATAAGCACAACTTACATAACTTAATGAAAAACGCACTCTGCAATTCATGAAACTGCTTTAATATTTGTCTTTAATACAATGCCTCATATGCAGGTACTACGTAGGGTAGCTGAAAAGTTCATGGAGCGACATATATAGCTTAGAAGTAGAACTAAAATATTATTTGTGTGTTGTAAGACAACTACTAACTTCATAATCTATCTGCCAATTTATTATTTACCGTTTCCAGTTGTGTGAAATTTACCTCTCACGCATGTTTTGAAAAATGGACAAAATCAAACATCGTGATTGATTTCTGTTAACGAATTCTTTGTTAAAAAAGCGAATGGAAAATCACAATAAAATGGTAAATATTTCAAGAAATGCTGGGCTTTCTCAAACAGAGGTCGTAAGTGGGCACTTGAGTTTAAACCTGGTTCTTTAGTGGAACTTTACAACTAACCCTCGCAGAATAATAATTTTAAAAATAAACGACCGTATATTTAAACAAGATATTCGCTGCCTGTATGTCTGTCTGTCTCTCTCCTCTTTCTCGCTCGCGCATTTTCTGTTTTTCTATTTTTCTTACCGAGTGAATACGAGGTGCCCTGTACACCTCTGGACGTCAGAATTATAGGCCTATATCATCGTCGACATAAAGTCATGCATCTTTATCACTTGCTGAGCAACTGTACGACTAGTCACTGTCCAGTTCGCTGTAGCACTGTACTCACATGTTGCAAACAGTCGTCTTTGTGGCCTTCTATGTCCTTGATCTTACTTTCCTAAAAGTAATGTTTACATGATCATTTGCAATCTGCTCGCATAATTAAATGGCCTACCGCTTTAGTTCTGTAGACGATATTATAATTCTAGTTTGTATGTGTACCTATTTATTCTCCTGTCTTTGCGCAGTACTCGAAAGTTTTCTTCATTCACATGTTTCTGACACACGCCTCCCACTAACACACGTACAATAGACTCTACTGTGTCTCAACATCGCAAACATCTCTGAAAATATCGAAAATTTACGAAAAAATTAAATGACCCTACCTATCTTTTAACAAAATCAAAAAAGGAAACTAATTTGAGCCCAAAATAAAGCACGTGTGCACACTGTTTAAACAATATGTACACTTTGGAGTCCGAATATACTTTAAAACATTAACACGATAATAAACACAGCTTACAATGTGAAAAAATCTTTGAAATAATATGAAAGCTAAAAAAATTGTTATTTCACTTTGAAACTTCACATCTTAGGTAGCACCTCTCAATGGCGGGCTCGACAGGCCCTTAGTTACGCCACTGCTTATTTGGACGGGACCGTGAGGTAGAAAACACCACGGTCCGTAACATTGCAAATGAAATGACATCCTTCAGAGCCATTCGTCAACCAAAATGAGGGCAACTACTGCAGAAAACTAAATCACACACACACAAAACCTACCCTGTAATTTACCTACATACGACCTACAGTCGTATAGCTGTTTTCTTGTTTTCTACAACCGACAATACAATAACTTATAGTAAGTATTCTCATATTCTCTTGTATACGCTAGACACGGAAAATACATTACACCTTGGGCACGCGCATGACTATAATACAAGGTGTTACATCTTTCGTTAGATTAAACTTGAAATGGCAATAACATTTTCAATACATTTAATAAAGGGTAAGGTGCAGATTTATTGTGTTTTTACTGCGGGATTTTACGACAGGGTGCAAGGTCTCACAACTCGAGTAACAAGACACACAAACGTATACTCACTAAGTCTCTCTCTCTCTCTCCCTTCTCCCCCGTCTCCCCCCCACACACAGAATATATATGCTTTGTTTAGAAATGTTCACATATAATTAGTGGAGTATATTATTTAGTGAATTTCAGTTTTTGAAAAGTTCAATTTTACTTTTAATCTGAACCTTTAACTTTTCTTTAATTATGGCATTCTTTATATTTTCACAAAATAATATTATTTAAATTGACAAAACACCGATTATTATTTACTGAACGGCTTTCTAAAGTTAGATTCATAGAGTTCCGGTTTCAAGTATGAGTTATCGTGTTGTATTTACCTATCTACTGAATGTTTTTGGTTTGATACGCAGACACACGCGCGCTCACGGAAGCGTATAAATCGGCATAAGAAAAAGAAAAATTATGACATGAGGTAACCGTAGTACGTATATGATGGTTAACGTCGGTACCGGTACACTGTAGCCGATATAGTTTCTTCTGACAATTCGTTGTTTATGCCATATATTTGTCGTGTATTTTAACGACAATGAGACAACGTAACACAAATTAGACATATTATAATCAATATAATAATACTATATTATTCCTGACGTAATTAATCCAAAAACCACTGACACCAACACCGCACAGTGGTCGAAAAAAGTTATTTATTTATTTTTTAATTCACTAGTACGCAACCATTGCAAAATGTTTGTCCTAAACTAAAATTCTCTGAACAAGGTTTCGTAAATATCGTATTAGTTAACATTTATAAGCTAGTTATATTTTTAAATGGTTTTTATATATTTATGGAATACAAATTAATAGAATATAATAAATGGGATACAATTAAAGGTACAAACTTAAAAATATCTTATAACACAGATAAACATTGTTTTTAATAAAATAAAACCTAAAACTAAATTCAACATTCATAATAAAAATGGAGTTTACAAAATAGAATGTCCAGTTTGGAATAAATGTTACGTAGGCCAGACGAAGAAAGAACTGTCCGAGAGATATATTGAACATCGCAATGCGTTTCTAAAAACTAATATTTACAAATCTAATTTAGCCACACACTGTTTAAACAATAAACATAAATTTCCAGAGATTCAAAATGTCAAATTAATTAAAAAACGTACAAAAAGGTAACAAAATGAATGACTGGAAAAATCTTAATACATGTATTTACAAACACAGTAATAATAATCTACTAATTAAAGAACAAATACAAATAAAAACAAAACAAGACGATTTATTTAAAATCATACATTTATTATAATAATAAAATAAAATTAAATATTAATAAATACCTACTACATAAACATTAAAACAATCGAAAATAGAATCGAAGTAAATTCGACTATCCGTTAGCTGCATTGTAAGCGAAACATTGATTACAATTCAAACAAACCTCTGAAGATACAGATAATTTCTGTGAAACGTGCTTCAGGTGAAAATAAACCTACTTGAGTGTGAAGATATTATTTATGGAATAGTAAAAACCTCCTGAAGTCGAAATAAAAAAATCCGCTCGAGGCACTTTTTTTATTTGCGATTATTCAAAACGTTTGTTCGGTAAGAACTAACGGCTACAGGAATTCTGAACAAAAAAATTGTTTTCTGGGCCACTCTGCTCCGTAAACATTCTTAACAAAACACAAAAGTTCAAATTTACGCTATTTGACATCAAACCAGAACAATGTTACCTTTTAACGTCTCGCAGCCCCATCCTACCGCGTTACTCCTCAAGTTGTAACAATTGTAAATAGCGTTCGTATGGTCCGTAAACAGAGTACACCTTCGGCTACCACAGGAAGATAGGCTGATTGTATATCCAGTGTATCTCCTTGTGACAATCGTACATGTGCTCCTCGACATGCGAAGTACAGCTCTCCTTCATATGCGACACGGATATTTCTTCTACGTCTTGTTTTCCTTATGTGCCTTGCCAAGACGATATACTCTGTTTACCCTAAAACGATGGACTCGACGGGCGATTGTAGTTTAATAAATAAAGTTAAATATAATCCTCCTCTTGTACCCTTCCTTGGAATCTACCGTCCTCCAAACAATTCTACTCTGTGATTCTGGCTGCCACGCGACACTCAGCGATTCTTTTAATAAAATACTACTGATTCACGACGTACAGAACTCAAAAATTTTAATGAAGAACTCAAAAACTTGACATAACATAATTTCAAACACTAAATACTGGAAACACTCACGAAACACAATTAATCACCAAAAATTGATGATAACAATGTGATGGAAAAAATCTCACTAATATCAAACAAAAGCAAGTCACCCAAAACACACTTCAGGAGTCTGGGAATTAAGCGTACCTGTCGATAAGCGTACTCCATGATACTCCGAACATGTCCAAGTAAGAACAAATATCTTTACGATATTTTTATATAATGGTAAATTATAATAAATAAATGATAATTACAAATAAAAAATAAAGAATTACAAATAAATAATACATTAAATTTAATTGTAATTATAATGGTACATTATATTTTTCACAATAATAAATTATGAAGAGGAACAGTAAAATATACATATACAAGTTATATTTTACCTGATACAAGTTATAGTTTATTGTGTCATATTCACTGTAACTTTTAAATTATTATTATTATTAACTAAAGTTACTGTATACTTACATATGTATACAGTGTAGCGTGACAGATAATCCACACAAATACATTACTCAATGATCATTAATAAAGCTCTAAGATATGGAATATCCAGATGAGAATTAATTAAAATGCACTGTTTAATAATATATTCACAAGAAAGGTTGAATAAAGAAAATTTCTGCAAACAATATAATATAATACAAATTTAAAAACCCAGAAGACTAAAAATGATAATAACAAAATTACCCAGGTAAGATAGAAGCAGGCAATTAATATACCCCGTCAAAGAAACCAGACCAGAAGAAACGAAGGCATACACGGCGAAAAACTACAGAAGAAGGAAGAATAGTCAAAACTACCACTACAGAAGACAGAAGAAAGAAGACTAATTAAAACTACTACTACTGAAGAATGAAGAAAGAAGAACAATCAAAGATACAGAAGACAGAAGAAGGAAGAATAATTAAAACTACTACTACTACCGAAGACAGAAGAAAGAAGAATAATTAGAACTAAAGAAGAAAGAAGAATAATTAAAACTACTATTACTGAAGAAAGAAGAACAATCAAAGATACAGAAGACAGAAGAAGGAAGAATAATTAAAACTACTACTACCGAAGACAGAAGAAAGAAGAATAATTAGAACTAAAGAAGAAAGAAGAACTAATTAAAACTACTATTACTGAAGAATGAAGAACAATCAAAGATACAGAAGACAGAAGAAGGAAGAATAATTAAAACTACTATTACTGAAGAAAGAAGAACAATCAAAGATACAGAAGACAGAAGAAAGAAGAATAATTAAAACTACTATTACTGAAGAATGAAGAACAATCAAAGATACAGAAGACAGAAGAAAGAAGAATAATTAAAACTACTATTACTGAAGAATGAAGAACAATCAAAGATACAGAAGACATCATCTATATTACTACACACAATAGTGAGAGTACAATTCTCATACAAATACACATATTTTTATATTTGTATATTTTGTAATTTACATTTATATTACAAAATTGGCTAGCCCAACTTGTGGGGCTTGATTACATCAGAATTTTAGAACACCATAGAACAGTAACACACAATTATATTACAACAGTAGTTTCGGTTTATCAGAAACGGGCGCGGTCCCATCAAATTCGGATAAACGAGTTTTTAGTGTACTGATATTTGTACTCTGCGGCAGACACACAGGCTCAGTCCGTAAAAACAGAGCAGCATTGCTATGCTGATCAGCTTACTGCATCAAACATCGTCAAACAGAAGGAACTACAACAGTAGGGTTACTCGGGAATCATAGATAGGCTTATATCAAGTAAGCAGTTCATTACTTTTCTTTGGTTATATAAGCCTAGTGTGTTAAAAGTATAATTACAAAAATATTTCGTAGCATCTGTGGAATTACTTCCTTTGGATTGAATTGAAAATTGGGCACCGCTGAGAATACCTGGGGGGGGGGGGTATAAAACCAATTTACGTTCGCACAAGATCAAGATCAAGTTTCCAGGATACGTGACAAGGGCCGTGTAAAGGACGGCACGATTTAAGAACGAATAACACGAAACAAGGTAAAGACCTAACTTGCAAATTGATGATTAACTCCAACTGAAAAATTATGAGTGACCCCTCCCATGGTGAGAGCATATTGCATTAAAAATACTAATATACTAACAAATACTAATTATAAGATCGATTATGGTCCAATGAATAGGAGAACTTTATAGGAAAGTGGGTCTCTTGGAACTTCGATATTGCCCCGAGAGCGGTAAGACCTTTTGGGAAATAATCTTATCGCCTCGTCGAACTTCTTCGCATTCGCTGATATGAAGAAACGTGTGTATAAATCGAGAGCTGAAATTTCCGGTGTCCTCTGTCACACTATATAACATAGGTGCTTCACTAAGTCGATTGCGACGAAATTTCCCTAGAGGAAATGCTGTCAATATGTATCACGGAGTGCTTATTAATACGGAACCTCACTAGTCATAAACATCATACGATTATTGCTTGTCTATTACTTATCGGCAAGTTTAATTTTTTTTTTAAAGCAGTTTTTAGAAAATCAGACTGGCCACAACAAAGAAATTTCAGCCAAACGACAGAATACGCTGAACGTACTAATAGTACAAAAATCAGCAAGACAGCGTGTGTAGCTCGAAGTGGTCAGTAGATTGTGCACGTTAACGCGTACTGAGTGTCAAGGGTCCTACAATAACAAGCGAACTGCTACTGCGAACAATGTACCGTATGTTGCATGTATTGACACAATCGTGAGCGAGTTCCTGAAGCAGTTTGTACAGCTCAGACGGATGTAACGTTATGAGTGCACGACAAATGACACCGTGTTTACTTAAAACTGTCGCTCTTCTTTCTTTTCATTTTCACAGGAAGATTAGTAGTCTACACAGGGAGCGAAGGCTGGACTGACAAATGCCAAAGAACCATAATCTACAGGCGTTCTTCATGGTATTTTTGTAATATATAATATATATTTTTTAAATTTGACATTCGATTTAATTACATGCTATTTTTATTTCACAATTACCTATAAACAATTTATAACTAAACCGAGCACCTCTAGGTTATATAACCGAGCACCACTGCTCTGCAATGAGGTGTGAAAATAGTTGTAACTATAAAATCGCTGACACCAGCTCCTAGTTCGAGCTATAACCGAGCTATTATCGTGACTAAATTTCCTGTAACTTGTGTAGTGATCTCTGTAAATCGGGTGAAAAATACTAATAAAAACAGGCGCTGTCCTGTACTGGCTGCAAAGAGCACACTTGCTCCTCTGATGACGACGCGTTTTGATACAAAATTAATTCTTCCCCTTAGTCTTCCTCAATTATACACTAGTTAAGTATTGTTTTCATCACTACAATTGCGCGTATGATGTGCTAATTTCCCAGAATTGAAATCATAAAATTCTCTACGAAAAAGGAGTTGTTATGCGGGGGAGGCTGCACATTTTAATACCGACCTGTGTTAGTGTGGAAACTGTAGCTCAGGAAATGACATTTAGTTTATAATTTTGTCTCCGGATTATGTGTTTATTAGACGAATCAATTTTAGAACTTCGGACAAATTAACTGTGAATACGCGTATCTCGATTTCACTTCAACTGAAACTTCTTAATTCGCTAGTATTTACAGCAGAAAAATGTTACTTAAATTCTTCTTAACAAACAAAAATTATAAGTAGCATGAAAGCCTAAATTCGTACAACTCAAGTGTAGGCCTAATCAACCCGTCATTAATGTACGCGAGGCTGGTCACTAAATTGCACAGATACACGCATGTTACTCGACATGTATTGTAACATTCAGATTGTATACACAAATATGTGGAGTATATAAAATTAAAGTAATTTTTAATCTTATTTCGACCGAAAATTAAGTAGCACCTTAATTTTTATTGAGTTTTTAAGTTTTAATTGAGAAGACATAATATTTAATTTTTTTTATTGTAATAGTCATATTTTATGATAACGATAGTGACAGTGAGAATCGTGCTTATAAGTATTTATTAAATACACTTTACACAAAGGGTTGAAAATGATTAACAAATACAACAAAAGCAGCCAATTACACCCTGAAAGTTTCATAATGACATCTTTCTCTTTACACCTTGTACTGGATGTAACTTAGACCTTAAACTTTTAGTGGAACCTTTGTAATAACAGACGCACCCTTAAACAAATTCCTCACATAAACAAATTCCTTGTTGATTCTTCACATAAACATATTCCTTGTTGATTCCAAAAATCACACTTTAAGATTAGATTTCCCTATCTAGCCCCAATGAGTGGTGGGAAGCAGGTCTACTTTTATGCGTGGGTACGCACTTGTATTAGTGTGTCTAATATTTTGATACCTGTCATTGATGTGTCCAGTACACCGCATCACATAAACACTTAAACACAAACAACCCTGTAAAATGGGGCGGTGATTGAATCACAAATTTCTTCAGTTAACTTTGGCGTGGGTCACAACCCGTGTTTGACCTACACAACTTGTCCTTCGTTTCTACTGCTGCCCCTCCCTTAATCGATAAGCAGATGGTATCGATAAATCACTGTCTTACAAACTGCTGCTATATGCTACCGATTTTTTCACGCTTTGCACCGTTCCGTGTACACAGCGTGGGGTTGGGTTGTGAAAGTCAAACGGAAGGAAGCTGAAACTTCCCGCAAAGCGTTAAACAGGGTGAAATTTAATAACGTTAGGTAACGCCAAACGCCTTCTTGGTTTGTAACTTAGCGTGCTGTGTGCTGTACACACGTTGCAAAACTCGTCAAAGTTTTACGGTTTGCAAACGATATCTTGTTCGCTACTTACATCACATCTCGTTCTAGTTTCCTACAAGTTTATATTTGTGGAACTGATTTGTCAGTCTGCACTGAGATGTTACGATGAACACAGTTCAGGTAAGAGGTGGGAACGAATGATATCAACTATTTTACTTTATTGTTGGCTAAGTGATGTAAGTTTCAATCCAGACCTTAGAATCATTTGATTTTCCTGCACTATGGTAAGGTCCGACTAGTATTTAAAATGTTCATCCTGCAGTATCACTATCTCACTTCTACACGTGAGTCACAAACATTATGAATAAACCGCGTTCTTAGAAATTCAACCAATAACTTAAATAAGACGATGAACGATAATATCTAACATTCATAATACGCTCCACTGCTTTGGATTGAACGTCTTAGGCCAGTCGTGACATTAAAGCCTTCTGTAAATGACGTTACTAATTTGGTTTTGGCGAAAAACACATTCCACTTAATAACTATAGGCAAACGAGAATGGAGAGGTCTACAGTTATGCGTAATGTAACCGCAGACCCGACATTCGTTTGAGATGGTTTTATACCAACTACTTTTCCAAACAAACCGAACTAAAATACACGCATGGTGGTAACTGAGGTAACCGTTACTGCTTTATGTTACGGCAGATCCTATCTGTTAAGGCCCAACGCACTCACAGACCCGATAACCGTACTACATTTAATTGTCTTAATGATGACAACGGTACACTAACAAAGGAAAGCTGGTATTGTCGTTCCAGTAAATTAGCTGTATATTAACCACACTTAAACATTTACATAACAGCTGTGTTGTTCGTGCACAACCATTTCTTTATTTGATCGTCCTTTGACATTTCATGTAGTTTCCACATTTAATTCTACATCACACGATTCATGTTTTTCAGAAGTAAAGAAAACTATACACAGTAAAGCATTGTTATACAAAATGCTTGTACCTTTTTATTTTTGGTTATCGGAATTCAATACTATCGGACCTCAGCGATTTTGGACTCGTGAGTAAAACAGTTTATCGCAGCGGCAAACTTTCTCCTCTTATTATTGTCTTACGAGTCCATATCCTAAGACTTTCAAATTATTAAAAAAAAAATTAGCAGTACTTTCAAAAATAGAAATACAGAATTGTAGCATGCAAATACAATACTTTAAAGAGCACAAAACGAAGATTCAATTTATGTAAAAACAAATCTTTTACTATACTTTTAAAACAAGTTACTAAATTTTTGATTCATTATTGAAATCTGAAAAAATGAGTATCAGTATGGAGAACCGTACATGACTTCCATGTTCTAAGATTTATATTTTAAATCATTTAGTTGAATTCGGTTCGATAATTTCTAAAAAAATATCCCCCACCCTCAAACTACTTTCACTATTTATAGATATTTTTGTTATTATGGGATAGTCGTTTAATACAATGTTATTTTCGAGTCACTATATTTATAAAAAGTATGTACTTCATTCTTATAAAGAAACTGAACTAGGCGCATAATGATACCTCCTCCCCAACCGATCTCCACCATTAATGACATTTTCACATTCATAGAGTAATAGTTTTATCATATGTAATTGGTAAGGTATCTTATCCTTCAAACTTTACTCGATATCATCAAAGAAAAATTTTCAAAAAAATCACCCCCTCCCCCTTCAACTCCTCTCACTGTTTATAGATATCTCATTTACCATTTTACAGTGGATTAATATGACTTTATTTTCGGGGCACTTATTTATCAAAATTAATAAAAAATAATTGCACATAAACTACTCCCCCCCCTAACCGAACAACCTCATTTTCGATATTTACACTTTTATTTAGTAATAGTTTCATTATATGTAATTAACAAGGTATTTTATCCTTCAAAATGAAGTAGTTTATTAGACATCAGAAAGGTAATTTTCAAAAAATTACCTCCTCCGCCTTCAACTATCCTTTTCATTTATAGATATTTCATCTACCTTTCTACAGTGGATTATTATGACATTTTTTCAGGATACTTTATTTATCAAAATTAAGTACTTTACTCTTGTTAAAACATAAAACGTTGCAGGTAAACTACCCCTCCCTCTTAACCGATCTTCACCAAAATCAATAGGCTTTGAGTCCTCTAAAACTCGGGCACATATCCAAAAAAGTAGACTATTTGATTTTGTTTGAATTTGCGGCAGTTATCGTTCGCCATAGAAAAAAATTCTACGTACAGACACACACACACTTCTCGGAAAATGACGTTTCTTCATGTTTTGAGGGTAGTACAATCAGAATCAGACCTTATCTCGAACACGATTTTTTTCGCGATCACCAAACTTCAATTTCCTTATGGAACATGGAAGTAAAAAGTAGCTACATCGATTCATACTGGCTAACAAGTTCTCAATTCATACAGTTTTTGTTTTATTTTTTACTTTCATGAAAAATAACATATTTTATGACAATAAAGATATGCCATAAAACAATATAGATTGTTTCCACGAACAAAACGTACTCAATAATACACTGCGATCACAACCTATAAGCATACTCGTATTCTTAAGTTTGAATGTAACACTCATTGTATAAGTGTTTTTTTTTATAAATTCAGAAAATGCAGTAATCAAGTTTAAAATTGTAACAGTCGCGTAAAAGTGCCCACGTCTTCTGGGATATGTTGGGTATAATAACAAAAGAATATGTTTTTCATGGAAAATACATTTGACATGAAGTAACTACTGTATAAAACCTCATACAATTTTACAAACATACATTAATAAATACGAATTTAACATCAATGGATTGAATTTAAAATTCTTTACTGTTTATCTTTATAAGATCATTTTAACTCATAAATTAAAATTCGTTTTTACATATACTACCCCTCTCATCAGAGGGCGTGAGAGACTAGTACTTATATCGCAACAGTTTTAGAATTTTTTTACGCTGCAACTTTTTCTCGAAACAGCAACTTTCCTCATGTGTTAACATGCTTTCGTATGCCTTAACAATCCTTAACCTGAAGATTAAGGCAAGCCTCATGTGTTTTACCTTGTAATTCAATCTGAAACCGACAGACTGCGCTAAAATGGGACTGCGTCGTTCAAAACGAACTGAAGAACGAGTCTGAAAAAATTAATACTGAATTAATGAATAATGCCCATAGAAAAATATACTGAATTGAATATAATGACCGAACTTATGTTGAGGATTCGTTCACTCGCGTCTTGCACGCTGTGAGCGTACTTCCAGGCGTACGGCTGAAAAGTGTTAATCTTATTACACTGTTGACAACGTGTACGATTCACAGTGCTCAGAGAAAACTATTAATAGATACAATTATACAAAGTTCTATTACCCTTTTTTCAGGTTCCTTTCACTACACTGTGATATACTATTTACGGAAGATTGTAAATATGCAATCATTTTACATTAAGGGCCCACTAAAAACACTGCATGTGTCATTTATTTTCGTTAATTTCTTAAAGCCGTTTTCTCTGATAAATAGTTACGAAAACAATGGACATTAAATCCCTATGCGACAAATGAACAACAGATATTAATCGATGCAAACTAAACGGGTAAAAATCCGTCAAAATATGGCGAACGGAAACAAAATTCGATAGGCAATACGACTGCAATAGCCAACGTATCACTGGGCACGAATTATCCTTTGCGTGAGTGTCTGGACTCCTTGTACGCGTGACACTGACTCATTAACCTGAGTGACCTAAATCTGGAAGTATTTCGCCGGTCACGAAACGTCCGCATCTAGTCTTTAATCCTCGACGTGAACAGCGCACAATTTGCAGGAATTAAATACACAATTTTTTATTCTGATTTGTCTTTTTGTTTTGGGAAACACTCCAATCTACTCCGGCGGGCACGTGTGCATTTTGAAATCTTGCGTCTCAATAACACGATTAACGATTTTGGCAACCTGCAAAAAGTTACAACGTCCTAATTAAAAGGAACAATGTTTGTACAGCACCAACGTTAGTTTTAGTCAGTAGATTGATCTTTAATCTACTTAAAATGTCTACTCAAGTTATTGTTAAATTTATTGCTATGTCGAAAATCCAGCACCCTATTCTTAATCTTATTGCAGATACGACAGTTGTAATATAACGGTAAATTGAGTGGGTATAATAAAATAAATAAAAGGTTGATGTATGTAGATTGTGCTCTCCTGTAAGTCCCACTGGTTGTGCTAGCTGATTTTGTAATAAAACGATATTGCAAAATATAGCTTAATTTATAATATGTGTAGTACGTAGCTAATATCTTCTTGTCTTCTAAGCTCTCACTGCTGGTCTTCACTTTGGTAATATATAATTGTAATTGTAATGGTGTTCTGGTATAATATTACCCAGATTGACTTTTATGGTGCGTAGGTGTAGTAATGACGTTCCGCTCCGGGAGACGTCGATTTGGTAATGTTCCTAAAAATGCTGTTATCAAATGTTCTTGGTGTATGTTGTTGTTGTAGCAATTTGAAATGTGATATAATTTTATAATTCTGAAATAATTGTTTTCGAGGTGTTTATATTCTTAAAATTTAGTAATAAATTGAGATTATTGATTGTAATTATAAATAGTATGGTATGGTGTGTCTTCTAGTAATGATCTTCCCTTCGTTAAATTTATTAAAAAGACAATCCACTTTGAATTAGGCGCGAACAGCTCTCTTCTTCTTCCTCTTGAAAGGTTGTAATTCGCATATATTGCCTTTAAAGGTTGTCGAGTTTTCTTTATTAACTAATGGTTATATTCCTTCATTAAAGAAATCAAATTCAATTCACTAGATAACAAGCGTTTATTCAACAAAATAATGAATTTGCTTAATTGAAAACAATGTTATAATGCCGTATCGACTCACTCAGGTCCGGTCGATCTATGACTTTTATATTGGTATTATACACATATAGGTTCTTTTAACGGTTATTTATAAAAAAGCCAGAGAAGGTCAGGGTCAGAAAGTATAACACTTACAATGCTGAAAATGTATTAAAATTAAACAATAGAATGGTAATTAGTAATAATAAAAGTTTATATATAATTTTTATTCACCACAGTACAGCAAACAGTCGACTGGTTATGTTGATGAGATCAGTCAAAATGGTCGTCTGGCGCATGCGTGGATTTCACCTTCTAACATTGACAAAGTACTTGTGGAATAAATATGTTCCTCCTGCGATTAAATCCTCTTCGTAATCGTTTAATCTCTTCTTGGGTATAGTTTAATGTCACTGGAGTAAGATGGAAAAGTCACTGGGTGTAAAAATGTTAAATAAGTAGATCAATTGGTGTTTATGTGTGTCCGTTTAACCTCGAATATTCACTTGGTATTTGGTGTGATTCCAGTGTTATTTCGTTTAAATAGTGATATGTGATGCTGTTTATAGGTGTTATGTAGTTCATAGGGCAACTTCACCACTTCACAATGATTAGAATAGTTTAAAATTTAATTTTTACACAAAAACTGATTCCGAACTTTAGTTATACGTAATCGCCATTAAGGTTGGGTTTTATAAAATATTCACGTAAAGTGTGGTCTTCAATGTATAATAATGAACTGCGTGGATTTCCTTCGTCATCCGAAACGTCTTAGCCAATTTAATATTAAAAAGACATTGTTTAAAATTGCCATAACTTCCGACACACTTTAATTTCGTGCACTATGCTTATAAAGTAAATTCGTTATTACTTAACTGTTTGAAATATAAAATACATATTCGTTTTCACTATTCTATTCTACTTATTTTGATAGTAATTAAGTTAGTATTACAAAGTTTTATCTGAAAATTATTTCTTATAATTTTTTGGGAGGTAGGCCTAAAATTATACTTCCCTGTCTTCTATGTAAATAATAGCCATTTTAACTAATATAATTATTATTCTATGAAATCTGAAATTTGTATAATTATCAATTCTCACTTATTTTATTGCAATTTAGTATATTAATGATGGTTTTTTCATATAATTCAGTTGTATATGATTCCCCTTCTGATAAAGTTAGTGAACCTATTTCAGTTTCAAATGGTATTTCATTATACAAATAAATAATTTTACTCATAGAATGACCATATCTTTAGAAAGCCTTATTTAAATAGTATTTAACATGTTGGGTGTATCTTGCCTAAATATTGTCAGTTTGACTGGTTTATAAGATTAGGTTTATTAATTATTCTGCATTTTAACTTTATTATATTGCCTAGATTTGAATTGTGGCTATTTGCAGAATGTTTTACTAATGTAATTATTTTATTTCCTTCTCTGACTTCTGACTCTGATATATTTGATTAAAAATTAGTTCTCTGATCTGGCATAACAGTAATTATAGATTATACAATTAAAATATAACACCCAGATATATA
This sequence comes from Magicicada septendecula, assembly GCA_034769895.1. Lineage (NCBI taxonomy): Eukaryota > Metazoa > Arthropoda > Insecta > Hemiptera > Cicadidae > Magicicada > Magicicada septendecula. The sequence continues at coordinate 215,133,907 of CM068370.1, forward strand.
AAACTGGTGTTCTTAATAACATTCTTTTGGTATATCACCTAATAACATAATAAAAAGTATTTCTACCACATTGGAATGTTATCTAATTTTAGATAATGCATTCCTAAATTAACATGAACAATAAAATAACAATTATAATACTAGTATTTCTTATGACTAACCCTTACTTATCTAAATGCTATATTTAATTAGAACCCCACATTTGGATCCATATATAATTGTTAATACCTTCTACTACTCCATCATAAACAGTTAGTTCTGTAATTCCCCATTTTATAAGATTTATGCCCCCTCTTAAAGTATAACCCTGGCTATCTAAGTTATATTCCATTCTATGGAATGTTCATACAGTTTTAGTAGCTTTTTATTAGTAAAATTACTACTTCATTATCAAAGTAGGCACTGTTCACAAAACTTAAAGTTTGTTACTTTGTACTGCTACTCATGCACCTTTCTTAAAGTTTATTAGTTATAATTTGATCACTTACACCTTTCCATGGTAAATTATTACTATATTTACTAGTCTTTTTCTAGTTTTTAATATGAAATATTCAACCATGGGGGAACTGTGAAGATTTGTTTATGCACATTACACAATAACTTTTTGAATGCACTAATATTTACTACAGCTAACACTTTTAGTTTTTTGTCAGTTTTACAGTGATATGGTTTTTTATTGTGTTATACTTTCTTTTTTGGGCATTCATTGATTTTGGGGTTTTTTGGGGGTTCTTTCCCTATGGAGTTTTTGTTTTATATGGGTCGTCTTAATTATTCTTCTTTCTTCTTGAGTTTGGTTATTCTTCCTTCTTCTGTAGTTTTGGATTATCCTTCCTTCTTCCTTCTTCTGTAGTTCTTATTTTTATTATTCTTCCTTCTTCTTTGAGTTTGGTTCTTCTTTATTCTTCCTTCTTCCTTCTTCAGTAGTAGTAGTTTTAATTAGTCTTCCTTCTTCTTTCTTCAGTAGATTTAGTTTGTTCTTCTTTCTTCAGTAATAGTAGTTTTAATTATTCTTCTTTCTTCTGTCTTCTGTATCTTTGATTGTTCTTCTTTCTTCAGTAATAGTAGTTTTAATTATTCTTCTTTCTTCTGTCTTCTGTATCTTTGATTGTTCTTCTTTCTTCATTCTTCAGTAGTAGTAGTTTTAACTAGTTCTTCTTTCTTCGTTAGATTTAGTTTGTTCTTCTTTCTTCTTTGAGTTTTAATTGTTCTTCTTTCTTCTTTGAGTTTTAATTGTTCTTCCTTCTTCTTTAGCTTTGATTGTTCTTCCTTCTTCAGTAATAGTAGTTTTAATTATTCTTCTTTCTTCTGTCTTCTGTATCTTTGATTGTTCTTCTTTCTTCAGTAATAGTAGTTTTAATTATTCTTCTTTCTTCTGTCTTCTGTATCTTTGATTGTTCTTCTGTCTTCATTCTTCAGTAGTAGTAGTTTTAATTAGTCTTCCTTCTTCTTTCTTCAGTAGATTTAGTTTGTTCTTCTTTCTTCAGTAATAGTAGTTTTAATTATTCTTCTTTCTTCTGTCTTCTGTATCTTTGATTGTTCTTCTTTCTTCAGTAATAGTAGTTTTAATTATTCTTCTTTCTTCTGTCTTCTGTATCTTTGATTGTTCTTCTTTCTTCATTCTTCAGTAGTAGTAGTTTTAACTAGTTCTTCTTTCTTCATTAGATTTAGTTTGTTCTTCTTTCTTCTTTGAGTTTTAATTGTTCTTCTTTCTTCTTTGAGTTTTAATTGTTCTTCCTTCTTCTTTAGCTTTGATTGTTCTTCCTTCTTCAGTAATAGTAGTTTTAATTATTCTTCTTTCTTCTGTCTTCTGTATCTTTGATTGTTCTTCTTTCTTCAGTAATAGTAGTTTTAATTATTCTTCTTTCTTCTGTCTTCTGTATCTTTGATTGTTCTTCTGTCTTCATTCTTCAGTAGTAGTAGTTTTAATTAGTCTTCTTTCTTCTGTCTTCTGTATCTTTAATTGTTCTTCTTTCTTCGTTCTTCAGTAATAGTAGTTCTAATTATTCTTCTTTCTTCTGTCTTCAGTATCTTTGATTGTTCTTCTTTCTTCAGTAATAGTAGTTTTAATTATTCTTCTTTCTTCTGTCTTCTGTATCTTTGATCGTTCTTCTGTCTTCATTCTTCAGTAGTAGTAGTTTTAATTAGTCTTCTTTCTTCTGTCTTCTGTAGTGGTAGTTTTGACTATTCTTCCTTCTTCTGTAGTTTTTCGCCGTGTATGCCTTCGTTTCTTCTGGTCTGGTTTCTTTGACGGGGTATATTAATTGCCTGCTTCTATCTTACCTGGGTAATTTTGTTATTATCATTTTTAGTCTTCTGGGTTTTTAAATTTGTATTATATTATAGTTTGCAGAAATTTTCTTTATTCAACCTTTCTTGTGAATATATTATTAAACAGTGCATTTTAATTGATTCTCATCTGGATATTCCATATCTTAGAGCTTTATTAATGATCATTGAGTAATGTATTTGTGTGGATTATCTGTCATGCTACAGATTGCTCTCTTCCAGAAGTGATTAGTTCAGATCATACTTAGTTTGTCTGAAATAATTGCTTATGACATTATATTATAAATTATATTTCTTTACTTCCTTCACATTTCTAAAAAATTTTTTCTCCCATATTTTTGAGCTTATCTATATTTCATTATTAACTGGATTCTTACTGATAGTAATAGTCATCTGAGGTTCGTTATTTTTTATTTTTCCATTTTCTTCTTAACTCGTTTCTTTATCCTTGGGATATTTATTCCCTAAAATTCCCTAATACGTTAGCTGGGGCAGTGTCCAGAGGGGCTCTGTAGGCATCTCACTCTGCTGGCCATACTACGTCATTTATTGATTACAGAGGTAAATCATCTCTGACCAATACATAATAATACTGCTGGACTTATCTCAGACAGTCATTAATAAAATTATATAAGAATAGTCCACCTTATGACTATTAAAAAAAAAAAAATTAAATATCTTTGGATATTTCACTTCGTATACGAACAGATCTATTTATATATCTATCTTAGTGAATCTCTATCTCAGTTATTTTTCTCAATGGTTAGCTCTGCTGGCATTTTATTTCTCCTTGTGATTGGAAGCTGGTATAATATAATCATCACTTATTATTCAGTGTAAAGTTTTTAATTCTCTGTCATTTTTTGACTGTTATCACAATCTCCTTCTGGTCATTGGTAGCATATATTTTGTATTATATTTTTGTTCCTTTCTTAATTCTTGTGAATCGTTCCACTAGTATTATGTTTTTTCAATTACCCTCTTAATTGTCTTTCTAATAACTGACATTTATTGTATGATCATCTTTTTCATATGGATTTATTTATATATAGTTTTTCCTTTCTTTTTCAAAATTTTATTTTGCTCTTGCTTTTTATCCAAATGCACTCTTTATTATTAATGTCATATGTTTAATATCTCTGTTTATTTGACATAAAATTCTCATTAATTTCACTTCATAATAAGTTTATTCATTTAAATGGTATCAGTGGTTTGTATTGCCATTTCTTTATTCTGGAAAGTTTTTCAGAATTGGTCCCATATATAATTGTTTGTAATGTGTTATCCAAATTCTTTTTCTCCTTGTTCATTTCTAAAAGTTGTTTTTAAAATAAGGTAGTAAATTGTTTTTACTTGGGTTTTTGAATTTTGATGATTTAATTCAAAATTCATTTTCTCTTTGATTCATAAATTGTTTCCTAAATGGTAGGCAGTAAGTAGTCATTACTTCATTTTTGAATTTAGTGGTTTAATTCAAAATTCATTTTCTCTTGTCTATAAATTGTTTTCTAAATAATAGGTAGTAAGTAGTCATTACTTCTTTTTTGAATTTTTACTTTTATATAATAATTCTTCCATACATTCAATTACTCATAATATTTTTTCATAAATATGGTTAACATATCATATTATTACCCTAAATATGGTATTAGCTCTCTTCTTTTCTTTATTTCAAATGTACTTCTTATAATTATTTTTCTTTTATATACCCAGGTTGAAGATTTTTATTAGGTTGGACAATTGCTCATAATTTCTTTTTCTTTGACATAGTTTTTTGCCGTTGCCGGTTATCATAACATCAGTCCCTTTTTGTGGAGGTGTATGGTATTAGACTTAACCGTAGTCTGTCACTTCAGTCGCTCTCATTGTCTGGATGACCATAGTCTTCATCATCGTTCCGGTACTAGTGACATCTCTGGCCTTTGTCTTGTATTTCATTTTTCCAGCTGCTATTCCTTTGTTGGCTGCTAAGCTTATTCGGCTCCCTCTATCATAGTGTGTTATACACCAGTACTTCTCTGGTCCATATGTGGTATTGCATGAGAAATATCTGTGAGGATCTTCTTTTGAATTATTAATTATTTGCTTATCTGAAGCCCCATAATCTGGTTCATCATCACACATCCACCCTGAAGGAATACATTTTAGTGTACCTGTACACTGGAACTGTCCTGGATGGTACACTAATGGAACACATCCTGGTGATTCATCTGTGCCGTCATCACAGTCTGGTAAGATGTCATACTTCCATCTTTCTGGAATACACTGTCCAGTCCTGCGCTGAAACTGATCTAGTCTCCATGTTTTACTCAGTTTACCTCTGGTCCCTTCCCAGTGGTAAACTACTGTCTGCTGGTAAACCATCTCTGAGATTACCCTCAATCTACTTCCATTATTCCTGGAACTCAAGATTTCTTCATGGTTGGTAATAGGGATGTTATTGCCATCAATTAACCCATGGATCCTCATTTCCAACTCTTCCTTCGTTTTTATTACATTTCTTGGATACACTCGCCTTTTCCTTTGTTTAATATTTTCCTTGTTTCCGTTAGTTTTAACTCCAGGTAATACCATTACTTGTTCCTGCCTTATATCATTTGGTACTTCTTCTGGTTCTGGTTTGCTATCATATTTTATTTCTTTGGTCCTCTCATTTCTTAATTCTTCTCTTTTTAATCTGTCCTCTCTTAATTTTTTCCTAAACAGTTCATTATCATTGCTTAAATTTTCCACCATTTTCTTGTTTATTTCTTCCATCTTCTTATTTAAATCTTGACTCAACTTCTCACGGGTTGATTTGAATTCCCGGAGGATCATTTCCATCATTTTGTTCGTTGTACCTTCTTCTGTAGTCCTAGACTTATCCACTTCCTTGTCTTGGACATGTACGTCCCCTGTTTGAGTGGGTACTTCTGGTTGTTTCTCTGGTGGTGTTGGTTGTTTATGTTCCACCCGTCCTAATATTCTTTCCACGTCCTCCACTGGGGTCACCTCCTTATCCTCCATATCGAGTTCTTTCTCGGCCTCCGCCGCTCTCTTCTTTGATGTGGCACGACGCATTATTTTCCCTGATTCCCTGGCTGGGTAACCGCTGCCAAGCTGAATTAGGAATTGGGTAAGTAATTACAGTAATTTCAACCCCTAATTACAGCCCTTTAGTTGGACGCCAATTTTGTAATATAAATTATTTATTACAAATTATAATTAAATTTATAAAGTGTTGCTTGTTCTGATATTCTGCGGTAATCGAGCCCCACAAGTTGGACTCGCCAATTTTGTAATATATATGTGTAAATTGAGTGGGTATAATAAAATAAATAAAAGGTTGATGTATGTAGATTGTGCTCTCCTGTAAGTCCCACTGGTTGTGCTAGCTGATTTTGTAATAAAACGATATTGCAAAATATAGCTTAATTTATAATATGTGTAGTACGTAGCTAATATCTTCTTGTCTTCTAAGCTCTCACTGCTGGTCTTCACTTTGGTAATATATAATTGTAATTGTAATGGTTTTCTGGTATAATATTACCCAGATTGACTTTTATGGTGCGTAGGTGTAGTAATGACGTTCCGCTCCGGGAGACGTCGATTTGGTAATGTTCCTAAAAATGCTGTTATCAAATGTTCTTGGTGTATGTTGTTGTTGTAGCAATTTGAAATGTGATATAATTTTATAATTCTGAAATAATTGTTTTCGAGGTGTTTATATTCTTAAAATTTAGTAATAAATTGAGATTATTGATTGTAATTATAAATAGTATGGTATGGTGTGTCTTCTAGTAATGATCTTCCCTTCGTTAAATTTATTAAAAAGACAATCCACTTTGAATTAGGCGCGAACAGCTCTCTTCTTCTTCCTCTTGAAAGGTTGTAATTCGCATATATTGCCTTTAAAGGTTGTCGAGTTTTCTTTATTAATTAATGGTTATATTCCTTTATTAAAGAAATCAAATTCAATTCACTAGATAACAAGCGTTTATTCAACAAAATAATGAATTTGCTTAATTGAAAACAATGTTATAATGCCGTATCGACTCACTCAGGTCCGGTCGATCTATGACTTTTATATTGGTATTATACACATATAGGTTCTTTTAACGGTTATTTATAAAAAAGCCAGAGAAGGTCAGGGTCAGAAAGTATAACACTTACAATGCTGAAAATGTATTAAAATTAAACAATAGAATGGTAATTAGTAATAATAAAAGTTTATATATAATTTTTATTCACCACAGTACAGCAAACAGTCGACTGGTTATGTTGATAAGATCAGTCAAAATGGTCGTCTGGCGCATGCGTGGATTTCACCTTCTAACATTGACAAAGTACTTGTGGAATAAATATGTTCCTCCTGCGATTAAATCCTCTTCGTAATCGTTTAATCTCTTCTTGGGTATAGTTTAATGTCACTGGAGTAAGATGGAAAAGTCACTGGGTGTAAAAATGTTGTTAAATAAGTAGATCAATTGGTGTTTATGTGTGTCCGTTTAACCTCGAATATTCACTTGGTATTTGGTGTGATTCCAGTGTTATTTCGTTTAAATAGTGATATGTGATGCTGTTTATAGGTGTTATGTAGTTCATAGGGCAACTTCACCACTTCACAATGATTAGAATAGTTTAAAATTTAATTTTTACACAAAAACTGATTCCGAACTTTAGTTATACGTAATCGCCATTAAGGTTGGGTTTTATAAAATATTCACGTAAAGTGTGGTCTTCAATGTATAATAATGAACTGCGTGGATTTCCTTCGTCATCCGAAACGTCTTAGCCAATTTAATATTAAAAAGACATTGTTTAAAATTGCCATAACTTCCGACACACTTTAATTTCGTGCACTATGCTTATAAAGTAAATTCGTTATTACTTAACTGTTTGAAATATAAAATACATATTCGTTTTCACTATTCTATTCTACTTATTTTGATAGTAATTAAGTTAGTATTACAAAGTTTTATCTGAAAATTATTTCTTATAATTTTTTGGGAGGTAGGCCTAAAATTATACTTCCCTGTCTTCTATGTAAATAATAGCCATTTTAACTAATATAATTATTATTCTATGAAATCTGAAATTTGTATAATTATCAATTCTCACTTATTTTATTGCAATTTAGTATATTAATGATGGTTTTTTCATATAATTCAGTTGTATATGATTCCCCTTCTGATAAAGTTAGTGAACCTATTTCAGTTTCAAATGGTATTTCATTATACAAATAAATAATTTTACTCATAGAATGACCATATCTTTAGAAAGCCTTATTTAAATAGTATTTAACATGTTGGGTGTATCTTGCCTAAATATTGTCAGTTTGACTGGTTTATAAGATTAGGTTTATTAATTATTCTGCATTTTAACTTTATTATATTGCCTAGATTTGAATTGTGGCTATTTGCAGAATGTTTTACTAATGTAATTATTTTATTTCCTTCTCTGACTTCTGACTCTGATATATTTGATTAAAAATTAGTTCTCTGATCTGGCATAACAGTAATTATAGATTATACAATTAAAATATAACACCCAGATATATAAAACTGGTGTTCTTAATAACATTCTTTTGGTATATCACCTAATAACATAATAAAAAGTATTTCTACCACATTGGAATGTTATCTAATTTTAGATAATGCATTCCTAAATTAACATGAACAATAAAATAACAATTATAATACTAGTATTTCTTATGACTAACCCTTACTTATCTAAATGCTATATTTAATTAGAACCCCACATTTGGATCCATATATAATTGTTAATACCTTCTACTACTCCATCATAAACAGTTAGTTCTGTAATTCCCCATTTTATAAGATTTATGCCCCCTCTTAAAGTATAACCCTGGCTATCTAAGTTATATTCCATTCTATGGAATGTTCATACAGTTTTAGTAGCTTTTTATTAGTAAAATTACTACTTCATTATCAAAGTAGGCACTGTTCACAAAACTTAAAGTTTGTTACTTTGTACTGCTACTCATGCACCTTTCTTAAAGTTTATTAGTTATAATTTGATCACTTACACCTTTCCATGGTAAATTACTACTATATTTACTAGTCTTTTTCTAGTTTTTAATATGAAATATTCAACCATGGGGGAACTGTGAAGATTTGTTTATGCACATTACACAATAACTTTTTGAATGCACTAATATTTACTACAGCTAACACTTTTAGTTTTTTGTCAGTTTTACAGTGATATGGTTTTTTATTGTGTTATACTTTCTTTTTTGGGCATTCATTGATTTTGGGGTTTTTTGGGGGTTCTTTCCCTATGGAGTTTTTGTTTTATATGGGTCGTCTTAATTATTCTTCTTTCTTCTTGAGTTTGGTTATTCTTCCTTCTTCTGTAGTTTTGGATTATCCTTCCTTCTTCCTTCTTCTGTAGTTCTTATTTTTATTATTCTTCCTTCTTCTTTGAGTTTGGTTCTTCTTTATTCTTCCTTCTTCCTTCTTCAGTAGTAGTAGTTTTAATTAGTCTTCCTTCTTCTTTCTTCAGTAGATTTAGTTTGTTCTTCTTTCTTCAGTAATAGTAGTTTTAATTATTCTTCTTTCTTCTGTCTTCTGTATCTTTGATTGTTCTTCTTTCTTCAGTAATAGTAGTTTTAATTATTCTTCTTTCTTCTGTCTTCTGTATCTTTGATTGTTCTTCTTTCTTCATTCTTCAGTAGTAGTAGTTTTAACTAGTTCTTCTTTCTTCATTAGATTTAGTTTGTTCTTCTTTCTTCTTTGAGTTTTAATTGTTCTTCTTTCTTCTTTGAGTTTTAATTGTTCTTCCTTCTTCTTTAGCTTTGATTGTTCTTCCTTCTTCAGTAATAGTAGTTTTAATTATTCTTCTTTCTTCTGTCTTCTGTATCTTTGATTGTTCTTCTTTCTTCAGTAATAGTAGTTTTAATTATTCTTCTTTCTTCTGTCTTCTGTATCTTTGATTGTTCTTCTGTCTTCATTCTTCAGTAGTAGTAGTTTTAATTAGTCTTCCTTCTTCTTTCTTCAGTAGATTTAGTTTGTTCTTCTTTCTTCAGTAATAGTAGTTTTAATTATTCTTCTTTCTTCTGTCTTCTGTATCTTTGATTGTTCTTCTTTCTTCAGTAATAGTAGTTTTAATTATTCTTCTTTCTTCTGTCTTCTGTATCTTTGATTGTTCTTCTTTCTTCATTCTTCAGTAGTAGTAGTTTTAACTAGTTCTTCTTTCTTCATTAGATTTAGTTTGTTCTTCTTTCTTCTTTGAGTTTTAATTGTTCTTCTTTCTTCTTTGAGTTTTAATTGTTCTTCCTTCTTCTTTAGCTTTGATTGTTCTTCCTTCTTCAGTAATAGTAGTTTTAATTATTCTTCTTTCTTCTGTCTTCTGTATCTTTGATTGTTCTTCTTTCTTCAGTAATAGTAGTTTTAATTATTCTTCTTTCTTCTGTCTTCTGTATCTTTGATTGTTCTTCTGTCTTCATTCTTCAGTAGTAGTAGTTTTAATTAGTCTTCTTTCTTCTGTCTTCTGTATCTTTAATTGTTCTTCTTTCTTCGTTCTTCAGTAATAGTAGTTCTAATTATTCTTCTTTCTTCTGTCTTCAGTATCTTTGATTGTTCTTCTTTCTTCAGTAATAGTAGTTTTAATTATTCTTCTTTCTTCTGTCTTCTGTATCTTTGATCGTTCTTCTGTCTTCATTCTTCAGTAGTAGTAGTTTTAATTAGTCTTCTTTCTTCTGTCTTCTGTAGTGGTAGTTTTGACTATTCTTCCTTCTTCTGTAGTTTTTCGCCGTGTATGCCTTCGTTTCTTCTGGTCTGGTTTCTTTGACGGGGTATATTAATTGCCTGCTTCTATCTTACCTGGGTAATTTTGTTATTATCATTTTTAGTCTTCTGGGTTTTTAAATTTGTATTATATTATATTGTTTGCAGAAATTTTCTTTATTCAACCTTTCTTGTGAATATATTATTAAACAGTGCATTTTAATTGATTCTCATCTGGATATTCCATATCTTAGAGCTTTATTAATGATCATTGAGTAATGTATTTGTGTGGATTATCTGTCATGCTACAGATTGCTCTCTTCCAGAAGTGATTAGTTCAGATCATACTTAGTTTGTCTGAAATA